>CP053460.1:145648897-145942913 GCA_022644695.1 Cenchrus purpureus | reverse complement strand
GGACTTGGCAGCGACTACACACGATTGTAGCCACAGCAACAACGACGCCACGCAGCGCTGCTCATGCGACCAGCTCCGCGGTCACCCCGTGAGGAAGCCAGCGAGTTACCACGGCAGCCGTCGTCGACACGATCTCCGTGATCACTATTGCTGCAATGCTGCCCTAGCCGGTCAAGCTGCAACCTAGCGTCAGATTGGTCGGCGATACGACTACATGCCGGCCCGATCGATCTGCACCTTTGCCTGACCGAGGCGATTAATCTACAAGAGCAACACGGACAGGGAATTTCTTTATTTCCTTTTTCTTTTCCCATATTCAATCTTTTGTTTGGCCTGCGTGGTCCTTATTCTAATCTGCTATTTTGCTCTACGTGATGCATGTAAGATTTCCCGTATGGCACCTTGCCATTTACCGAACACCTAGCGACAGATCAGCGGTACATCTCGACGACTAGGCAGCACGCAGACATCTCGATCGGCGGTAGGCTCTGGCCGCGGCGCCGCGACGGAACAGGCGACCTTCATCGAGCCGGGAGTTCAGGAATCGATCTACACGCCAGCAACAAAGATGGTGCCGACTCCATGTCCGTCTCGGTCGAGGTCATGCGCGTCCACGTGCACGACATGGCCGACAGTCTCCCGCCTCGACGAGACCACTACGGCATGCATCGCTGCTCCAGCAGCCAGCATCGCCTTCACATCGCGTCGCCAGGCTACCTCGACAGCTCGTCACAGCGACCTGCTGCATCAACACCGATGACCTCTTCCGCTCTTCAACGTCTTCACAGCTTGGCGCAGCTTCGGCTCTTCCGACCTTCAACGACTCATCGCCACGTCGACCTCGGCCACGCCGACGCACAAGCTAAGTGTTATTTGCAATTAATATTTTTACGGCTTCTGTATGTTTCATCGATAGTCTCCATGACTTTCACCGACCTGCTTTACATGTTTTTTCCTGCTTTATTTTCCCTTCCCCTTCGACACGCTCGGGGGCTTGGTATAGCCGACCTTGGTAGTAGGCTCGGGGGCTTGACTTTGCCAATCTAAGGGTCACACCGAGGGATTTTGAATTTAGTTCTGAGTGTTTTTCCTTTAAATGCTTTTTTACTCGCTATGCGCATTCTTAGTCGTGTGATTGCAAGACCTTGAGTCTCTGACTCCCCCCGCGCCGGCTACACCTAAGCCTCCATGCTGAGCAGTGTAGTCGATGGCTCTGTGCCTTGCTATATCTACAGACAACGACGATGATCAAACGCATCCTTTACGGCTCTGCGCCTTCATTGCACCCGCTAGGGTCTGCGTCCTGGTGCACCCGCTATGGCTCTGCACGTAAACGAACCTATTCCAATCAACCTATATTTCTGCTTCCTGAGCAGAATGTTCGTAGGTTCGATTGAAGACCCTCCGGGGTAGGCGTGCTCGCTGCTCTACCGGATCCGTCGGGTGCCCGGAGTCTAGTCTATGATTTCGCCGGGCCCCCGAGGTCGGTGTGCCCGCTACTTAGGTCGTCAATACCTTAGTATCATGGCTCCGCTGGATGATTGGCAGCTATGCTGGTCATCTGGGCACCAAAATGGCCTTCCTGAGGTCGGCGTGCTATTATAGCCTACCACTGCTCGGACATCCCCCTTGCTTTAGCATGAAAGCCTCCTTAGGGTGCGCGCTAATGGCCCTACCAAGCATCTCCGGGCGCTTAGGCACTGCTAACTTGAGACCTTCCTAAGGTCGGCATGCCTTGGGTGGCTTTGCTGCACTCTTTGCATCCGCGGTGATATCTGGGTGTCTCTACACTCCATTTGTTCAAGACCAACACTTCCCACGACTCCGTTGTCGCCTACTCAAGGTTCTGAGACCTTCCCGCGACTCGCTGCCGCCGACTCAAGGTCCCGAGACCTTCCTGCGACTCGCTGCCGCCCGACTCAAGGTCCCGAGACCTTCCTGCGACTGCTGTCGTTGCCGACTCAAGATCCTGAGACCTTCCCGCGACTCCGTCGTCACCGACTCAAGGTCCCGAGACCTTCCCGCGACTCCGCCGCCCACTCAAAGTGGAGACCTTACGGTGACTCGCTCGTCACCGACTCAAGGTCCCGAGACCTTCTAACGACTCCATCGCCGCCCACTCAAAGTCGGGAGACCTTCTGGCGACTTGCCGCCCGACTCAAGGTCCTGAGACCTTCTCGCGACTCCATCGTCACCCACTCAAAGTCGGGAGACCTTCCCACGATTCCGCTGCCGCCAACTCAAAGTCCCGAGACCTTCTCGCGAATCCGTCGCCGCCTCCCAATGTCGGAGACCTTCCGGCGCCTATTGTCATCCACTTCAGGTCACTAGACTTCGGCGTCCGTCGGACATCACTACAGCTCTGGCAGTTGGCGCACCTTTCCCCCACCTGACAATATATATCCTGGTGCCTCTTGTCTCTTACGAGGGAGCAGGCTGTGATCTGACAAATGAGCCGGCGACTCAAGTCATGGCAGTTTTGGCGTCTGGCGTCTTCCTCAAGATTCCACGTTCTTTGGCCTATTATCTCAGTTCGTCAGAGCATCATGATGGCTGCAGAAGGCCGTAGGTTCTGTTTTTCTTCTTTTCTGGAGCATCAAACCGGCCATTCTGGTCGCTTTACTGCTCGGGGGCTACTACACGGCGCGTCTACGATGCCATTCGTCGATCGACCCACCGAAGCCCGCTTCAATACTCCTCGACCTACCTACGATTGGTGTTGCGACCTTTTTGAAGGTCGCGGAAGCTCCCTTGTGTTACACGATCCAGTCGTCGGGTGGTTCTTCAAGATTGGCGTCTCGTCTTCACTTCGACCTCCCGGACCTACATTCCAGAAGCTCGATGTTTGACTTCGTACGCACATTGGAGGGGTTTTTCTTTTTCGGATCCCCATGCACCCTACGCGACCTCGGGCGCATGCCTTCGCCCGCCTCGACATGACCTCGTCTTGGCCGCTACGCCTACACGTCAATCGGAGGCTTGAGAGACATGGGTACCCCTAGGTCCCCACCGACCAGGGCCTCAGCCGTCGCCGACGGGCGGGCCCGACCTACCAGAAGACCCGCCGACCTGTCAGTGGGCCCTACCCGACCTGACATGTGGGCCCAAGGACATGAAGACAACTTGGAGTACAAGATAAGACAGACTAGCTCGGATAAGCTTTCCCTGTTGCAACCGACTAGGATGGATGGAAACTGACTTGTATCCCAAGGTCGTCGGCCAATATAAGGCGGCCTGGGGCGCCCTCCTTGGGGGCAGATGACTCTCAGATAATTCCACCACCAAACTGGACGTAGGGTTTTACTCTCCGGAGGCCCGAACCAGTATAAATCGCTATGTTCCTCGTGTCTCGCCGAGATTTCCGTGCTTGTCCTACGTGCAACCATCTACGCTCCTAGTTCCCTGATCCCTCCATTAACCTACAACCGCTTGGGTCGCCCCCTTGCGGATCTGTCCAGTCTCAACCCACGACACGGTCTCCACGGTTCAGCAGGTTGTGGCGGAGAAGAAGCAATTGCAGAGGCGAGCATCGGCAACCAAGTCCTGGGCAGCGGCAGATAAGGTTCAGCAGAGGACACAACAGATGGTTGGAACTGGAAATAAAAAAGAATGAAAAAAGGCGTTCAGAAAAAGGAAAAAAAGGGATAAGGAAAGAGGAAAAAAATAAGGAAAAAATTATGAATGAAAAAGGAAAAAATAGTAAAGTGTATCTGCAACATATGTATGTGGATGCAAAATAGTTTCAAAGATCAAATGCATACTTGATCATCATGATTTATGTGTCTACGAGACAATTAAATAGTTTGCAGACAGCTAAATAGACAATCGTTGTTGTTTTAGCTGTCTCTGCGTGACTTGCAGACAACAGTTGTCTACACTATTGTACATGCCCTAAAGCAAGCACCACGTGACCGACAATGGATATTAGGGGAGTTTACATGCAAAAGCTAGACTTCAAGTTTTGAACATTTACACAATGGAAACAAGAAATTCAAGCGAAAAAATGGGAGCCTTCTGTCTTCTATCGCCAGGGATCAGTCTTCATATCTTAATGAGGATAGCTGGAGCTTCAACTTTTGTATCACTGAGTCTATCCGGGGTTGATCCATCTCTTTGTTCAAAATCTTCTATTTCTACATGTAAGAAATAGCATGGTATAAGCTAACATTATTAGTCCAGGACACCACAATATTTTGAAAAACTTTTTTTTGAGTTTTTAACCTCAAGTTTGACTGCTTATCTTATTAAAAAAATTAAGTAAAATAACATATTTTTTTTGTTGTGACTTACTTTATTAATAAAAGTTCTTTTAAAATGACTAAAATTTGATTATGTATTTAAAAATTTTGTGAATATTAGGTGCTCGTCGTCGTGTCGTTGTAGGCGGCCTGTGGACCTCTCGCTGCTTCCCGCTCCTATTACTATCAGGTCGTCTACGAAACTATTTGTACGGCAGTTCGTGATTTGCCCATGGAATTTCTTGAAGTTTTGGTGTTTGAATCTTCTGAGCCATGTCTTTGTTGGAATGCTCCAAAGCCACCATGAACTGACCTTTTTAAATTTGTTTTCAACCATAAATTGAAAATTGGATATTTTCACATAAAAAAGAAATTGAGCTTTTGTCGTACAACTAAAATACAACACAAACCATCTTGCCCCGCATGCAAGGAAAAAATCAGTAAATAAAAAATTTTCCCCTAATTAAATTTGTTTCGGCCCATTCCTGAACGCAGCTTTGCCGAGTGTCAGACCTGACACACAGCAAATGCTCAACTTTGCAGAGACCTGACACACGACAAAGGTTTGCCAAGCACCTGACAAAATTCACTCAGCACAGAGCTGTTTGCCAGCCGATCTTCGTTGAGTGCCCTTTGCCGAGGGCGACGCTCGGCAAAGGCCTTTGTCGAGGGCGTTTCAACTTTTGCCAAACTCGCGGTTTCCCATAGCAAATTATGAATTAATTATGCTCGTTAAATTCATCGCAAAGTTGCACTCATATGTGAAAAGGTTTTGCAAATAGACTTTATTTAGTACTCTATGTATGCAAGATTCCTTGGTTGAAAAAATTTTCACCCCTAAACCAAACACTGCCTATGTTATCACACCCTTCTTGCTCATCATCCCAGTACCACATAAACGAAATATAGTACTGAATGAAAACAAGGTAATTCAGCTCTCGAGGTTTGCCTTGCAATTGCAAGTGAACATTGCCGGTTCGTTTTGCTTCATGAGCCTTGTAGTACTGTGTGTGAGTGGTGAAAATGATTTGTCTTGCTTCCGTGGAGCTGGTTTTAAAAATATCCCCTCACTGGTGAAATCGGTGTTCGGGAGTTTTCTAGGCCCGGAGAAGATTCCTTCTTCTGAATGAAACCCGTGGGGCGGTCTTACCCCACCGGGCCTAGTTTAGTTTTTTCCCCTTCTGTGGAGAGCTTCAAGACCTGGTGCAAGCAGTGTCGTCGATCATGATGAGCACGTTAAGGACGACGATTGCGTCAAGCAAGAGCTGCATCTTTCTTCACAGATGGACATGCAGATGGCTGCTGTGAGCAAACGGATTCTTCAACTCGGTACGGAACACGTACAAAGAAGTGCAAGAATAAATTCTTGAATAAGATGAATAATCAAATGTTGCAAGAAGATATTTATGGTGGATCAGTAGTGTTGGGGAATTGGGTAAAAAACTTTCACCCTCGAATCTTCGGAGATTTTGGGATTCTCATGAATTCGGTAAGTTGAACGAGAAAGGGCCAAGCAGTGCGTTTTGTTCCGTGATTTCCGAAGAACACGATCTCAACTTTCATGGATTATAACTTATGCGAAATATGAACAAAAAACTTTCTAACCCAGTTGAAATCTTCGGGCGAAAGGTTCGCTGAAGATGCTTGAGTTCATGAAATTGTTCGTGAATGTGTTCGCAGTTTCAGGAGGATGAAAACTTCAGGAACCTTGCGGCTTGGGAAACTTGGCCTCGTGCCGGGTTCGGACTTCCGAAGCGGGAATCTATACACTCAGTGATCTTCACGAATGAAGGCAAGAGCCACGAACGGACCGAGTCAAAGGCGCGGCGTCATAAGTCCGGGTTCGAGGTGTGAACGAATGGCAAGCTTGCAAATATCTGAAGTTAGTCCCGTAAATTATGGAATGTAAAAGACATCCATGTACATGTTCCCATTTGGAATATTCTTTTTGATCCGAGGGCAACATCGAATGTAAAGTCCCTTCGCCTCTCCTATAAAAGGGACCGGGGCACGTGTAAAGGGGTTCACAACTTGTGAGGAGGAAGTCAGGCTTTCGGAGATTTCTTGTCTCCGCATTCTCGGATTCCTTCTTGCGTATATTCTTGAGTTTCTTCTTATATGTGTTCGGGGATTTCATCCGATTCTTGAATCCCCAACAAGTAGTTGGTCTATCTTATCTAAAGAGGAAAGAAGCACTTTGAAAGAAGGTTGTCGTTGGCCGGAGAGTACGGCTTTGGAGTTTTTCAACAAAAATGGCTGGAACATTTTGAAGTGAATCAAGAGTTGATGGGTCTTTGTGCTTCTGTAGTGGTTGGCTGTTTTTTTTTCCAGCTTGTTGTTCCCTTCTAGGTTGGTTTTCATCTGTTTGTAACAGGCGGCGCAGGATTTGGTTGTAAACAGCAAGATGTTGCTGTTGAGACCGGGACTTTCTATCCCTTAATCTAAAAAAATTGCCAGTTTGTTTTGCTTCATGATCGAGCCTTGCTTTAGCTATTGTACTGTGTACGTGAGTGGTGAAAATGATTTGTCCTGCTTTCCGTGGTGTAATACAATGGCATCTATGAACTGTCCAAGCAGATTCAAGACCTGTGCAATAAGTGTGGGTCCTAATAAGCTCTGCTATAGATGATAGCATCATGAGCACAGAATGACGACGACGATTGCCTCTAGAGGAAGCTGAGAAGCGATGCCAAGAGCTGCATCTTTTACTTCTTCACAGATGGCGTTGAGCAATGGATTCATGTTCAACTCGGCCAACAAGGCCATATAAACAACTATAAGAACTGCAACTGCAAGTAGTGCAACGTATCTACTGCATATTGTCGAGAAGTCTGGTCTGGTCAGATCTAATCATGTGCAGCTATAGTGTCCAGATGTATTTTTTTTCCCATTGTTATAGTGTCCAGCTCCAACATCCAAATAATGCTCCTATGGGCGTGTTTGGCAGAGCTCCAACTCCGAAAAAACAACTTCAGAGCTGCAGATCCACGCAATTCCACCGTGGAGCAGCTCCACCGTGGAGCTGAGATCCCGATAAGTGTTTGGTACAACTCCAAATTTTTCGTTGTCCCTATGACATCTATGGCCTGCATTGCCAGGACAATAAAAAAATTTCTTCTTCCTCGATCTGCAGGGCGTCTCGCCTCCGGTCGACTCGCTCCGCCGCACGCCGCCTCATCCTCATGCCGACTCGCGGGATCCGGCGCGGGAGCTGGCGGGCGGGCTCCACCGCTGCCCGCGCTCGCAAGCGGGCGGCGGGTGGGCGCCGCCCGCCGCCGGGCGGGCAGCGCGCGACTTGCCCCCATTCTCGACTCCGGGCATGCAGGCGGTGCGCCGACGGCAGCTCGCGGGCGGCAGACGGGCACGGCCTCCCGGCGTCCGGGCGGCGGCCTCGCCGGAGGTCGGGTTGGCGCGCGTCACCGGAGGTCGAGCTCCACAGCTGCGATTTGCGGTGATTCACGCAGCCTTGGCAGTCGGCGGTGCGCCGGCGGCAGACGGGGCGGCCTCGCGGCGGCAGGACAGGCACGGTCTCCCAGCGGCCGGGCGCGACCTCGCCGGAGGTCGGGCTGGCGACGCGGTGGTCGGGTTGCCTTGCCGGGCAGGGACGGAAGAGCGATGGAACGAGAAAATAGAACGAATCGCTTTTTCCACTTCCACTTACCCACAAGATTTGGAGTTGGTGGAGCACCCCAGGTACTCCACAAAAACCATGGAGTTGGGGCCTGCTCCACTGTTTTTTTGGAACAGATCCACGGTGAAGCTGCTAGAGCTGGTTGTGTTTGGCTGAAAAAATTTGGAGCGGAGTTGGTTTTGGATCTGGAGCTGTGTGGAGCTCTACCAAACATGACCATATGCATCACCAACTCGTTCTTGCCGTGGAAACTATGATCTTTTTATCTTCCTGTTGGTTGATCAATCAAACAAAAAACTATAAACAAAGGCTTTCCTACTACCTCTGTCCGGCTGATTTTTTGGAGCCACACCTCGCGCGGAGGCCCCACCTTGCGAATCAATCTCGCTCTCGATCCACCCTGCGAATCAATCTCGCTCTCGATCGCTTCCCAACCAAACCACGCGCGTGACGAATACAACGCATGGCGCCGCCGTGCCGCCGTCCTCGTCGCTCGCCGCCTGCGCTGATGGAGGAGCTCGTCGAGGAGATCCTCCTCCGCGTCCCGCCGGACGAGCGCACCTCATCCGCGCCGCCCTCGTGTGCAAGCTCTGGCGCCGCATCCTCTCCGACCGCGGCTTCCTCCGCCGCTTCCGCGCGTTCCACCGTTGTCCGCCGTTGCTCGGCTACCTCCACAACATCGGCTACAACAAAGAGGGCGAGATCCCTCCATTGGTCCCTACCACGGTAGCTTCCCCTTTATCCCCGCCTGGATTTTTCAGCAGCCAATGGTGGTGGGCGCTCGATTGCCACCACGGGCGCGTGCTGATCCAAACCTTGTGCCCCGGGTACCTTGTCGTCTGGGACCCGATCACCGGTGACCAGAAGCGTCTGAGTGCGCCCTCTTACCCGCACACCTACTACGCCGGCGCTGTGCTATGTGCCAAGCATGGTTGCGACCACCTCGACTGCCACGGCGGCCCGTTCCTCGTGATCTATGTGGGGAGCAGTGACCAACCCGGCGGAGCTAGTTATCTCACAAGGGCGAGCATCTACTCTTCGGAGACCGGCGTGTGGAGCGCTTCAGTCGACATTGATGATCTCTTCTACTACGTTGAGGGGTCGAGGCCCAGTCTTTTGATTGGAAACGCCCTCTACTTCCCCCTTCAGTATGGCATAAACATCCTCAAGTTTGATCTTGGCGAGCGTGCTTACCGAGGTCGAGGCGCCGAGTGTGCACGGATCCATTGCCATGGAGATAGAAGATGGAGTGTTGGGATTTGTTGGCGAATTGGACAATTGTATTTGCAAGTGGCTGTGGCAAATCAATGCTGATGGCACTGCAGGTAGATGGGAACAACACATGGTTCTGGAGCTCGAGACACTGCTCCCAAGACCTGCTGTACACACAAGTTATGAAGTGGTTGGCTTGGTGGAAGGCACGTACACTATTTTCATTAGTGGATCCGTGGGAGTCTTCACACTCGATCTCAAGTCAAGGAAGGTGAAGAAGGTAGTTGGCGAAAGTGCAGCTTATTACTTTGTTATCTTACCGTACAGGAGCTTCTATACTCCAGGTATTAACCTTTGTTCCTTTCTTTAACATGTCCACCTTATATGCATATGTACGCTTATTTCCATATTACATTGTATGTAAATTTACTTAAACATAGTACAATCAGTAACATTTCAGTTAGCAACGTAAACATACGAGCAAGGAACAGAGAATTCACTGAAATTAGAATATTTCAATTTCATATTGACCAAGATATTTTTTCCTTGGGATAATATACCTGTTCACTATTCTCAGCTGGTAAATAAATATACCAAACTGAAAGCTTGCAGTTAGTTAATCTCATAACCTCAAAATAACCTTTGTTTCAGTTTGGTTCAGGTTGTTATGAACAATCCTTGTAAATCAGTGAGATATAAGAACTTATTAGTGATATATTGTTCTCAACTTTGAAGCCAATTTGATGCAGTACCGACCTCATTCCAGTACCTTTTCTGAGTACATATATTTAATATGATAAACTGAGCCATATCTTTGGTTCTACCTTTCCAGATCTTGTTAAAGGATGGACTGTCACTGCCACGGAGATGCAATTATTGATCAATTAATTTGAATCCTACTACCATTGAATTCTTGAGGAGCTGATGATAGAATAGTTTATTTTATCAGATGGATAATTAGTCATGGTTAATTAATTGGGCACTGAGATCAATTACTCTGCCTTGTCTTCAGTATAGGGTTGTTTATGTAAGAAACCTTTTTAAGGTCCTTGGAAGTACATGCTTGTACCTAGATATTTTGAACGATTAGTATATTTCTTCTCCCAATTTTTCAGGATTATTGTGGCCCCAAGATTTATGCCAGGTATAATTTACTTCTGTATTGATTTATGTGAATGCTCACTTCATGCTTGGCAAGCTTAAGTAGAACCAACATACTGATTCCTCTCATCTTTTGGAACATTCAATCTTTCGGTCAGTTCTTATTTTGCTTCTAAGTTTGACCAAGTAGTACTTTCAGCTATTTATGACATAGTAGCAAAGATTTTTGAGGATAAGTTAATCATATTATATTATGAGTGAAACAATGGTGAAATTTATAGAAATATCAACAGGTAATCTGCCCCCTGTACCTAACTGTGTAGCAGGTATGAGATATTCCCATTTCAAGATTGTGAAGATATGTCTGCCTAGAGTTTGTTGGAGCCTACTTCTTAAGTAAATATGTAATCATGGCGTAGTCCTTAAGCTATGCTTCAATGACGTGTCATCAGATTTTTTACAATCTTTTCATACTGTTTATCTCATATTGAATTTAGTTTGTACTGTCAACGTCTTCATGCCCCCCGTTTTTTTGAATTGTTTGGGAATGTTAGTCGTTCTACATGTCGTACCTATGCTCCGGTCAGCACACGACATATATAGCACCTCCGTCCGATGGATGATGACAACGCCTTCTTTGTTTCATGCGAAGGTGATTGCACATGTTTGCTTTTCACGTTTGCATAATCGAGCGAAGGCGATTGCATCATAAAAGTCACGTGTACAAATTGGTGGAATTTTGAGGTATATTATGTTGGCTGGTAAATATAATATATGCCAGCACTCAGCACCTTATATGCGCGAGCTCAGAAAATTTTGCCCTGGTAAGATGAGATAAAGTTGCTTACTGCCATTGGCAAGAGCTACATCTTTCACTTCTTCCCATATGGCTGCTTGGAGCAATGTCTTTGTTTCCTCCATTATGTGCAATGATTGGAAGACGTGAAACAAGTATTGTAACTGGCCTTACTTCACCGCTCGTTTGTAAGATGCCAACTATACAGTGAGATGTATCTTGTTCGTGAATATATATACCTTCCTGTTGTTTTCATCAACATTGCGGTGTGGTGACCAAGGTTATTATTAATATTACGTTTCTTAACGTGGTTAATTGGTGTAAATTGTAAACATATTCAGAGTTCATAATTTGTTTTACTTCTATCCACAGTTCCAACTTGCATACATGCCAACACCTATTTTCTTTTAAAAGAACAATGTATTGTTTTCCATCTTCCAATTACCGGCGTTCTGGTCCATGGCTCCTGCCCCGAGCACCTCGCCGTATGGGACCCAATCACCGGCGACCGGAAGCAACTGATAGTGCCCCCTTACCAGCACACCCGCTTCGCGGGGCTGTGCTATGCGCCATGGATGGCTGTGACCACCTCGACTACCACGACAGCCCGTTCCTCATGACCTTTGTGGGTAGTAGTGAACAACCCGGCCGGTGAAGCTAGTTTTCTCACATGGGCGAGCATCTACTCTTCGGAGATAGGTGTGTGGAGCGCTTCATTCGGCATTGATGATGTCCTATTCTACATTGAGGTGAAGCCCAGTCTTTTTATCGGAGACGCCCTCTACTTCACTCTTGACTGGCATAAACATGCTCAAGTTTGATCTGGGCGAGCACGTGCTTACCGAGATTGAGCCACCGAGTGCGTGGATCCTTTGCCATGGAGCCTGGAGGTAGAGAATGGAGTGCTGGGATTTGTTGGTGAATTGGACAATTGTATTTACAAGTGGCTGTGGAAACCCAATGCTGATGGCTTTACAGGTAGATGAGAACAGCACATGGTTCTGGAGCTCAAGACACTGCTCCGAAAACCTGACCTACACAATGGCGGAGGAGCACCTAGGGCCACTATAGGCACGACCCTAGGCGCTGAGCTGCAATCTCCACACTGGCCATGAATGGATAGTTTGTGTTAGTGTTAGTGGTAGTCTTTTGCACCCCCAACTAACACCTAACAAACTAACACTTTGGATGTTTGGATGCATGTGTTACTTTACATGTAATGCTACTTTTGCAATCATTGGAGGATCTAGAGAGAAAAAAAGGAGTAAAAGGGGTGGGGTCCACCAGAACTAACGCCAATTACAACATCTTGTGGTGTTAGTATTTTGGGGGTGTTAGTTGGGACTAACACCAAACTAACACACATGCTTGAATTTTTTGTGTTAGTTTGCTACAAAGTAACACTAACACATGCATCCATTCATGACCTCTGTAACTACTGTAGCTACAAGAGGCCTGTGAAATTGGCCCTTATGTCCACCGACTGGCCCTAGGCGTCGATGCGCCCAGCTTAGCCCCTAGATCTACAAACAAATTATGAAGTGATTGGCTTGTTGGAAGGCATGTATGCTATTTTCAGTGGTGGATCCGCGGGAGTCTTCACACTCGATCTCTAAGTCAAGGAAGGTGAAGAAGGTAGGCGAAAGTGCAGGATACCCTGTTATCTTACCGTACATGAGCTTATATACTCCAGGTATTGACCTTGTTCCTTTTTTAACACGTGCTCCTTATATGCATGCTTATTTCCATCATTACGTACAATAAGTAATACTCTTCGTCCCAGAATTTAGCTACGTTTAGCATTCAAAATTTTTCCTAAATATAGCTGCTCCCGCTGTCCCAAAAAGGATGACGTTTAAGGATTATCCTAAGTCAAACTTTCTCAACCTTGACCAAATTTATAGAGAAAAGCATCAATGTTTATGACATAAAATAGATATACTATAAAAGTAGGTCTCATGATGAATCTAATGATATTTATTTCATACCCCAATTTTGCAACCTTCCATATCTTGTTATATCATGGTTTTTTATCTTTCCAGATCTTACTAAAGGGCGGACTGTCACGGATATATAATACAATTGATTAATTAACATCAACCTTGCCACTGTTGGCTTATCTTGGAGCTGATGATTAAATTTTATTGGAGAGTTAGGGTGTGTTTGGCAGAGCTCCACGCAGATCCAGATCAAAAAACCAGATCCGCTCCGTATTTTTCGAGCCAAACACTTTCAGCTTCAGCAACTCCATCAAGGATCTCTTCAAAAAAAGGTGGAGCAAGCCCCAAATGCATGGATTTGGTGGAGTACCTCAAGGGGTGCTCGACAACACTATATTCGGTGGAGTTGAGAGAAATTACCCACCACTACCATTGATTAGTGGGGAAAACATTTCGTTCTTTTTATTTCTATAATCCCGCGACCACCTCCATCTACCCACACCACTAGCCCTCCCGTAGCTCGATGGTGGAGGTGCGGCCTCCCGCCTGAAGGCCGAGGCTCACGGCAGGGGCGCGGAGCTCACCGGCAGGGCGCGAGGCGGCGGGGGCGGTAGCACAAAGCTTATCGGCGGGGCGTGAGGTAGCGGGGGCGTGGAGCTCGCCGACGGGCGCTTGAGCTCGCGTGTGGCCATGGCGGAGCTCGCCGGCGCCCGGCCGGAGCTCTTGTAGCCACGGTGGAACTCGCCAGGCTGCGGACGCCGATGGGGCCACGGAGGAGCTCGTCGGCTCCCTCACCCGAGCTCGTGCGGGGCCACGATGGAGCTCGCCGGCTCCCGCGCCGGACCTCGCCGGGGCTACGGTAGACATCTGCGAAGAAGATTTTTTTCTTTTAATTCTTTGACATGCGGGCCCTCGGTGTCATATGGATTGTGGGAAATCTGGAGATGTACCAATCACTTTTTGGGATCTCAAATCCACAGTGGAACTGCTTCATGGTGGAGTTGCACGGATCTGCAGTTCTGGAGCTGTTTTTCAGATATGGAACTCTACCAAACACGTCCTTAATCATGGTATTGTTGTACCTTTTTACTATATGTGGAAGTACAAATATGTATCTAGATACCATGATTGATTAGTATATCTCTTCTCGCAATATTTTCATGATTGTGGCCTAATGTAAGATTTATGCATTGTATACTTCTGTGCTAATTTTTGTCAATATTCACTGCATGTTTGGCAAGCCTGCCTGGAATTAACGTACACAAAATCTTTAATTTTATTTAGAAAAGAGAATATATTCAATATTCCAACATCTGGATAAAACTATGCATATAGTTGTTTCTTATTACAAACATATATATCGCTAAAGAATAACTCAAAAAGGTCGGTCTCTAGAACAGTCTCAAAATTTATCTAAAAAGTAATTATGTTACCAAAAAACCATCCATTGGATGCAAAGATCTCCATCGACGTGGTCTCAAGCACATGACATCTCGAATAATATAAGGCCGCTTGTCCCCTTTTGCAGCAACGCCTAAAAACGGATCCAATGGGTCCCTCTGAAGATAACCTGCATAGGAGGGTATTGTTAAAAACCATGTCATTTCTACTTAACCAAATTGCCTAACATAAAGCAGAACTTCTTTCATACCTGTCTGTACCTCACTTAATTTTTATTAGTTTGTATTGTGGAGATATGTTATGCCTTTTTTTGTTAAAATTGTTACTTGTTCTATATGTTAGGTGTATGTTTCTGGTTATTCATTACATATAAATACCAGGCCAACCGCCAACCAACTTGGAATTTGTATTTTTTTAAAAACAACAAACTTGCCTACTAATATACTCCTACTTACTCCGTCCATAAATATGTGATGATGTTCAGTACAAGCTAGTTAGTTCAAAATGAATTAAAAAGATTATCCTAAGGGCATGTACAACATCAATTATTATGTTTTCTATTAGTGGTTAATTGTGATTATCAAGGATAAACCACGAAGCGACGGCCTCGGTCGTCTTCTCGAAAGGTTACGACCTTGGCCCATTGCTCGAGCGAAAGCGACGACTCGGTGCCCAGCTGTAGCAGCAGCCCGCTTCCGCTTCCTCGACCCCCGTTTTCGCGTTTGTCTTTCCCTTATCTTGCTAACTTTACCAGTGCTTAAACTATGTCCTTCGTCTTTATGTGCTGGCTTATTGGCTCCTTCCTTCCTTTCGTTACATCTGCTTTAGGGAATGGCACTAGATATGGCTTGAATTGCGTTGGGTGGCAAGAAAGGTCAAAACATACAATCATATCTCCTGGCACAATGGATACATAGATAAGTAGTTCTTTGTAAGAGAAAGGATGCTAGATAGAAATTACATATGAGGAAGATGCGGATCTAAAGATACATATGAGCTAGAACGACTCTACAGCGAGTCGATGACAGCGACAAGCCGGCAACGGATCCCTTACGAACGCTGCTCCCGCTCCCACCCACGCCCACGACGTCTTGCCGCGCAGCTGCGCCTAGCACCAGGAGGACGTGGTGCCGCGCCAGTGCTGGCCTCCGCGTTGAGCCTGCTGGTGGCCGCGCTGAACCGCTAGTGCCTGCTACGGTGCCGACCTCCATGCCTCGCCACCACCGCGTGAGTCAACAACGAGATGAGAACGAGAACTCGAGAGGATGAGATAGCGTAGGTTGCAGACTAGATGTGAACAAGAGGATGAGATGAAGTTGGGTTGTCATGGGCTCCTGGGTGCAGCAGGGTCTCTCTTTTTGATAGTTTTCAAGCTTCATGTTCATCTTGTTTTGACTGATCTCAATTGTTTCAAAGAAGCAACAAAAATGCATACAAAGATCTTATTTAGGCTAGACTATGGATACAAATATTCATTAATTAGTTTAAAGGCGTCTAAATAGACAACCATTGTACAAATTGTCTATTTACTGTCTGTGTGCACTGTTAAATGTAGTTGCAGACGGGAGCTATCTACACCATTGTACATGCCCTAAACATCATAATTTTGTGGACAGAGAGAATATAATAAACTAAATAACAATTGGATCCAAAACCCTATTCAGTTCACCATAGCTGGATCCAAAGCCCCCACAACCTCATGCTAAACCGACCCAACCTGAGGACTCTAATAATTACTTATACTAGGTGATTCCCCGCGCGTTGCTGCAGGATTTGAGAGAGCTTTTCGGTAGACTTTGCTGTGGGACGTATCGATTTTCTCCTGTTTATCTAAAGTAAAATTGTTCACACAACAATTAATCAACAAAAGAAACAGAATTAAGATAAATTACACACCTACAAATGCTAATGAAGTTGAAGCACATGTTGTTATCTTACTGAATGGCTCGAGTGTATCCCAGATAAGGATATGTCACCGATAAGATAAGTATCCACGTTGTATCGGGAAATAATAAATATATAGAACAAAATCGATACATGGACCGGAGACACATTAGTACACGCGCGCCAAATAGATCTCGAGCCGCCGAATGGGATGTCGCCAGCGAGCCGGTGGCCGCCTTGCTTGGCGGGAGCTCGAGCATCGATGGGCTGTGACGACGGCCGGGAGAGGGAGCGCTCGTGGTGGCCCTAGCCCCCAGGTGCTGGGATTTAGGCGTAGGGTGACCGTAACGGAGCCGAGAGGCACGCTGCGGGTGCGCCGGAGCGAGTGAGGCGGTGGTACACGGACGCTGCCGCCGCGACGGACGCGAGGTCGAGCGGCTCAACGAACCTGCACCTCGGGCACAACTAGCCGTCAATCTTCGGTAAGCTTGAGATATTCTCATTCTCGATCTGGTTGTTGGGGGATTCGGAATCGAGTCTAGTATGGTGAAAATGATAAGATCGCCACAGTCCGATAAGGGTAATCCGAAAGGCTAGCAGCGAAACCTTTAAAACCAATCGACACCGTTTTGTTTCTCTCTGTTTCAGCTTTCGCTGGGTACCCTTCGTCATCCGAAAGTTCTAGCGAAGGGCGAAGAGTTCAAATCCCTAAACTTTGGGCTTGATGCATTCAGTTTTTCCCAGGACGAAACCCCAGGGGCGAATCCTCCCTGATCAATGAGTGTTGGCCCACATATCGCCCGGGGGTTTCGTCGCCGCTAACGACTCATCCGAGCGTATCTGGTTTTGCGTGTGTTTCAGGGGCAGGAATTCGCTAGGCGAAAGGGACATCTCCAAAGATTGAAGGTCTTCACCCAACAAGCGCACGTGCTGATGCCAAGAAAAGCGCCAGGATATGCGGCGTGATGTCAAGAAGCGCCGATTACGTGAAGACCTAATGGAGATTTCCCAAAATTAGCCTAGTACATTCTTGTTTGATCCGTTTTACACGAGGACAATTTCGGTATGTAAAAAGTCCGTTCGTCTCCCTATAAAAGGAGGCCGACCGGCACTTGTAAAGGGATCTTTGAGAATTAATGTTGAGAGTTAGCTTTTTGTCTTCCTAGTGTTTTGCCTTTTGTGTTTGTTGCTTGAGCCCTCTCGTTTCATTTCATTGTTCATGTTAGGCTTCGTCATAGCACAACAATTGGCGCCCACTGTGGGGATGGTGCGAGTGTCATGATTCGAAGGGCCAGACTCGAAAGGGTTGAAGAAAGGGTTACTGGTTGAAAGTGGTGTGCGAAGGGTTGGGTGAAAGGTATGTTACCCTCCGCATATGTGGACCGGATAGGTACGAAATATTCAGGCGAAGGCTGGTTAAAACTTGAGGACTGTTTGGCTTTTATGCTGTGCAACTCTTCTTGCAATTTGGCGATCTCGGACTTTTGCCTTTGGATTTCCTTGGTCTTGACCTCTTGTTGCACCGCCAAAAGCCTCTTTTAGTTTTGGCCACCATCGGCCTCCTGCAATTTTGCTACGGCCTCAGACGCTGCTTTGGCCGTGGTCAGAGCATCTGGTTTGGTCTGAGCTGAGTAGCATTCGGTTCTGGGAGCTCCTCTCCCTGAGTGAGCAAGTTGGACGGATTCAACTCCTCGTCAAGGGATGACCCCTTGCCGGAATTAGCGGTGGTCCTCTTTTCCTTGTGGACATCTTGGGTTTCTTAGCCAAACACAAATGATCTTTTCATCAACAAAGAAGTCATTCGGAATGGCCAAATGGGCAACAGAGCTATCGGAGCACACTATCGATTTTGGGAAAATATCAGCAATCAAATCTCAAGTCTTGGCAGATTTTGTGGCGATTGGACCTCACCTTGCAACATACTGGGATGAGGAGCTGGTTCTGTATGGGAAATCAGATGCGACAGAGCATGGGGCGCAGCTGGAATTGCAGCTATTATCACTTCACCGAGTCAAGTCAAGGCGAGATACGCTGCTAGGGCTGGATTATTCAGATCCATCCGACGATGCACCAACAATACTACTGAGTATGAGGCACTCCTTTTAGGCCTTAGAAAGGTGCAAGCCTTGGGAGCGAGCAATTTTCTGGTCAAGTGCGAACGCTTAGGTTATCAAGGATCATGTCGAAAAGGAGAGTGAGGCCAAAGAGCGAGCTTGTCAAGTACCTTGCAGGTACGAAGATGGAAAGGCATTTTCGGGTTTCACTATTGAGCACTTGCCGAGAAAGAGGAATGGGGAAGCTGATGAATTGGCAAAGAAAGCCGCGAAAAGGGAGGCGATGCCTTCATATGTATTCTTCGAGGTTCTCACTGCCCCATCTATCAAACCGGATAAGCAACCCCTCAGTACGGTCAATGCAATCGCAAGTATAGATTGGAGAGCTCCCATCATTGCTTTCCTTCATGGGCATTATGAACCGGTCGAAGCTCACGATATAAAAAGGATGCAAGCTCGAGCTAAGGGCTACGTCCTCAAAGATGACAACCTTTTCAAGTTGGGAGTGTGTGCACCGCTGCTAAAGTGCATTACACAAGAGGAAGGCATTGAACTCATGAAAGAAATTCACAGTGGAATGTGTGGATCTCACATTGTAGCGAGAGCTCTAGCTGGAAAGGCTTTCAGGCAAGGTTTCTATTGGCCAATGGCAATAAGAAACGCTGAGCAGATTGTCAAGACTTGCAAGGCTGCCGGTTTGAAAAGCACCGAAAGGCAGGGGCTCTTCGCGACTCATCACACCTACTTGGCGTTGCAGCGTACTGGGCATTGACATCGTGGGACCATTACCTACGGCTCAAGGCAATTTCAAGTTCGTCGTGGTAGCGGTCGAGTACTTCACCAAGTGGATAGAAGCAAGGCCTGTCGCTACTATCACTTCAGCCACCATCAGAAAGTTCTTCTGGCAGCAAATCATCTCGCAGATTGCACTCCAAAGAACTCACAGTTGACAATGGGAAACAATTTGATTGTCAGGATTTCAGAGAGTATTGCAGCATGATTGGGAAGAAGCTCCGTTTCGCTTTCGTATATCATCCTCAATCCAACGGCACAGTCGAAAGGGCCAACGGCATAATTTTCTCAGCTGTAAAGAAATGTCTTTTTGATCAGAGGAAAGGAAAATGGGCCGATGAGTTGTCCAGAGTCATTTGGTCGCATAACACCACCAAGTCTAGAGCTACCAAATTCACCCCATTCAGGCTGTTATATGGAGCCGAAGCTATGTGCCCAGAAGAGTTAGCCAACGAAAGCGCCAGGGTTTTGATGGGGAGCTCTCGTGAGAACGAAGTGGATGACATGTTTGACGCGGTCGCAAATCTGCTGAAGTACCAAGAGGAAACTCGAAAATGGAGAAACAAGAAGGTTTCTTTGAAGAGTATTCAAGTCGGAAATTTTGTCCTGAAGAGAAAAAAGAATGCCGACTCTGTAGGCAAATTGCAGTTCGCATGGGAAGGGCCTTACATTGTCGCGAGCAGCGTTAGAGACGGAGCCTTTCGTCTCAAGGACGAGGAAGGCGTGGAGTTACCGCATTCGTGGAATGTGGATAACTTGTGCAAGTTCTTTCCGTAATGTAAATTGGTAGGAGTCAGTCGCATGGAACTATAAATGCGAACGACTCGTAAGTTTTGTTTTTTCTAGTCTTTACTTTCGCGCAATTTAAATTCAATAACAGGATTGTACTCTTTTCCTCACATAGGGGGGACTCCATCCTGGAGCGTGAGGTTTTTAACGAGGCAACCTTGATGTAAAATTTCCTTTCCTCAATGAATAGAATAATTCCTCCCTATATTCCCTGTTCTTTACCTTCATGCATATTTTAAAGTGCTATCTACGAATACCCACTCCAAAAGAGAGTGAATTGAAGTGCTACACGAAAGTAGCCCACCCACAAGTGGTGGAACAACAAATGATTCACAAGAATCAATATACTTAAAGAGCTGTTCTCACAACGGCCCATCCGCAAAGGATGTATCGAAAGTGATTCAATATTGAGTCGAAGCAGCAACGGAAAGTTGCCAAGTTTCAAACCAATTTTTAGTTTTGAAGTAAGTATGGTTTCATGCCACGGCACCGGTAAAACTTTCGAAAAAAACAGCTTCAAAGCTGCAATATTCGACATTTTCGTTCGGGCCCTAATCCTACAATGCGTTTCACGCCTAGGCGTCGCTTAGTAGGCTAGCCTTTCTATGACGAAAGAAACAATCGGAAAAATTCATGCAAGGTCTTTCGTCAACACAAAAATTCTTAAGCAAAGCATAGTTTATTACAAACCGGCAAACAAAGTTTAAAGTACAAGATTTTGCTCGGTACAACTTGAAGTGCTCAGCTTGCATTCTCCCAGTTTGCGAAGGGGGGAAGACGTTTTCTTCCAGAAACATCAATCGAAACCAGCGAGAATGCTAATCTAAGTGCATCGTTTTCACGAGAAGGGTAGCTCTATGCAACTACCATCTGAATACCACCCCCCGCGACTCTTAGCCATGTCATACACGAAACAATAATCCGTGTCTTCCTCTTCATATGGCTCTTCTTTCACCTTCAGGGCTTCGTGATCTTTCGGATCCACTAGAGCAACCTTGCTAGTGTCGTTCATGGTCATAAAAAAGCGAAGTGGATAACTATGCAAAGAATGATATTGACAGCAAAACTCCCAAAACTCTTCGAAAGTTTTCTTAGGGTATCAGCGTTGGAAAACCTTCCAAGAAGCACCATCGACGCAGTATTGGCACGTGAAAGTCCTAGGCATCACATCCAAAACCACACCTTCACCCGTCGTCTGCGAAAACAATTCACGCAAAATTTACATCATCGTTTTTACAACCTAAACAAGGCTACACTAAACAATTCCCTAAGAGCTTCTCTCATTTACACCTCGAGAAGCTGGATCGTGATTGGATTTGGAGGCAGCCCTTCGTGGTACAGTGGAGCTAGAGTTCGTAATCAGGTTAATTTGCTCCCCTTGGTATTGTGCCTCACGAGCAGGGGCTCGGGCACGACGTTTCGCCTTCATCAACGTTAGATTTCGGGCCAATCTCTGTATGGCCCATAAGGTCCAAGAGTTGCCTCCGCGCCATGCGTCGCTCGGTGCTCACGAAGTTCCAAGGCTGTTTACCTGGCCAAAATAGAACTATGAGAAAGGAAATGTATCAAGAACACCAAACATTAGGATGAAAAATACATAAGGTCAATCAAAACTGCGCAAACAAGGTGAAGGGTCTAACCTTAGTCAAACGGTCCACAACTTTCTTCCGAGCATATTCTCGACCGCTTTTCATCCAGAAATTGCGAAAGACTATTTTGGTGATTAAGTCGACAGTTTTGCTTGGGGTGGCATGTCCTCCAAGAAGGAATTCAAAACCTCGAGCACCAAAAGCTTTGAAATGTTCACTGACCTTGTCGCTCTAGCAGGTGGAAAATGGCCTCGGAGCACATCACCGCTCCGTAATCCCCAACTTTGGACATAGTATCAGGCAAAAGTTTGAGTTCACTATTCACCATAGCGCTCAAGCGCATGACGATAGGCTGAAGCCAAATGTGCCCCCCACTGATGGCAATAAGTCTCATTTTTCTCTAGGGTATCCTCTAATTCACCTTTTACTTTTTTTAACTCAGCAATCAAGTTATCTCGAGTTTGAATCTGCACCAAATGAGCATCGTCGAATAACGCGTCAAGACTCAACTCGACATTCTTCATAGCATTTCATGCTTTTTTCCAACTCCTGCTTTAGCGCGTCCATGGCTGTCTTTTGATTTGAGCATTGCTCTGACAAATTCTGAACTTGGCTAGCAAGCTGCGTGGAGTGATTATTCAATTTCTCATTCTCCTCGCGCAACTTGCGATTTTCCTCTTCAAGCCGGATCGTCGCGTCGCGAGATCTCTTCGCTTCATTCGCAAGTTGTTCATATCCTTTTCGGCCTGCTGCTATCCCTTGGAGAAAGGACTGCATCGCATCCAATAGTTGTCTTCCATCCGGACCTTCCAGGATTTGAGGAAATCTGTATTCAATCGGTAGCGAGAGTCGTACCAAAACTAGGTCGAGAATAAATTGCTAAGTCAAGAGCGCTACTGTGTTCTACATTCAAGGGCCGGTGTTCAATTCAAGGAGCGCGAGTCGTATTCCTTCTTGAGCGGCTCTTTGTCTTTGTTACTCATGGTAACTAAAGCGGTAGCCACTGGAAAAACACGAAAAGAAATTAGTCTTCGTAAACAGGATTTATAAGCGAATTAAGGAAAAAGCAACAGGAAGAAATCTACCAGTGTTTTCAAGCGGAAAGGGCGCCGCCGCTTTAGACTCCAGATTGGTGCTACCTTCAATCGCCTCCTTGGTTTGTTGTTCGGCCTCATCAAATGTGGGAGGAGGAGACCGAGATTGGTTTTCTGGGTTTTCAGCCTCGACGAGCCCAAGTCGATGGGATCGTTCGCTTTTAAACCCGAACCTTGTCCTTCATCTCGTAAAGGATTGACCTTGGCATTGTCGTGCAATCAAGGTACGATTCTTCTCCGAGGTTTCAATCGGGTACCGTCATCAATATAATCTGACTCTTCGGTCAATCACATCCATCAAGCCGCAACACGCTTTGTGCACGGACCGGTCATCAAAATTCCTGCTCGTAATGCTCCCAATACCTCTTGTTGGTGGCTTCTTCTTCTGGAGTCTGCTTCATGCGTTCTCTTGGAGGACAGGTTGAGGAAAAATATATCCGCACGCTCACTCCTAGCCGATCTCTGCCTCGCCGGATCAATCGAGCAATCACGGCTGATCTTTTGGTTCTTCAACTTCTTGACCTTAGGAGGATAAAAGTTGACGGTTGAATTTGCGGTGTGGCTCCCACGCCTCCGAGTCGATTTCTTTCCCGAGGTTTCGCACCGTGTCGCTCTTCAATAACGACCCCCTTGTCTTTTTCAGACGCGCTTGGGGCTTTTCTCTTGGAAGACGTTTTCTTCTCAAGATTAACAGCCGGAGGCATGTCGTGAACTTTCTTTTTCTCTTTCTCTACGGCAGCCACTTTCGCTGCCTCAGCCTTTCGACGAATCAAATTTTCATTGACCTTCATTAGTTTAGAAGATTTCTCAGCAAGTGGAGGCAGTTTGGTTTTGGCAGTTTCAGCCTTACACTACGCCAAAACTTCAGTAGCTTTCGCACTTTTAGACGTGCCCTCCGTTGTAACAATTGTCTTGCCCGTCTTGACCTTCTTAGAGGTCTCCGCCGGCTCAGATCCAATATTTTCGGGCGGTTGCATCTTTTTGTCTGGGGCTGCAGGTTTCAGTTGCGGCGGGCACGAAACTTTCATCTCTTCCAGGACACGATTGATGCGGCCCTGGTGCTTCAAAATCTTCTGGGCACACTCCCACTCCTTGTGATTGTAGTTCCTAATCATCAGAACAACCTTCCTCTCAATTTCGACCAGAATCTCCTCGTCGGTTTTTCCCTCAGGGCGCTTAACATTGAACTTGGGGCTTCGTGTCTCGAAGTCTAGCCCGGACAATTTTTTCATTCTGAAAGCCCATGAACCCCACCGAGGTTTGCAGGGCCAAATATCAGCTGCCACGAATTCTTCAAGAGCGTCTCGTGTGGTGATCACGTGGGTGGCTTGGAAAAAGGCACTCGTGCTTGCAGAGCTGCGGCTGGCTTTCGTGAGCTCTAGGGCCAAATCAACATCTAAATCAATCATGCGACTGGCCAAATCATAAGTTATTACTTCTTCACACTTCGTATCCATACCAACCATTGGAATGGTGGCATAAAACCGTAGGGGAATTCCAGGTTGCCCCACTTGTTCTTGGCGGGGCTAGCTCTACCGGTGCCTGGTTTTTGTTGACCCGTCGGGTTTGAAAGGTGCAACAGCCATATTGAGCCTCTTTGTCCTCGTCATCAACGGTGACGGTCCTTTTGGCCGAATGAATCTCAAAATGACGAACGAAGGTGTCCACATCATTGTCACCAGCAAAGGTCCGACAAGCCCACAAAAACTTCATGATCTGAGGGATCGAGTTAGGTGTCAGTTGATGAATCTGGACTCTGTAAGCAACCAGGATATCAGCAAATCTCGACAGACCGAGCAGACCTGCAGTAAAAAAGTCGCGAAACATGATGCTTTCATTCTTCCTAGGCTTCAGTGTAGTTTCCTTTCCGGCAATGATGCTGCCGTGCTCAAAGCAACCTTCCGAAGCCATGGCATCCAAATCAGCTTGGGTCATCAAAGACTGACCCATAAAGCAAGTGCTCGGCTTAACCAAATCTTGAGGATCGGCATTCACGCCTGCCAAGTTTTCTCCTGACTCATCACCTGCCACCGCCCACTCTTTATTTCACCAATTCGCCTTCCTCAACGCCGCCAGCGTGCCGCATCCGTGTCGCTCAATATTATTTCCACATCACCCCACTATCGAATCGCTACTTTCATCGCTATTTGAGGTGGAGGAAGAACCACGCTCTCGAGGTAGCAGATCCATCCAAGCCAGAAATCTTACCAGATTCCGAGCTGGACGATGCCGAAGAAGATGCCGCGGCTGCCTCCGCAGCTTCAGGGGAAGTAGGTCGGTCCTCTTGGTTTGATGGGGAGCCTTCGCCCATCGCTTTGCGATGGCTAACGCGAGCCATGTGTCTATAAAGTCCCAATCTCAAAACATACCACGACGAGAGATAAATGATAGAAGAAATCGTCCGTCGGAGATACTAACCTTTAAAGACGGTCAACCTTTCTGGAGCGTGGCTTGTAGGAAGTGAATCCCAAGAGCTCAATCACAAAATCGAAAAGAGGCAGGAGGTGGTGAAAGCGGCAGCAGTACGAATGCGGTGTCGACCCCCTCTATTTATAGGCAGCGGACGGTAACGGTCGAAATTGAACCTAACGGCTAAAAGCGAGGCATATCGGTAATTCACGCAGTTTTCTCGGGAGTCAACACCGTGGAAGACGTTTTCTTTTGCCTCGATTCTCGATCCTTAGGTTTCGTGGCTCGAGTTTTCGCCTCGCAAACGCTTCGCCTCGAGGGGCTTCGCTGGGGATTCGGAATCGAGTCCAGTACGGTGAAAACCATAAGATCGCCACAGTCCGATAAGGGCAATCCGAAAGGCTACCAGCGAAACCTTTAAAACCAATCGACACCGTTTTGTTTCTCTGTTTCAGCTTTCGCTGGGTACCCTTTGTCGTCCAAAAGTTCCAGCGAAGGGCGAAGAGTTCAAATCCCTAAACTTTGGGCTTGATGCATTCAGTTTTTCCCAAGACGAAACCCCAGGGGCGAATCCTCCCTGATCAACGAGTGTTGGTCCACATATCGCCGTGGTTTCGCCGCCAACGACTCATCCGAGCGTATCTGGTTTTGCGGTGTTTCAAGGGCAGGAATTCGCTAGGAGAAAGGGACATCTCCAAAGATTGAAGGTCTTCACCCGACAAGCGCACGTGCTGATGCCGAGAAAAGCGTCGGATATGCGGCGTGATGTCAGGAAGCGTCGATTACGTGAAGACCCAATGGAGATTTCCCAAAATTAGCCTAGTACATTCTTGTTTGATCCGTTTTACACAAATGTAAAAAGTCCGCCTGCCTCCCTATAAAAGGAGGCCAAGCACTTGTAAAGGGGATCGTCTTTTGAGAATTACACTGTTGAGAGTTAGCTTTTTGTCTTCCTAGTGTTTTGCCTTTTGTGTTTGTTGCTTGAGCTCTCTCGTTTCATTTCATTGTTCGTGTTAGGCTTCGCCATAGCACAACACTGGTGTTCCCATGGATTAATTTCTTCTATTCCTTTTCTTCCTCTTTGGTTTTATCCTATCCTCTCGAGATATGCTTGCCAACTACACAGGCATGGCTCACTCACCTCCAGCTGCCCGCTGACCTCTCTCTCTCCCCTCTCCCGACTGCTCTTCACCATCGGGCGGCGCGGTCAAGGGAGGTGGAGGAGGGTCGCAGCCCATAGCTTTGAGGTGGGGTAGCGGAGGGTTCACTGGCGTGGGCAATTTTATGGGGGACAGGCGGTGGGGAGGTGAAGCGGGTGGATTGGGACGCGTGGCAACCGACAGGGGACACGCAACGTGGATGCGAGGCGGCACTGGTGGGGAGGCAAGCGGGCGGCAGCGAGATTCAAGCCGCGGCGGGTGGGAGAAGGAGGGGCATCGGGGATGGGGTGCGTGTGTGTGGGATGATGTCAGCAGATGATGTGGATGGCTGTGATTTGAGAGTGGTACCGTTTATATAGTTTTGTATGAATTTGTAATGTCCATACCAAATAATAGAAAAAATCATCATCGACATTTTTTATCAAAATATTACGGAACGCACTTAAATATTACGCGAGTCCCACCAAACAATATACGGACCCATGAGCTCCCCTAAACATGCATGGATCCCACCTAATAATTATGTGGAGCCCACTTAAATAATCGATCCCATATGAGGTCCACCTGAACATGCATGAATCCCACGTGGGGTTAAGATGCATGAGGGTGCTCAAAATATCTAGCAATTTTAGTATATGTATATATGGATTATGTTAGCTTGGGGCCTGCTCAATTCAATCAACTGTGGAAAAAGGAAAAAACTTAGTCTTCCGTTTCCATCTAATTGAACCCGCCTGGCAGCCCTTGCATGCCCAAGGAATCCAGGTGGTCAATTGTCCAAGCCGGAAGACACGAATATTTAATAGTAGTCCCAAGGGCAAGTACATTGGTGTCGTCTGATAGGTCATCCCATACATTGACACGGGATATTGAGTCGACTCAACAGAGCACTTGTACAATGAGTTGTCTTATAAGTCGTCTGGTAAAGCAATAAAATCACTTAATTTGTGCATGCAAAAAAGAAATACTATGAGTTGCATGTCAACAACAACAACAACTCATACAATGGTTGTGAAGTTGTCACATAAAGTGGTTGTTTCGCTCATGAGGTGATTGTTTCGCGAAGCAACGATCTCTTTCTCTCTCCTCCACATCATCAAAAATCTTACGTGACATTACATGGGACGACCTATGGGACCGCTGATGTGTACCAATGTACTTGCTCTAAGAGCAACTCCAAAAGCTCCATTAAATCGTTTTTCATTGCTAGAAAGTAAAAAAAACTCACGCTTTCTCCGATCCAACAGACTCGGCAAAAATACAAATCGCAATCCTCCTTCGCTATTTCCTGGCTGACCTGGCGAGCCCCCGCCTCGCCAAATCGCCGGATTCTGTGGCATGACTCCTTCCCGCCCTGTCCTCATGCCAATTTCTGCTCTGTACGCCCATGCCGCTCGCCGCCGGTAGGGAGCAGAGGAAGGGCGCGATCGGGACCGGGAGAGAGGAGGAGGGCTGCCGCGGCCGACAGCCTACCGGGAGAGGAGCAGGAGGTCAGCCGCCTCCGCGCCGGGGAGAGAGGAGGAGGAGGGCCGACACCCACGCGGCCAGGAGAGAGGAATAGGGAGAGGACAGGTTGCTTGCCTGGCCTCGCGCCGCCGGTGGCTGCTCCGCCAAAGCCTGGTTGCAGGGGGTGGCATGCTCATGCAGTCAAGCCGCTGGTCGAAGCCCGCCACGAAGCTGAGGGCAAAGGACAGAGTTCCTCGTGTCGCCGGCCGAGAGGGAGGTATTGGCGCCGTAGCAGGGAATTCGGCGAGGGAGGGACCGACGCTAGGGAGGGAGGGACCGGCGTTGCCGGGGATGGCGAGGGGCTTGGCTCGGGGCAGATGGACGGGAGGAGGACGAGACATTGACCCGTGATGGGAAGGGAAAGGATAAGATGTGTGTGGTGGGAGGGGGGGTAAGAGGATGACAGGTGGGTCCCGTTTGTCAGTGAGTGGTTGGTGGGTTTGGAAGATGGAAAATAACTAGTCTGTTAGATTACCTCATAGAAATATGGAGTTTTCTATTTTCACAAAGTGTCAAATCTTCAGATTTAGCTAACAGAAATAAAAAGGTTGTTGGAGTTGCTCAAAAATGGAGGATTCTTGCCCCCCATTGCGCCACGTCACCAAGAAATTCACAGCCGTCAGATTGTGTGTTGATGGTTCGGATCCATCCAGCTGGCTCGATAGTTTAGTAGAAAACCCTCTCGCACTTGATCGAAGATGATATGTAGGCCCGCCCACGCACAGGTAGTTTATGGAAACCACATCGAGCTTTGTAGGAATGCCAAGAGGCTTGTCAATTTTACAAAACCCCTCAAACTTTATCAAAAATTGTAGTCCAACCATCGCTCCAACAATTAATGAAGCCCCTCAAGCTTTACATAACTACTGTTTATTTAAGCCACCTCTTGGGCAATTTGATGACATCTCCCTCGATAGAGCCACCTCTCAGGTAATTTTATGATAATCAACCCGCGATTTATACATCTCCCACAAACATGAGCTTTATAGAAATTAACACACGGTCCAAAGACATTTATAAAAGAGACCCTAAACTTTATGCAAATCTACCCACAGTCCAAAATTTGCAGAAAAGTCCCCTATGTTTATCACAATCACTCCATGGCCCCTGCATTTTAACCAAAAAATACCATAAAGTTTCAAGAAATATATCAACAGCCTAAAATCATGCAAAAATATCCCTAGCTTTCCTACCAATCACTGGGCTTGGCGTGGCAACGCCGCTCGCCTCTTTCTGGTTCCGGACCATAATTTGAACTCGAACAGACTCGAGCACTACACGGCTCCAGCTGATCATGGACTATGTTGTCCACCACGAGATCCTCCTCCGCCTCCCGCAGGACCCATCTCCCGTGCCTCGTCCGCGCCTCCGCCGTCTGCTGCAAGTCCTGGAAGCACGTCGTCCGGGACACCGCGATTACGCCACTACATCTACATATTTGTTCAGAGCTCCGACCAGTTTCCAGTCCCAATGCAACTTTCAAATGCTCCTATGCATCATGCATGCCAATGCAACAATAGCAGTTGTTCTTGCCAAGGAACTCTACTCATCATCTTTTACGAGAGCATAAACTCTGCTGGGAATTGAATTCTACAAAATACGAATATATCTCTTGGTGTAGGTTTAGATCAACCCTTCTGAATCAAAATTAGTTCCTGAACATTGCAAAAATCGAACTGTTTATTGTGTGAAAAATTCCTATACTTAAACAAGGTTTCCTGTTCCTGTCCGGCTGATTATTTGGGCCCACCTCGTAGGCTTCAGACCATCCACACTCGTCATCCTTCATCTCCTCCTTCAAAACAGAATATTCTTGTCTGGTCAGCAAGATTCTTTCCTTTATATGCACTTCTCCCGCATCCATCATCCTTGAAATATCTCATTCATCCCAACAACCTGGCCCCACTCAAATATTTTATCCCCCAACCCCCTCCCACCACCCACCCACCCGCACCATCTCTCCCTCCACCCTCCCTCGCTTCCTCCGCCGGCCACTCCCTCCTCCATGCTGCCCCTCCCTCCCTCCCTCTCAATCTCCAGCGGCGGATCCATGGCGACGGCCGTCGACCCCCCACTGCGACGGCCTCCTTCCTCGGCTCATGCCACTATCCGATTCTGGGCCTTCGCCGAGAGCGAGGTTCCTATCGGCGAAGGGGCTTTTCCTCTCGTTGAAGGCTTCACCGAGAGGAAGCTCTCAGGAGGCCTCTCGAGCTGTCACAGGCGTCTTCACCGAGAGCATGCGGGACCCCTCTCGGCGAACATGTGCCGAGAGGCCCACCTAGCTCTTGGCGAAGACAATTTCATCACCGCCTCCCCCACCGCCGCCACCACCCGCCACCGCCGCCGCCGCATGCAACACAACCACCACCGCCCGCCGCTGCCACCAGCATCACCACCATAGCAACCACCGCCTCCACCACGCCACCACCACCAGAGCCGCCCGCCACCGCTCTGCCGTCCACCACCACCCGGCCGCCGCCGCCGCCATCTGTGGAAGAAACAGAGAGGAGGGAGATGAGAGAGAGGGATAGAGGGCGGGGAAGGGGGGAAGAACCCGGATCCTCCGTCGAGGCCGCGCCGGATCGGCGTCGAGCCGCGCTCACGGAGGGAGGAGAAGTCGCGCCCGCCGGATCCGCCGCCGAGGCAGCGCTCGCCAGAGGGAGAGTAGGCCTTGCCCGACGGATTTGCTCACCGGAGGGAGGGTACGCCGCGCCCGCCGCTTGGGCTGCCTCCACACTCGCCCGCCGCCTCCTCTCGCCAGCCGAGGCTGAGCTGAGGGGGAGAGGAGGGCGGCTGAGCGAGGGCGGCACGCTGAGGTAGGGTGTGGCGGCGCCGGAGGTAGGGAGAGAGAGAGGCGTTGAGGGAGGTTGGTGTGGCGGCGGTGTGGGAGGGAGGGAGAGGCGTCGGGGTTGAGCTGGGGCCGAGGAAGGAAGGCTATTTATAGCTAGGGTTCTGGGGGTGTCGGGAGTGGGCAGCGGAGTTTCTGGATGGGCGGTGGAGTGGAATGGTGGGCGGGTAAGTGGGAGAGGTGGGCGGTGAGTGGGAATGGTGGGCTTTGCCGAGAGCCCTGGCGGCTCTCGCGAAGAGACCTCTTTGCTGAGAGTTTAGTTCTCGGCGAAGCCAATTTTAATCAAAAAAATAATAGAAATAGCAAATAGATCTGAAATTTTTCAACACTTAACATGACACTAGATATGTTGTGTATTGCTTATAAAAAAGTTGTTGTTGTCAAACTCAAATTTAAATTTCTCTAATGTACCAAACCTAGTGACATTAGTTCAATTTCTCTGAAACTTCTCGTGAGATGTTCCGATTTAAACAAGGTACGTGTCAAAGTGCTCAAAATGTTCTCGACTTTTTTACCACAACCTCGACATATGATATAATGAGCGCTCGACAAAATTTGTGATTTTCAAACTTCATTTGAATTTTATACAATTTTAAAACCTTTCTACGACACGATCTTCATCATGATCAGAGAACAAAATGTTTGAAATCTAGTTTAATTTCGTGTACATGGTCTTAGAGATGTCTCATGAACATGAATCTCATTTTTCCAACAACTTTACTCTATGATCTCATGCACTTGCAGTTCATATCGGACGTCTTCGAAAAAATTACCTAGAATGAAGTAGAATTTTTAAATATAGCAAACAGAGATAAAATTACGTCAAATTTGAACATATCCTTTGTATAAGTGCATGTTGAGGATAGAAAAAGTTTGGAGGTGAAAAAATGATTTTTTAAAATTTCTTGAGAGTCGAAATGCTCTCGTCGAAGAATTCTTTGCCGAGAGTTTTTTTTGGCTCTCGGTGAAGAATTCTTCGCTGAGAATTTTGTTCTTCGCCGAGAATTTTTTTTTGACTCTCGGCGAAGAGCTCTTCGCCGAGAGCCTAAGGGGAGGCTCTCGCCAAAGATTTTCACTCTCGGCGAAGGCTCGGTTTCCGGTAGTGTGCTGCGACGGACGCCGACCCCCACCTCGTCCTCCTTCCTCGCTTCCAGCCGCAACACCCTCCATGCTCGCCGCCGCGACGGCCACCGACCCCGCCTCGGCCTCCTTCCTTGCCTCCCGCCGTCGCTCCGCCTTGCTCCCACCGCCGGGGCTTACAAAAGGGTCTCCCACGAGTTACTATAAGAGGATTGCATCCTCTACTCAGTCAGATGTGCTGTGTAGGTGAGATGGTGAGGAAGCTACGCGCGAGGCTGGAGGTCACGAGTTTTAAAAATATATTTGTTGGGACTTCTACGGAATAGGGAATACTTATCTATCTCATGGTGTATTAAAAGTAGGTTTAGAACCCCTCCGATTCAAAATTTGTTCCTCAAATTTACGAAAATCGAACTGTTTATTGTGGGAAAACTCCTCAAAATTCCCTACTCAAACAAGGTTTCCCTGTTCCTTTCCGGCTGATTATTCTCTTGGGCCCACACCTCCGCAGGCCTCACCTTTTCAAGACAGTCCACGTCAAACCGAGATATCCAAGTACGTTTGCGACTCGTCAAGATTCACGCGACTCCCCATCCGTGCGCAACAAAACCGGCGGATCGAAAGCTACCAACGACATGGTGGCGCCGTGCCACCGTCCTCGCTCGCCGTTTGCGGCGCTGACGGAGGAGCTCGTTGAGGAGATCCTCTTCCGCATCCCACCGGACGAGCCCGCACACCTCATCCGCGCCGCCCTGGTGTGCAAGCCCTGGCGCCGCATCCTCTCCGACCGCGACTTCCGCCGCCGCTACCGCGTTCCACCAAGCACCACCGCTGCTCGGCTACCTCCACAACCTCCACGGCAACACAGAAGAAGCACCACGAGGGCGCTTCCCCGCCTTTATCCCTACCGGCGCTTGTCCCCGGCAATTGGTGGGCACTCGATTGCCGCCACGGCCGCATGCTGATCCATACGATCTGGCCTGAGTACCTCATCGTTTGGGACCCAATCACCGGCGAGCATAAGCAACTGAAAGCGCCCCCTTACCTGCACACCCACAGCACCGTCGATGTGCTATGCGCCAAAGATGGCTGCGGCCACCTTGACTGCCACGGTGGCCCGTTCCTTGTGGTCTTTGTGGGGACGTATGCTGACACATGGGCGAGCGTCTATTCTTCGGTGACTGGTGTGTGGAGTGAGCAGGTCACCATTATTGTTGGTGCTCTCGACTACGGTGAGGCGAAGCCCAGTCTTTCACCTTTCAGTATGGCACAGGCATCCTCAAGTATGACGTCGGCAGGCACGCGCTTACCGAGATTGAGTCGCCCGGAGTGTATGGATCCATTGCCGTCGAGGTAGAGGATGGAGCACTGGGATTTGTTGCCCAATTCGACAACTGTATCTACAAGTGGCTGTGGCAACCCAGTGCTAACAATGGCATAGGTAGATGGGCGCAACACATGGTTCTGGAGCTCGAGAAACTGCTCCCGAGATCTGACCCAGACACATCATATGAAGTGATGAGCTTTGTAGAAGGCACGGATACTATTTTGATCAGCGGATCTGCGGGAGTCTTCACACTCGATCTCAAGTCAAGGAATGTGAAGAAGGTGAGCGAAAGTGCAGCATACTATGTATCTTACCGTACAGGAGCTTTTATACTCCAGGTATTAACCTTGATCCTTTCCTTAACATGTTCACCTTATATGTATATGTATGCTTATTTCCATATTACATTATGTGTAAATTTAATTAAACATAGTACAGTAAGTAAAATTCAGTTAGCAGCGTAAACATACGAGTAAGGAACAGAGATTTCGTTGAAATTAGAATATTGCAATTTCAAAATTAGAATATTGCAATTTCATATTCACCAAGATCTTTTTCCTTGGGATAATATACCGGTTTACTATTCTCAGCAGAGGCAGAGCTAGCATGTAGTTGTAGATGTCAACTGACATCGGTGGATTTTAGAAATTTCAATACTAATTGCTGTTCATAATGCTAATGACATCAGTAAAATATGAGGCTGACATCAGCGAAGAGGAAGGTTGGATTGGCCCCTGATTCTCAGCTGGTGAATAAACACAGGAAACTGAAAGCTTGTAGTTAATTAATCTCATAACCACATTTCAGTTTGGTTCAGGTTGTTTTGAACAATCCTTGTAAATCAGTGAGATATAAGAACTTAGTGATATATTGTTCTCAACTTAATTTGAAGCCAATTTGATGCAGTACCGACGCTCATTCCTGTATTTTTTGAGTACATATATTAAGTATGATAAACTGAGCCATAGCTTTGGTTTCTACCTTTCCAGATCTTGTTAAAGGACGGACTGTCACTGCCACGGAGATGCAATGATTGATCAATTAACATGAATCCTACTATCATAATTGAATTCTTGAGGAGCTGATGATTAGTTTATTTTCTCAGATGGAGAATTGGGTCGGTTAATTGGATCAATTACTCTGCCTTGTCTTCAGTACCGTAGTTTATGTAAGAAACCTTTTTAAGGTCCTTGGAAGTACAAGCTTGTAACTTGATATTTTGAATGATTAGTATATTTCTTCTCCCAAAATTTCACGATTATTGTGGCCCCAAGATTTATGCCAGGTTAAATTTACTTATGTGTTGATTTATGTGAATACTCACTTCATGCTTGGCAAGCTTAAGTAGAACCAACATACTGATTCCTCTCATCTTTTGGAATATTCAATCTTTCAGTCAGTTATTATTTTGTTTCTAAGTTTGACCAAGTACTACTATCAGCTTTTTATGACAGTAACAAAGATTCTTGAGGAGTTATTAATCATATTATGAGTGAAATGATGGTGAAATTAATAGAAATATCAACAGGTAATCCGCCCCCTTTACTTAACTGTGTACGTATGAGAAATTCCCATTTCAAGATTGTGTAAGAGATATGTCTGCCTAGAGTTTGTTGGAGCCTACTTCTTAAGTAAATATGTAATCATGGCGTAGTCTTTAAGCTATGCTTCAATAATGTGTCATCAGATTTTTTACAATCTTTTCATACTGCTTATTTCATATTGAATTTAGTTTGTACTGTTAACTTCTTCTTGCCCCTTTTTTATGAATTGTTTGGGATTGTTAGTCGTTATGTCGGACCTATGCTCCAGTCGGGCACACGACATAGCACCTCCGTCTTATGGACGATGACGACACCTTCTTTGTTTCATGCAAAGGCAATTGCACATGCATATGTTTGCTTTTCACGTTTGCATAATTGAGAGAATGTGATTGCATCATAAAATTCATGTGTACAAATTGGTGGAAAATTCGAGGGATGTTATGTTGGCTGGTAAAAATAATATATATATGCCAGCACTCAGCACACCTTATATGCGCGGCTCAGAAAAATCCCTGGTAAGATGAGATGAAGTTGCTTACTACCATTGGCAAGAGCTACATCTTTTACTTCTTAGCTAGCATGCATATGGCTACTCGGAGCAATGTCTTTGTTTCCTCCATTATGTGCAAGCATTCCACTTTGGAAGGCATGAAACAAGTATTGTAACTGGCCTTGCCTTCATGGCTCTTTGGAAGAGCTACTTTGATTTTTGAATTGTTGAGGCGAGCGAGGCTAGTCTTGTTTCACATGTACACAGCGAGATGTATCTTCTTGGTGAATCTATATACCTTCCTTTTTTTTCATCAACATTGCATTGTAGTGACCAATTAAGGTCATTAATATTTCGTTTCTTAACGTGGTGAATTGGTGTAAATTGTAAACAGATTCAGAGTTCATATTTTGTTTTAGTTCTATCCACAGTTCCAACTTGCATATACATGGCAACATCTAATTTGCTTATAAAAAAACAATGCATTGTTTTCTATATTCCAAATAAAACCTTGCAATTAGAAGCGTCTCAAAGGTTTTTTTTGAGAATAGAAGGGTCTCAAAGTTTATAACCATGACATGCATTGGAAGGTAGGAGTAATGTTTTTTTTTTAAAACAAGGTTTCTCTCAGGAATGCAATCTGCAAATTGTTTGGCCCATGTTGTCCATCCTGCCGAGAGAGCCACCAGAGAACAGCAAAGCTTGAGGCCGGCCGATTTCATCGCCGTGAGATACTCGTAAACCCCATTACAAAGGGCTGGTCAAGAGAAGCAACGACGGCATGCAAAAGACTATGGAAACAGAACCTGGAGATCCTTCAGCTTCAATGAGCGCAGCCAGTGGCGTGAATAAGATAAAGCACCCACCAGCAAGGAAGCGGAGGAAGACCTTCCATTCTTATAAGTTTTGCAACTTATAGCCAATCTTAGCATGATACTACTATAGGAAAGTAAAGGCAAGCAAGGATTGACTATAGGTTGCAAAACTTGTTTTGGGATGAGGGTTTCACACTAGATCAACCTTAGATTGGACATCTAGATAGATTTGATCTAGTTTACTTTACTCAAAGTAGTGAAGCCATAGGTTAAGGTTTTAAGTTGCCTAATTCATCCCCTCCACCTCTTAGGCTACGAGGATCCGATTCTTTACAAGTGGTACCAGAGTCGGGACTCACTTCCTTCACAAGGACACACCAATTCGTAAATTGTGAAAATCGGCTCATTGGAACGGCTAGGCTTCACCGCCCAGTGAGTTGCTTTATAGAGGAACGAAAGGGGTGGATACCTTAGGTTTGGCTCCACATTTCGATGGCACGGACTATCCTCGGTGGAAGGTTCTCATGGAGGCCTATCTCCAATCAAATGACCTTGATGTTTGTAGAGTCACCAATGAGGGTGTGAAAAATGGTACTAAGAAGGAAAAACAATTTGATGTGATTGTTAAGAGTATCATTTTAACCTCTCTAGGTGTAGGTGTTTTCAATAGAGTTTTTACTTATGCAAATGCTTGTGAGCTATGGAAAACCATCAAGGAGCAAAATAAGGGCTCAAAAGAAGTAGCTAATGAATGCTACGGTTGCTTCCTTAAGGAATTCAATAGCTTTAAGCAACTTGAAAATGAAAATGCCGAATCTATGTACTCACGCCTAAATGTTCTTGTCAATGAGATTAATGCTTTAGGTGTGAAGAACATCATGGACTTGAACATCAACCGCAAGATCCTTCAAAGTCTGCGGAAGCCCTATTATGACTTTGTGAAAGCCATCATCTATGAGAACAAGCTCGAAAAAATGAAGCCATCTCAAATCTTGAGTAAGATTATGGCACATGAGCTTCAAATCATGCAAGTCCAAGAAGGCGCCCAAGAAAAGCCCCAAGAACCATCTTCTCCAACCATAAGCCATGCTCTTTCAAGCCAACAAGAGAAGGAGATGAGGAGAATGGCAATCAATGGAAGCTCAAGTGAAGATGATGATGATGACGATGAAGGCTCCTCAAGTGATGAAGAGGTCGAATCGATGGTTGCCGTGTACGTGAAGAGGATCTTCAAGTAGGTGAAGAAAATCAACACGTGTGGCTACAACGTCCAATTGAGAGAAGGGTGTCATCATCAACACATCAAGTTTACCAAGATCAAGCACAAGACCAAGAAGAAGGTGGGTCAAGTAGAGGAGGCCAAAGCAAGAAGCAATTGTCGCCGTCCGTGAATGGACAAGTGGTGGAGAATCAAGTTCTTGTAGCTCAAGTGATGAATCAAGAAAGAAATTCACCACCCACTTCATGCAAGGTCCCTCATCATCATCACACATGTGCCTTATGGCCCAAGGTATGGAGAGCGATGTAAGTGATGATGAAACCGATGTCACCTCTCGATGATCTTGTTGAGCTAGTCCATGAGCAAAAAGGAATGCTAAAGAAACAAGCTAATGAAATTAAAGAACTCAATACTCTCAATGATCTTAGTGCAACCCTTGCTACAAACTATGAATATTTGTTGTGCAATTTCAGTTTGCTTAGCAAGGAGTGTGATGAGCTTAAATCTAAGCTTTAGAGCAATGAGACTAAAACAAGTGATTCCTTTAAGCTTGATGAATCATCTATCCCGCAATTCCTATCTCCAAGGTAGATGCTTCAACTTCTTACATTGATTTAATTGATGAATCTTGCTCGCCACCTTGCCATGATAATATTGTTGTAGAAACATGTGATTGTCTCATAGGCAAGAAGAATGATGAGCTCAAGCAAGAAGTGAAATGGCTCTGAGAGAAGTTGGTTAGTTTGATGGGCAAGGTCAAGAACAATGAGGAACAAGTGGACGTCTCTCAAGACATGAAGAGCAATGTCCAACCTTCTCAAGATAACCGTGATCACATGGTGAAGAAGCTTGAGAAGGATCAACCGTGACTTTCTACAAGTGTCATGGAGAAGGGCACAAGTTCTATAAATGCCCTCAATTTGTCAAGAAGATGGACAAGGGCGAGAAGAAGAAGATAAACCCTATCATCAAGAGCTCCCTCATCTACACCAAGCCCAACCGCAAGAACAAGAACAAGAGCAACACTTACGTCATCAAGAAGAAGGCTAATGGCAAGGTGGTTGCACACAAGGTTGGGAAGATGAAGACGAGCTGGTTGGAACCAACCCATTTGGGTGCCCAAGGAAGTCATCATCAACATGAAGGGCCTCAAATGGTGTGGGTTCCTAAGGCCATGTGAAGGCCATGAGGGCGGGGACTTGGGATGCTTGGCACAAAGAAGATGAGAGGATTCAAGCCTAGAAGCCAAGCTTGCAAGTTGGACATGTGTTGCCCAAGTTCCCCGGTTGAGGTAATGGAAACTAGAACACATCTCATATATCATTGTAGCTCCATTGCCTTGTCTAGGTTTGCATTTGTTGCTATGTCTAGTTGTTTACATATGGTAGTTTGCCTGTGTCATGTGCTAACTCATGAGCAACCTACATATGGTAGTTTACCACGCCAGTCTTTGGTTCCATACCATAATTGGAACTTGAACCGACTCGAGCACTACATGGCTCCAGCTGATCATGGACTATGTCGTCCACCACGAGATGCTCCTTCGCCTCCCACAGGACCCATCTCCCATGCCTCATCCGCGCCTCACCGCCGTCCTCGCAAGTCCCGGAACCACGCCGCCGGACACCGTGTTCTTACGCCACTACGTCTACATATTTGTTCAGAGCTCTGATCAGTTTCCAGTCCTAATGCAACTTTCAAATGCTCCTATGGGGGCTATCTAATTAGTGAGCGCGCGCCAGCAGGGTGATCGATCTCGGACCGATGGCTTTTACATTTCATCACCCGTGCACTCGCACTTCTTTTTTTTTGGACTTCGCAATGGCTCACAGAGTCACAGCTACCATCGCTCATTTATTTTAAAAAAAATACCAACACTTACCCAGCATGGTCCCACCAACCACCGTCATCTCACACGCTTATAAAAACTGAGAAGTTGTATACAACTTTTTAGAAAAAATTCCTCAGAGAGCAAAACTTAAGCGTATAATTTTTTAAATAAAAATGTGCATATAACTTATTTGAGAGCAACAAAAGTTATGTATACAACTTTTCCAATACTGAAGTTATTCATATAATTTATGTGAGAGAAGCAAAATTTATGTGTATAACTTTTTCATAATGAAGTTATGCATATAATTTATGTGAGAGAAGCAAAAGTTTTGTATATAACTTTTCAATACTGAAGTTATGCATATAATTTATGCGAGAGAAGCAAAACTTATGTATATGATTTTTTAAATAAAAAAATTATACACATAATTTATGCGATGGAAACCAAACTTATATATATAACTTTTCGATATAAAATTATCTATATAACTCATGCCAAAGACGAAAAGATAAAAGAAGTTATGTATATAACTTTTCAACTCGAACAAGAGTTGTATCTCCTCACTACGGGAAACGGAGCCTTTGCCGAGAGTAATACTCTTTGGCGAGAGCGTAACCTTGGGCTCGGCGAAGAGCTCTTCACGAGAGTAAAAAAATTCTGGCGAAGATAAAATTCTCGTGAAGACGGCTCGGTGAAGAAATTCTTCGCCGAGAGTTTTTTTTTGGCTCTCGGCGAAGTAATTTTAAAAAATTCACTTTTTCACCTTCAAACTTTTTTTATCATCAACATGCACTTATACAAAAGATATGTTCAAATTTGACGCAATTTGTCTCTGTTTGCTATATTTAAAAATTTTAATTCATTCTAGGTAATTTTTTCGAATACGTCCGATATGAACTACAAGTGCATGAAATCATAGAGTAAAGTTGTTGGAAAAATGAGATTCATATTCATGAGACATCTCTAAGACCATGTACACGAAATGAAACTAAATTTCAAACATTTTGTTATCTGATCATGATGAAGATCGTGTCGTAGAAAGGTTTTAAAATTGTATAAAATTCAAATGAAGTTTGAAAATCACGAATTTTGTAGAGCACTCATTATATCATATGTCAAGGTTGTGGTAAAAAGTTGAGAACATTTTGAGCACTTTGACACGTACGCTATTTGAAACCGGAACATCTCACGAGGAGTTTCAGAGAATTTGAACAAATGTCACTAGGTTTGGTACTTTAGAGAAATTTAAATTTGAGTTTGACCACAATAACTTTTTTATAAGCAATACACAACATATCTAGTGTCATGTTAAGTTTTGCAATTTTGCATTTATTTAGTAATTATAGTATTTTTGATTTAAATTAAGGCTCTCGGGCTTCGGCCCAAAGCAATGACCCAAGTCGAGTCGACCCATCAAGCGACCTTATAAACCCGCGCCCACTCCCACCCCCTCCCCTAACCCTAACCCGCCGGCCACCCTCCCACCACCCCATCTCCGGCGCCCCCCACTCTTCCCTCCCCTATCTCTCCGACGCCGCCCACCTCCCTCTCCTCTCCCTACTCCGCCTCGCAGACGCCGAGTCCTCTCATGGCGCCTCCTCCCTTCGCCGCCTCACCGACAGGTGAGGAGGGGCGCGGGGCGAGGAACGGCACCGCGTTCCCCATCGGCGGGTGGCTCGACCGCCTCCCTCCCTCCAGTGAGCGGATCCCCATCGGCGGGGTGGCCCGCAGCCCTACAGGTGTCGAGCGCGGCAGCGGGATGGGCGCGGCCCCTTCCTCCGGCGAGTGATCTCGGTGCGCTTGGTGGCCGAAGATCCGCGGCGGCGCGGCCTCCACTTCTTCGGGCGCGCGGATTGGCGGGCGCGGCCTCGACAATGGGTAGATCCGCGACGGCGCGACCTCCTCTTCTTCCGGCGGCGGATCCGGCGGGCGCGTCTTCGGCGGCGGGAAGATCTGCGGCGGGCGCGTCGTCCACATCTTCAGGCGCGCGGATCGGCGGGCGCGCGGCCTCGTGGCGATCTAGCACACTCCACTACCGGATTCGCAAAGGTCGCTGGTGAGCCGGTTCCTCACGGCAAAGAGCGGTCCACCGACGGCAACCTCTTTGCCGTGAGTTGCCACCGCAAAGAGCTCACGCGCTTTGGCGGCAACAAGACATAGTTGCCGTGAGCCGACCGTGATGACTCACGGCAAACGTGTGCCGTGAGTGTTCAATAGCTCACGCACGGTGTCTAACGGGATCACGGGTGCGTCTTAACGCGACTCATTGTGCCGTGAGCCTGACGAAGAGCTCACGGCATAGGTGCCACACGTGGAAGGTTCCCAGGTGAGGTGACATCGCCGGTGCCGTGAGCGGTCATCTAGCTCACGACAGCTCGGTGGCCGTGAGCCGCTCCATCATCACGGCATAGAGGCCACACGTGGCACCTCCTCGACGTCTTGGACGTCGGTTGTGTGTGAGCGGGCATCTAGCTCACGGCACAGATCACCTTGCTGCACCGTGAGCCGGGCTTCTAGCTCACGGCACAGATCACCTTTCTGCCGTGAGCCGGGCTTCAGCTCATGGCAGGGGCAATTTCACTGCCGGGTTACACAACTTTGCCGTGTGAGCACAAGTCAAAGCTCACGGCATATGAGCTATAGCTCACGGCATAGGAGCATTAGCTCACGGCAAAGTGACATTTTGTTTTTATTTTTATCCCGTAACCATATATGCCACCTCACATACGATACAACATCACAGGCAGTTCAAATATCACCATAACCATCACAGGCAGTTCAAATATGACCATAATCATCACAGGCAATTTAAAACATCACCATAACCAACACAGGCAGTTCAAATATCACCATATCCATCACATAAGTTTACATATGCATCACACAAGTTCACATATGCATCACAGACAGTTTTAAGTTCATAAGTCCACAAATGCCACATAAGTCCACAACCACTAGTCCAAATGCATGTAAAGTCCATAACTCACTCCTGCGGCGACGGCCTTGGCTGCGGTGAGTGCTCTGGCGGCGGGAGTGCTCGTGGTCATGGGCGACGCAGCTGGCCGACCCCCAGCCGGCCGGCGGCCATGTGTAACCTGGTGAGCCGGTTGGCGGCAGCCCCATGCCCGGCAGAACATGCGGCCACGACGGCCACGTGTAAGTAGACCCGTGAGGCGCTTGCCCCCACGCTCCACTCCGGGCTATCATTTGATGCCGACATATTCTGCACAAAATTTTAAGTCAATAACATGGAAGTACAACATTCTAAGTTTGTCACTATGAGAATGAAAGTTCTATATGGATATGAGAATAAATCTACATTTCTAAGTCATTCTAGGTTTCTAAGTCATTCTAGGTTGCTTAGCTCTCTAAGTCACTACCAGAAATGGAAAGACAAGTGGGAAACAAACTCACCGGAGTACTCAGAGTCGGTCTAGGAGGAAGTACGAGCCCAGGTGGAGAAGGGAGTTGCACTTGTGGTTGTGTTTGAGCAATCACAAGTAAGACCTTGACCGCTGCGTATTGGCCTCGACATACACGCTGCATCCCGGTGGTCCCTCCGCTGATTCGGCCTTCTCTTGTGCAAGCTTGGACTACAATTTTGATCCCAACATTAGAATACAAAGCAAACTTAGAATACGGATATAGACAGAAGGACTCAAACAATGGGTCGTTGTTGCACGGGCGGGCTGAGCCAGTGCTCGAAGCTTTCACCGAGGGAGGCGGGAACCTTGGCGGGTCGAGGATGCCGTCGCCCACAAAGCATCGACCATGCTGCTTGCCGTGTCCGATCCTCATTATGACTTCTCCATCAAGGCGCCGCCCTCGGATCGAACTCAGCCCATGGACCTCCCTGTCGTGTTGTAGAACGACGCGGGCTGGATCGTCGGGTTGGTGTACGCCAAGTGGTCTGCCTCGTTGTAGGTGATGTCCGACGCCGCCTTGCCCTTGTGAGACAAAGCATATGCCTCGAGCTGGGAGCAAGGCACCGTAGCGAGATCTGCGACAAACAACAAGATTGTCACAATTAATGCAAAATCGTGAGCATTGCAATAAAGAAATAAATTCACGTACCCATCTAGCCGCATATTGCCTTAGGTTTAGGGGCCTTGATGGTGCCGGACCTGCATCTTCAAACGCCGCTCCCGGCGCTCGAGGTGCATCTTGTCCCACTCCGGGTCAAGCCACCTGTCCACTAGCCTTGCCCAAGCCCGTCGATTGCTGCTACACCACCACGGAGGCACCTGCACGTCATCAAGTCGTCGCCATATCAAATTGATCATACGTGAACGATGAGAAGTTACTATTGCAATGAGATGTTGTTTACCCTCAACCATTCATCTCGGGCAGCTTCGCTTTCTTGCCTGCTCTTTGGTGATTTTCTGTTTCTTGTGCTTTGCGAAGTAGAACACAACGGTGCCCACACGCGCCTCGTAAATCATATCATGCACCAGCTTTTGACAGGCATTCCTCACCACCTCATTCGCCCTTTCCAGAGAGCCCTCCTCACATCTGTAGAAATCCTGCATTTACAAGTGTTGTCAATACTTTATGAAAATGCAAAGTACAACCGATGTATTGAGATTAGCAATGTTTTGCGAGGAAGACTTACCCATAGTTCGTTTACCACACGCCTGACCTTGGTATTGAAATTCCTGCTGTCTCGATCATCTTGATCGGTCACGCTGACGTAGTGGTCAAACGTCTCTGCTAGGTCCTCTCGGTCCCCAACCTCCACCAACCCAGGCCAGTGAATCTTGCACAAAATACCGAGGATGCCATTGGGAAGCCATGAGTGACGACCTGGAGCGACTACCCTCCACCCCCTGCAAAATTGATTCAGACAAATTAATAGTTTCAGTTGTGAAATCGCAAAGTAACCAATGAAAAAGCATTGGTAAATTACCTTTTCCCATCAGGTGCAATCATCGGTCGTTCCGCAAGAGGTACGGGACGTGTCGGAAGCGTCGCAGGGCCTCGCAACCAGATCTTCCCAGCCCCCTGCTCCCCATCCCCCTCCTCCTCCTCCTCCACCCCCTCCCCCTCTCCTGCTCCCTCTCTACCACTCCCACTCCCACTCCCACTCTCCTCTCCTCTCCGATCGGATCCTCCCCGCCTATGCCTCGCCTCTCCGCCTCCCTCCTCCCTATCACTCTCCTCCCTATCACTCTCCTCCCTCGCATCTGTGGCACCATAGGAGAGGGACGTGATTTCGACCCTCCTCCCTCCGGACAACGAAGAACCAAGGGGGGAGGGTGACCTCCGGCGACCAACCCTCCCTCCTCCTCCTCCAGACGGAGGTGCACGCTCCGGAGTGGGTGACCTCCTGCGACCCTCCTACCACTGCCCGAGCCCTCGGCTATCTACGAGCCGTCACGGCCGCCACGAGTACAACTCATTGAGGTTCTTCGTCACCCCGCGACCCCGCGGCCTCCGCCTCGCGCCGCGTGCCCTAGGCATCTTCGTTCAATCAACTGCAAAAAAAAGAGTAAAGCAAGTATTAGTACATATATTAGATAGCAAAGAGTACAAGTACTAAATAAAAAAATAATTAATGTAGTAAGTACAACAGAAATTTGCCTCAGAAATTTTGTCTTTTCATATGACCTTGAACTTAGAGCATAGATCATCAAAGATGGTTCATGACAGCCATGGAACAATGAGAGACGCCACCCAACCAAGTTGTTGCTTGGGCATGGACGCCTCTCATTGTTTGATGACAACCATGAGAAGCATATAATTGAACAATGAAGCTCAAGGTCATTATATGTTACCCAACATGAAATTTGGGTAAGTTTTGATATCATCATAGGCGTGAGTAAAGTTGAATTTAAAATCAAACAAAATTTCAATGAACCACATTCCAAATTTATAGAAATGTAAAATTGCCTCAGATATTTTTTTTCTTGCATGGTCCTTGAACTTAGAGCATAGATAATCAAAATAGGGTTCATGACAGCCATGGAACCGTGAGAGACATCCAGCCCAACCAAGTTGTTGCTTGGGCATGGATGTCTCACATGGTTTGATGACAACCATCAGAAGCATATAATTGAACAACAGAAGCTCAAGGTCATTATATGTTACCCAACATGAAATTTGGGTAAGTTTTGATATCATCATAGGCATGAGTAAAGTTGAATTTAAAATCAAACAAAATTTCAACAGCACCTCCCCTACATGGAGAGGTTTTCAAAACCTACAACAAAACAATGGCACGATGGCCGACAACCACAGTCCAAAATAGTAATTTGCCTTAGATATTTTTTTTCTTGCATGGACCTTGAACTTAGAGCATAGATAACAAAATAGGGTTCATGACAGCCATGGAACCGTGAGAGACATCCAGCCCAACCAAGTTGTTGCTTGGGCATGGATGTCTCGCACGGTTTGATGACAACCATGAGAAGCATATAATTGAACAACAGAAGCTCAAGGTCATTATATGTTACCCAACATGAAATTTGGGTAAGTTTTGATATCATCATAGGCATGAGTAAAGTTGAATTTAAAATCAAACAAAATTTCAACAGCACCTCCCCTACATGGAGAGGTTTTCAAAACCTACAACAAAACAACGGCACGATGGCCGACAACCATAGTCCAAAATAGTAATTTGCCTCAGATATTTTTTTTCTTGCATGGACCTTGAACATAGAGCATAGATAATCAAAAGAGGGTTCATGACAGCCATGGAACCGTGGGAGACGTCCATCCCAACCAAGTTGTTGCTTGGGAATGGACGTCTCCCATGGTTTGATGACAACCATGAGAAGCATATAACGGTACAACTCAAGCTCAAGGACATTATATGTTACCCAGAAGAACACTAGGTACAATTCATATCATCATCGGCATATGAGAAGTAACTAGCTAAATCCATTTCCTAACAAAATTTACTAACTAAAAGTTCCTAAATGCATGCACTAAAAAATTGGAGAGGTGCATATGAGGCTCACGAGGGGTCCTGGTTAGGCAGCAATGGGGTTTGGGCCAGCCTCTCCCGGCGCGGTGGGAGGCATGGGCTGGGCCGGAGAGGAGGGGTGCGCGTCGGATCGTGCACGCCGGAGAGAGGAGGTGGAGGAGCACAGCGGCGAGGGACCCGCAGGGGAAGCGGTGGGCCGGCCTCTCCCGACGGGCGGTGGCATGGGACGACCTCTCCCTCCGCGGGTGGTGGGGGAGGCACGGCGGGAGAGGAGGTGTCCGCCCGGATCCGCACACCGGGGAGAGGAGGTGGAGGAGCGGCAGGGCGGTGGCCGGCGACGGGACCACGAACGGACGTGGCGCCGGGCGGTCGGGCGCGCGCCGGCGTTGGGGAGGACAGGCGGCGGGACCGCTTGGCGCTGGGGAGGACGGCGGGACGGCACAGAGGGGACAGGGGAGAGACTACAAGGTAGGGCGCAGCGTGTGTGCGGCGGTGTGTGTCCGAGTGTGTGTGGTGCGTGTGTGTGAAGTGTTTTGTGTGTGTGTGAAGTGTGTCGCGGTGAGTGGGGCCCATGTAAACTTTGCCGTGAGCTAGATCTAGGGCTCACGGCAAAGAAAAGGTGGTCCCACATGTCAGCTACGAAGACCTAGGGTTTCAGGAGAAGGCTTTGTGAGCAGATCTAAAGCTCACGGCAGAGAGCACGCGTTGCCGTGAGCAGGATCAACGGCTCACGGCAACTAAGGGGCAGCCGTGTGTATTGCAGGTATGCCGTGAGCTACCCACTGAAACCGCCGCATTATCAACTTTGCTTTTTCCCTCTTATTTTTTTTATGATGTTCCTTAAAAACAAGTTGAGTGCATTATGATATTTACCTGCTAAGCTAACTCTACAATATAAATTTTAAACTTTGATGAATGAAAAACATTAGTTTCATTGTACTTTCAACTAAAATTTTATCATTTCATGTGGTCCGATAATGTTCGAAATTATAAAACTACACAAAAATTTTGCCATTAACTAACATAAGGCACTCAAAGTTGTTTAATGATCCTAGAGAAAGCTCCAAGGTCAAATTTGAATCTGAACATCACAAAGACCACCAAATCTAGTCACATGAGTAAACATCTCAGAAACTTCCAATGAGATGCTTCAGTTTGTAAACAGTGTATAAGTTGAGTAATTCGAAACCATCTCAATTCTTCACCACAGCCTCCATACATGATATCATGATGTCCATACAAATTTCATGATGTTTTCAATTTGTATGGATTTTATACAATTAAAATACTATTGCACGAAAGTTTCAGAATCATGTGTCGAGTCTAAATGTTTGAAATTCTCTCTAATTTCATGGTATATGTATGAAAAAGGAATGAAGAACACAAAATATCATTATTGCACGAACTTTATTCTATGATTTTATGCACTTCCAGTTCAAATCCAACGTATGTGAAAAAAATACGAAGAAAGAAAAAATGACTAAATATATCAAACTGAGTTATAATTGTCCCAAATTTGAATATGTAGTTTGTAGAGATGTGGTTTAAGGGTGGAAAATTTTGGAGGGCAAAAAACAAAATTTTTTTGTCTTGTTTGCCATGAGCCATTGTACTAACTCACGGCAAAGACAAAATACACTCGGCTTCATGATGTGTTACCGTGAGCTACCATGGGCTCACGGCACATGAGCGACGTGCACCGTGTGTCCCTCACTGTGCCGTGAGCTGTGGAGCTAGCTCACGGCAAAACTAACGGGCCCGGCCGACGGACGTGACGCAATGGTGTCAATGTGTGTTGTGTGTGCGTGAGCCGTGGCCGCCGCTCACGGAAAGAGCAGCCCTCGCCGTGTGTGTTGTGTGTGTGAGCCCGGCCACCGGCTCAGACGCAGTAGCGACCCTCGCCGTGTGTTTTCTAGCTGCCGTGAGCCTAGTCAACCGGCTCACGGCATTGTGCTTGGCGCCAGTGAGTTCCGCCGTGAGCCTCCTGAGGCTCACGGCAAACAGCTATATGCCGTGAGCCCGATGTTTGGCTCACGGCAACTCAAAACTCACGGCAGCCTTGCGATTCAGTAGTGCTCACTCCTTCCCTTCTCTCTCTCTCGGATCGTGGTGGTGGTGGTGGTCGGCGGTGGTGGTGTTGTTGTTGGCGGGTCAGTGGGCGGTGGTGGTGCTGTTGGCTGTGGGGTGTGGTGAAGGTGGCGCAGACGGTGGTGAAGGTGGCGGGCGGCCGGTGGTGAAGGTGGGAGGCGGCGGCGGCACTGTGGCGGCGCTGTGCCTCGACCATTTCTTTTTGTTTTGTAAAATTTTCTTCACCGAGAGCAATATTGACCTCTCGGCGCACATCAACCGAGAGGGGGACCCACAGCTCTCGGTGAAGAGGCCTTCGCCGGTAGCAGGTGCGCCGAGTGGCCTTCGCCGAGAGCAAACTCTCGGTGAAGCCTTCACCGAGAGGAAAGGGCCCTTCGCCGAGAGGAACCCCGCTCTCCGCGAAGGCCCTGAATCCGGTAGTGCCTGTAGTTGGAAAGAAAAAAGAAGCTGGCAAATGGAGCGAGTAGATGAGGTTGCACTCGTCTTCGGCATGTGTGTGGTCGTTGGATGTGAGTAACTCAGCGTGTGTGGTCCCTGGATGTGAGTAAAAATAGAAGATGGGAAATTGTGTAGGGCCCACGCACATGGGAAGGTGGAGCCGATCGGTCTGATCGAGCGCTCCGCGCACGCGATTGCCAAATTGGCTTTTCGTGCTCCTATGCATCATGCATGCCAAATTGCCAATGCAACAATAGCAGTTGTTCTCGCCAAAGAACTCTACTCATCGTCTTTTACGAGAGCACAAACTCTGTTGGGAATTGAATTCTACAGAATACGAATCTATCTCTAGGTATAGGTTTAGATCCCTTCTGAATCAAAATTAGTTCCTGAACTTTGCAAAAATCGAACTGTTTCCTGTGTGAAAAATTCCTATACTTAAACAAAGTTTCCTGTTCCTGTCCGGCTGGCCACGCCTCGCAGGCTTCACCTTTTCAAGGCAGTCGACGCCAAACCAACTATATCCAACATACGTACAACCTTTGCGACTCCCCACCTGTGCGCAACTAAACCGGCGAATCGAAAGCCACCAACGACATGGCGGCGCCGCCGTGCCACCGTCCTCGCTCGCCTCCTGCGCTGATGGAGGAGCTCGTTGAGGAGATCCTCTTCCGCATCCCACCGGACGAGCCCGCGCATCTCATCCGCGCCGCCCTCGTGTGCAAGCTCTGGCGCCGCATCCTCTCCGACCGCGACTTCCACCGCCGCTACTGCGCGTTCCACCAAGCGCCACTGCTGCTCGGCTACCTCCACAACCTCTACCACAATAGAGAAGGACCGCTCCCCCCCTTCGTCCTCACCACCGTGCCTTCCCCGCCTTTATCCCTACCGGCTCTTGTCCCCGGCAATTGGTGGGCACTCGATTGCCGTCATGGCCGCATGCTGATCCATACGACTGGGCCTGGGTACCTCATCGTTTGGGACCCAATCACCGGCGAGCATAAGCAACTGAAAGTGCCCCCTTACCCGCACAACCACTACGCCGCAGCTGTGCTATGCGCCAAGGATGGCTGCGGCCACCTTGATTGCCATGGTGGCCCCTTCCTCGTGGTCTTTGTGGGGAGGACGTATGCTTCAGGTCAGGATCTGGACACATGGGCGAGCGTCTACTCTTCGGAGACTGGTGTGTGGAGTGAGCAGGTCACCATTGTTGGTGTTCTCGAATGCGTTGTGCCCAAGCCCAGTCTTTGATTGGAGACGCCCTCTACTTCACCCTTGAGTGTGGCGCAAGCATCCTCAAGTATGACGTGAGCAGCCACGCGCTTACCGAGATTGAGTCGCCCGGAGTGGGTACGTCCATTGCCATGGAGGTAGAGGATGGAGAACTGGGATTTGTTGTTCAATTCGACAACTGTATCTACAAGTGTTTGTGGCAACCCAGTGCTAATAGTGGCAAAGGTAGATGGGCACAACACATGATTCTGGAGCTCGAGAAACTGCTCCCAAGACCTGACCCACACACATCATATGAAGTGATGAGCTTTTTGGAAGGCACGCATACTATTTTGATCAGCGGATCTGCGGGAGTCTTCACACTCGATCTCAAGTCAAGGAATGTGAAGAAGGTGGGAGAAAGTGCAGCCTACTATGTTATCTTACCGTACAGGAGCTTTTATACTCCAGGTATTAACCTTGATCCTTTCCTTAACATGTTCACCTTATATGTATATGTATGCTTATTTCCATATTACATTATGTGTAAATTTAATTAAACATAGTACAGTAAGTAAAATTCAGTTAGCAGCGTAAACATACGAGTAAGGAACAGAGATTTCGTTGAAATTAGAATATTGCAATTTCATATTCACCTAGATTTTTTTCCTTGGAATACCTGTTCACTATTCTCGGAATCTCAGCTGGTAAATAAATATACAAAACTGAAAGCTTGCAATTAATTAATCTCATAACCAGAAAATAACTTTTGTTTTTAGTTTGGTTTAGGTTGTTATGAACAATCCTTGTAAATCAGTGAGATATAAGAACTTAGTGATATATTATTCTCAACTATGAAGCCAATTTGACGCTACCGACCCGTTCCTGTTTTTGAAGTGCATATATTAAATGACAAATTGAGCTATAGCTTTCGTTTCTACCTTTCCAGATCTTGTAGGACGGACTGTCAGTGCCATGGAGATGCAACGATTGATCAATTGACATGAATCCTACTACCATTGAATTCTTGTGGATCCAATATGAATAGTTTATTTTTCTCAGATGGAGTAGTAATGGTTGATTGGTACTGAGAGATCAATTACTCAGCCTTGTCTTCAGTAGGGTAGTTTAAATGGTAGTACAAGTTTGACCCCAGATATTTTGTTCGATTATTATATCTCCTCCCAATTTATTTCACGATTATTGTGGCCCAAGATTTATGCCAGGTTTACTTCTGTGTTGATTTATGTGAATGCTCACTCCATGCTTGGAAATCATTCAGTCAATTCTTAGTTTGTTTCTAAGTTTGACCAAGTAGTACTTTCAGCTTCTTATTGCATAGTAGCAGATATTTCGACGATAAGTTATAATCATATTATGAGTAAAACGATGGTAAAATTAATACAAATATCAACAGGTGATCCGATCCCTGTGTTACTATTGATGATCATTAGCTTATTAATCATGTAATTAGTATAGTCATTAGTCTCTGTAATCAGGAAAGGGACAACCGCCCTACCGATAGGGTATGCCCCCCTCCGAAAGGGTGCCTGCGTGCCCCTTGGCTGTACATAAATACTGGGGTCCACCCCCTCTCATAACCAATCAATCCATTCTTTTTACAACACCCTGTACTTAAATGTGTAGGTATAAGGTATGAGAGTTTCCCTTTCAAGATTGTGCAACATATGTCTGCCTAGAGTTTTTTTTGGAGCCTACTTCTTAAGTAAATATTTAATCATGGGGTGAGTAGTCTTTAGCTATGCTTCATCAATATATAACGTGTCATCAGATTTTTGACTATTTTTTCATACTGCTTATCTCATATTGGATTTAGTTTGTACTGTTAACTTCTTCTCGATAACTTTTTTGAATTGTTTGGGATTGTTAGTGGTTCTACATGTCAGACCTATATATGCTTCGGCACGTGACATATATAACACCCTTCCTGCTGATGGACGACAATGTCACCTTCTTTGTTTCATGCAAAAACAATTGCACATGTTTGCTCTTCAAGCTTTGTATAATAATGTAGCGAAGGCGATTACACACTACTAGGGAATGAGACTTTCGTCCAGTAAAATTAACATTAGTACCGGTCCAGGTTTGCCCACCGTACTAATGTTCAAAGAACGTACTAATGTCCCGTGCCTAAAAGGAGGCGGCCGGAGCCATCTCGTGGCAAACATTAGTACCGGCTCTCATTGAGCACCGGTACTAATGTCTCACATTAGTACCGGTGCTCAATATGGGCCGGTACTAATGTGTGGGCGGGACATTAGTACCGGCCCTTATTAAGAGCCACTAATGTAGCTAATGCTAGTACCGGCTCTTAATAAGGGTCGGTACTAATGTCCAACGGTTATATCTCGCCTTCTTCCTCCTCCAGCCCTCATGAGCCCCTTCTTCCTCCACTTGAGCTCCTTCTTCTCCATGGCGCCTTAGAGGAGCTTTTTGGGATTTGCGATCATTTCTCAACGATTTCACTCGTTAAAGTGGTCTAGAGGTTAGTTACTTCATCCTCCCTTGATTCATGCTTATTTTCTTGAGTTTCATTGGTTGAAATAGGAGTATTTTAGCACTTTAAGATGTACTAAGAATAGAGGATTTTAGCACTTTGAAATAGGAGTATGTTCTAATAGAGTTGATTGAAATAGATGTGCCGTGTTTGTTGGATGAGATGTTCTATATGATGATACAAATTAATTTTTTTGCATTATTTTTTATAGAAATAAATATAATAAATGCTTTAAATGTACTTATTACTAAGAGAAACGATGGAATATTAATATTAGAATTAGAGAAATAATTTATTTCTCAAAAAATAGTTTGCTTATAATAATAATAATTTAAATTGAAATATAGTTTTCTCATTATAAAAATGTTTTCGTCCCATGAAAATATTTCCTTAAGAAATAAAGTTTCTTTATTAGGAAAAGTTTTCTTCAATACCATCAAAATGGTTTTCTCATTAGAATAGTTATTTCTTAGTTAGAAAAATAATTTCCTCAATAGAAAAATAGTTTTCTTCATTAGAAAAATTGTTTGCTCATTAGAAATTTAGTAAAAGTTTATATTTCATGTGGAATATGGATTTGAACACTATGAATTAGTGTAACACATATAATCTTGCACTTGTTACATGATAATAATATATTTTGTTTGGTTATATATTCTTTATTGTAGATGGACCGACAATGGATGTACACCACAAGAGAATATCTAATGAATTCTTTAATGGGCTTCGTGGATTTCTAGAAGTAGCGGTAATCGAACAAGCCCCCGTCCGGTTTCATTATTTGTCCATGCAGAAAGTGCAGGAATTTGAAAGATTTCTCAACGACAAAGACTCTTCACGATCATTTATACAAATGGGGATTCATGCCAAACTATTTTGTTTGGACAAAGCATGGGGAGAGAGGGGTTATAATGGAAGATGATGAAGAAGAAGACAATATTCTGATTGGACTCAAGATGGTGCCTTTGCAATGGGAGATGATCCAATGGGTGAGGATGATGTTGCAATAATTGAGGGAGAGCATGAACAAGGAGAAGATGAGCCGCTTGATGATCTAGGTCAGGTGTTGCGAGAGCAGAAGGAAGATTGCGAAAAGGTGAAGGAGGCAAAGAAGTTTGACCGTATGTTAGAAGATCACAAGAAACCATTGTACCCAAATTGCAAAGAGGGCACAAGAACTTGGGTAGCACATTGAAAATGTTGAAGGCTAAACATGGAGTTTCGACAAGGGCTTGATGAGTTAATGATGATCGTAAGGACATGCTTCGAGGAGAATGAATTGCGAGTCAACGTCTGAAGCTAAAAAGGTCGTTTGTCCTCCGGGTTTGGAGGTTCAAAAGATACATGCATGCCCTAATGATTGTATCCTTTACGAGGAAAAAATATGAGAAATTGGAGGCTTGTCTTGTGTGCGGAGCACAGCATTATAAGATCCCACGAGATGACCCTTACGATGTTGAGCGGGAGAAGTAGAAGAAGAAGAAAATTCCTGCTAAGGTAATGTGGTACTTTAGTGATACCACGGTGAAAGCGTTTATTCAGGTGCAAGGCTAATGCAAAGTTGATACGTTGGCACAAAGAAGATCGTAAAAGCGGATGACAAGATCGACATCCGGCGATGGGTCGCGTGATGGAGACTAATTGATAGAGAATTCCCTGAGTTTGCAGAACACGCAAGGAACATTCGGTTTGGTTTAAGTACGGATGGATTCAATCCATTCGGTGAGTTCAGTAGTTTTCATAGCACTTGGCCTGTGACCTTATGCATATTCAACCTTCCGCCATGGTCTGCATGAAAAAAAGTTCATCATGATGCCAATAATCATCCAAGGCCCAAAGCAGCCGTGCAATGACATCGATGTTTATCACGAGACCGTTGGTTGAGGATCTTAAAATGTTATGGAAGAAATAAGGTGTACCGTGTGGGATGAGTACAAACAGAGACCTTCAATCTGAGCGTTGTTTGTCACCATCAATAATTGGCGGCACTTGGTAATCTATCAGGACAAACAAACAAGGGATACCGAGCATGCACGCACTGTTTAGATGATACTTGCAGTGTGTATCTAAAACACGGTAAAAAGATTGTGTATTTGGGCCATCGTCGATTTCTTCCTCCTAAGCACCCGTTAAGAGAAGAAGGAAAAACATTTTGAAGGTGTTGGAGAAAACGTAAGAAGCCGAGTGCACCGTGATGGTAAACTTGTATTTTCTATGGTGAAAGATTTGAAGGTAGTGTTCGGGAAGGCTTCTGGTGCCAAATCTGTTCCAAACGACATGGATGGACGTGCACCCATGTGGAAGAAGATGTCGATATTTTGGGAGCTTCCTTATTGGGAAATCCTTGAGGTTCGCAATGCAATTGATGTGATGCATGTGATGAAGAATTTTTATGAACTTTCTTGGCCACCTAGGTGTATACGGAAAGTCAAAAGATACAATTGAAGCTCGTCGGGATCTTAAATTTATGAAATAATGAAAAAGCCTCCATCCCGAAAAGAGGGAAAAAGGAAATTGGTTGGCCCCTGCTAGTTACACCTCAGCAAAGAAGAGAAGAAGATGTTGTTTGATTGTTTGAACAGTATCAAGGTCCCGACCGCTACTCCTCAAATATACAACGAATAATAAATTACAAAGAGAAAAATTCATAAATCGAAGGCTCATGATCGCCACGTGTTGATGACACAATTGTCTGTTGCACTACGGGGTATTCTACCAGAGAATGTGAGATTGGCAGTCGTCAAGATTTGTTCATTCCTCAACCAAATCTCTTAGAAGGCAATCCATCCAAAGAATCTAGTGCAGTTGCAGAAAGATGTCGTGCAATGCCTCGTCAGCTTTGAGATGATCTTTCCACCCTCTTTCTTTACTATCATGACCCACCTTCTAGTGCACCTAGTTGAAGATATTTTTATCCTAGGGCCTGTGTATTTACACAACATGTTCCCTTTTGAGCGGTTGATGTCTAGTTACAAGAAGTATGTCCGTAACCGTGCTCGTCCCGAAGGAAGCATCGCAAAGGGATATGCTACAGAGGAGGTGATTGAGTTTTGTGTCGACTTTATTGATGAGCTTGCTCCTATCGGACTCCCTGTATCACGCCATGAGGGTAGACTCAAGGGAAAGGGTACACTAGGGAAGAAAACTCGGATGGATATGGATGAAACATTATTTCGTACAGCACATTCCTTTGTCCTGCAACAATCATCCCTAGTGGCTCCATACAGGGAGGAGCACAAGTCCATTGTACGAACCTCAAACAAAGGGAAGTCAGAGGTCTGGATTACACGTCATCACAATGATAATTTTGCATCATGGTTGCGGAGAAAACTTATGGGTGATAACACTATTGAGAGCAACCGCAATGGTTGGCTAGAAGTCCATCTATCTCAGACTTACGCTCCAAGGATACGAGATAAACGGATACACATTCTACACGAGAGCCCAAGACCAAAAAGAGCACAAAACCAAAACAGCGTGTCCGTATAGATGCAATAGACAACGAAGGAAATGAACAAACATACTATGGTGTCATTGAAGAGATATGGGAATTGACTACGGACCTTTAAAAATCCTCTTTTAAGTGTCAATGGGTTAAAAACCCTACAGGAGGTATAATGACGCATAAATTTGGGATGACAACGTGGATCTCAACAAGATTGGATACAAAGATGAATCGTTCGTCCTAGCGAATGATGTGACTCAAGTTTTCTATGTGAAAGACATGTCCAGCAAACCACCAATAATAAAGAAAGGTGATGATAAGGGTGTTGTTAATAATGAGCCAAAGCGTCACATAGTTCTACCGGAAAAGAAAAATCATTGGAGTTGAAGACAAGACATTTCAAGATTATGATCAATTCGATGGTCTTCCTCCATTTTCGAGAAAGATTGACCCAAGCATCCCGTGTTAGTCAAGAGGACACTCCATACCTACGTCGTGATCACAACCAAGGGACATTCGTGAAGAGGAAGATTGTTAATGTTGCACTAGATGATGATGTATAATATGTACCAAAGTATTGTAATATTTGAATGAACTAATATTTTGCTACTTTATTAACAAAACTTTCAATTATTTAACTTTTTAGCATTATCAGATATTAAATAATAAATTTACGTAAAACATACGTGAGCAAGACTAAATCATGATTTTTATATTAATTACCGATGTACTATTTAAGAAAGATTTTGCATGAAAAAATAAAATTATTTTCATTTGTTAAAGTGAAGAAAGAAAAAGACAATTTAGAAGATATTAGTAGCTTATTGATAAGAAAATTTTAATTTTAATAGTTAAATTTAGAATGTCATAGTATCTATGTAAAGAAAATTAACCAAACTTGTTCTACCATTTTAAGCGTTATATATGATTTTTCATAAATAAACTACAATATAGGAAATAAAAACGAAAATTAAAAGGGGAACAGGGGCAACAAAATGAAAACAACATTAGTACCGGTGCTAAACTAGCACCGGTACTAATGTCCTTCTCCATTTGGCGGCAAATGAAAAGTCTAACCACCGGTACTAATGTGGACATTAGTACCGAGCCCCAACAAGCCCCGGTACTAATGTTCATATTAGTACCGATGCTAGTTTCGCACCGGTACTAATGTGGGGAGGTTATAAGGCGGCGCCCCCTTCTTCCCCAACACTTAGCCCAATTCGATCCCCCATTCCCGTCGTCCTCGTCGCCGCCGTGCCTCGCGCCATCCGATCGGCGCCACGCCTCTCTCTCCGGCCCGCGCCCGCCGTCGCCTCACTCCGCGCCCGCCCCGCGTCTGCGCCTGCGTCGCGCCGCCCGCCCGCGCCTTCGCCCGCGGTGCCTCGGCCACGGCTGCCGTCGTGTCGTGATGCGTGCCGCGTCGCCGTCCCGCCGTCGCTGCCGCCGGCTGCCGCTGCCTGCCCGCCGTCGCCTGCGTCGGCGCGTGCCCGCTGCCGCCGCCGCTGGCCCCGCCCGCCGCCGTCTTGCCCGTCACGTCGCCGGGCCGCCTTGCCCGCCCGTCATGGCCGCCACCGGCCCGAATTAGAATTTAGAAATATATAAATTTAGAATTTTTTTTATAAATTAGAAATATAAATTTAGAATTTAGAAATATATAAATTTAGAATTTAGAAATATAGATTTAGAATTTAGAAATATAGATTTAGAGAATTTAGAAATATAGATTTAGAAATTAGAAATATAGATTTAGAATTTAGAAATATAGATTTAGAAATGTTATTTATATGTGGATGTAAATGTTATTTAAATGTGGATGTAAATGCTTTTTTAATTTCAAATTGACATGTTTGGTTCGACTCGCTCGAGCGAGTCGAGTTGTTCGACTCGCTCGACTGGCTCGCTCCCGCCCGCCACGCCATGCTCCGACTCCCCGCCACGCTTCCCATCACTCCCTCCCGCCACGCCCCATACTCCCCGCCACGCTCCCACGTACTCCCGCCACCCTCCCGACGCCCCCGCCACGCTCCACCCCACGCCACGCTCCGACGCCCCCCACGCTTCCGACCCCCACGCTCAGGCCCCCCATATTAATTGTCTCATCATTGGAATAGATGGTCCTCATATTATTTTTTATTACATTATTTTAGTTACAATGGTGCGAACCGAAGAGGACCGAGAAGCAGAGCAAATGATCATGGATTTAATTGCTGGCAATACTATGAATGATGCACCGAATGAACAAGAACAGGATCACAGAGAGGCCGACAACTACCTGAACATGTTTGCTGATGACAATGAGAGGGAGAGGGAGCAACCAATTGGTCAAGGAAGCAATGATGGAGAACCATCCGAGGTATAATTAATAAAACCGACTCGTCATGATTTTCGAGGAAGCTACTAATTATAGAAATGAGTTAATAGTTCTTAAATTTCCAGGAGCTTGCATCGAGCAGCAAGAAGAAGCCGGGTGGGAAACGCGGCCCAAAGAAGAAGCTAGACGGGCGTTTCATCATCACGGAAGTATCTCCCGATGGGAGACCGTTAGCTCCACATGAAAATGTTGTCAAGTTGGTTAATCACATTGGGGCACTTGTTGGGACAACATCCCAATAAGCTTTTCGGTTTTGAAAGCGGCCGACCGACTTGCTACCCGAAGAAGGTGATCAAGCAGAAGCTGAGCACGAAGATCAAGATCAGGACGAAGAGCAACATGAAGAGAATGAACCCCGGTGCATCGGTTCGCAGATGTTGTCCCGGTCACGTAGAAGAACATGATCCGGGCCGAGGTGAAAGCACACTGATTTTCAAAAACAGATTTGAAAGTTGTGCGCACTTGGGCCCTGCAGAAGGGTGCAATTGCCTTTCAGACGTACAAGAAGCGGCTGACCAAGGAGTTCATCAAGCAGGGGCTTACACCCGATTTTAAGAAGTCGGGATATGCCAAGTTAAGAGATCATTGGGATGCATTTGTGCAGGGCAAGCAATCGGAAGATGCCGCCAAGTTGACTGCAATCAACACAGCCAATGCACGTAAAAAGAAAGAATTCCATCATCTTGGTCCTGGAGGTTACGCGATGGCACTGCCCAAATGGGATCGGATGGAGCAAGAGATAATGGCACGTGGAATCGTACCGGCAACTCTGGAGTGGCCTGACCGAGCGCGGAATTACTACTATGCACATGGTGGCACACTTAATCCCGAAGATGGATCATTAATACCGGGTGACCAACTAAGACAGATACAAGGCTTGTTGATTTGATCAAGGTCAGAAGGAACATTCATAGCTGATCGAGAGAAGGACGAGCTTTCTGCTGCAATAGGCACTAGAGAACATGGTGGACGTTGCAGAGGCAAAGGTGTGGTTCCATGGAAAGTCGCATGGCATGAGCACATTGACTCGTACAAGAAGCGCAAAAGGAACAAGGACGAACAAGATAGGAAAATCAGACAATTGCAAGAACGCGTAGAAATGACGAGGCAAGAATGGATGCCATCATTGACGCGTTTGGCCCTCTTAACAAACAATCATCTCAAGGGCCCATAGATGAAATGAGCCCACCATCTACTAAGGGGAAAAGTAGTGTCGCTTCAACGGATGCGACAGCAAAAGAAACACGAAGCACCGGGTCAAGGAAGCCCACCACCACCCTCACGAGGCCGGTTGCCTCAGCGGAAGCACCCCAAGCCTTAGCAAAGCAGCCGAGGTCTCCCATGAACGGTTCCCCTGGATGACATCACATTGAGGTCGGTGTGAGCTTCACGCTCAACTCGTAAACAAGATGTTACCGTGGCTTATGGTGTTGCGAGGTCCCGGGAACCGGGGAAACATTCATGGGTGGAATTCATCATTTTACCATAAAGTTGCCGTCGATCGAGTGGTCCCCGGTTGGGAAGACCTCGAACTGGAGTTACCGGACACGATGGGGAAGAGGTGCTTGGAGATACCGTGCATGGTTGGGTATTGTGGGCCAAGGCTCACATAAAGATTACAGAACCGGTCAAAGAAGCACCCCTACCCTCACCGGAAGCACCTCTTCCCAAGCCTCATCTACACACCCGTGCAAGGCGAAGATCATCGGCTACCCTCATCTCCAACAGGAAGCATGAGTCCTCTAGTTGATCGAGACCCAAGCGAGTCCGTCCGCCTCAACAGGCAAGGGTACAACGATGAGCTACGCATCATCCTCCGCCCCTCCTCCAAACAAGCGCGAAGCCCAGCCGAAGAAGCCTCAACCAAAATTATCTTACCGAGAAGACTCGGGAGGAGCTAGATGCTTGATGGGCTGAACTTGATAGACAAATATTCAAAGCAAAGAAGCCACTTGTTGAGAAACCATTTGACCGGGTCAAATTTCATCACTTCATGAAGAAAATGGAGGAGGAGAAATGAATAAATGCCCAGCCACCTCCTTTGAGTGACTATGATAGACAGGCACTCAAGATTGACAAACAGAAGAAGTTTGCGAATAAAGCTAAATCTATTCCACAACTAGGCACCCAATCAAAGCAATCTGTCTCCCCCATCAAGGTGCTTTCTTCGCAAGAGCAGCATATGCTTGTATTCAATAAGGAATCAGGTCTGACTCCTGGTCAAATCCGAGGGGACGAACCAATCCCAATACATGAAGGGGCAAATAGACCGAAGTATGAGTTGGGTAAACCTCTTGTGTGGCCGCAGTTGGTGCCGTATCTTCCAACGAGAATGCATGAACTGCACGATTGGTACATGGCTGCGTCGAACCTATGTGGAAATTACCATAGATGATCAACATTATTTCCGTGGCCGACAAACTTTTGGTGTGGAATTTGACCAATTTTGGTTCTTATTCAATCAAGATGCAATTGACTCAGGACTCATTGCTTCTTTGGACTCAGAAGTCTCGAAAACAATGATCTAGCCATTCTACCTTATCTTAACTTGTGTTTAATTTGAATTTAATTTCAATCATGCAGCTTTGAGATGCAGCGGTGCAGGAGGAGAGGAATAAAGGACGTCGGCTTCATGGATCCACTAATGATAAATCAGACTTGTGTCAGAAAATGGGAGCTGGACACATTGGACTATATATATTTGTATCTAGAAAAACACCATAAGAAGGGTATCATACTTCTACCATACAACTTCGGGTGAGCAACGTGTATCTCATCTATTTTATCGGTTTTCAAATGATATTGCATATATATTTCAAGAAACTAATACTTCTACGTATGCACACTTCCTGGATTCTTTTTGCAGTCTGTCTGTCTCTAAGCAAGGTCTTCATCTTCGACTCTTTGAGGGCAACATCAGACAAAAGCGCATATCAAGATGTCGTAGAGATGATCAAACTTGCATGGACTCGCCCTGTAGAGCACCGGGAACATACAAAGAGAACCTTTATTTCCACTATGATTTCCAGATATGTATTCGCTAGTCCGCATATCTCATGTCTTCCAATATAATTAAACATATTTCATAACCTTATTTTCACATGTAGTGCTTGACACAACCTTCAGTACCAATGCGGATACTATGTATGCGAGTTCATGCATACCTTTTCAAGCATCGGAAGAGGTACCAACCTTGAAGACAGGTGCGCCCACTAAACTAAACACATGCATGTAGTTCTTATTTGTCCATGTTCTTTTTGTACTAGTTCTTATTCTTTGTTCATGTTCTTTCGTAGATTGATGACATCAAGCGGGGTTCCTCGAGTCGGAAAGAATCCGGTTAATTCAAGAACAACTGCGGATTTCTTGGATGAGGTGATTACGCCAGGTGGAGAATTCTACTCGGGCTTATCATCCGTGATTGTAACGGGAAGTCCATGGAAGAAACATCGGGAAGTCCACCGCAAAAAATCGGAAGTCGACGGAACAAGCGAGTCGACTGCGGAGCAAGAGAGGAAAAAGCTGCAAAGACCAATCTTCGTGAAGCAAAAAACTAATATTAAATCTTGCTAACCTTTGATGCAATGTATTATATACACTAATATATATTTTCGTATTTATGCACAATATTATATATGTTTTTTGCATGGGATCAACTACCGGATTTGAGATAATACATGCATACGTATATATGTACTAGTATAATATTATATTATACTAGTACATATATACGTATGCATGTATAGTATTATCTCAAATATTTTATATGGCACACGAATATATATTATAGCATATCAAGCATTAGGATTAGTATACGTAAATACGATAGAATTAATAAACCAGAAAACATTAAAGAAAAAGAAAAAACAAAAAAAATAGTACCGGTTGGCAATTAGAACCGGTACTAATGTGGCCCGTGCCACGTCGCCGGGGGCGGGCACATTAGTACCGGCCCTCATTACCAGCCGGTATTCTACATTAGTACCGGTTTCCAAAACCGGTACTAATGTGACTTCACATTAGTACCGGCAGAACAATACCGGTTTGGAAACCGGTACTAATGAGGGTTATAAACCGGTACAAATGTGCGTTTTCCTAGTAGTGACATCGTAAAAATCACGTGTACAAATTGGTGGAAAATTCGAGGGATGTTATGTTGGCTGGTAAATATAATATATGCTAGCACCTTACATGCTGCGCAGGCTCAGAAAAATTTGCCCTGGTAAGATGTGATGAAGTTGCTTACTTCATAACATGCATATAGCTGCTTGGAGCAATGTCTTTGTTTCCTCCATTATGTGCAAGGATTGGAAGACATGAAACAAGCATTGTAATTGGCCTTGTTGCTTCATGGCTCTTTTAATTCGGAAGAGCTACTTTAATATTAGAATTGTTGAGGCGAGCGAGGCTAGTCTTGTCTGACATGTACACAGTGAGATGTATCTTCTTGGTGAATCTATATACCTATCTTTTTTTCACATCAACATTGCATTGTAGTGACCAAGGTTATTAATATTTCATTTCTTAACGTGGTCAATTGGTGTAAATTATAAACATATTCAGAGTTCATATTTTGTTTTACTTCTGTCCACAGTTCATGCCAACATTGCTTTTCAAAGAACAATGCATTGTTTTCCATCTTCCAAATAAAATCTTGCAATTAAAAGCGTCCCAAAGTTTTTTTTGAGAATAGAAGTGCCTCAAAGTTTACAACCATGGCATGCATTGGAAGGTATACTACCGGAATTCTCTCTTTACCGAGAGCCAGACGCCAGCCGCGGTACACATCTGCCGTGAGTGCTCCCCGGCTCTCGGCAAAGAGTTTTGGAAAATGATAAAAAAAAGCAAGTCCAGATATTAACCTTGTTCCTATCATTAACATGTCCACCTTATACGCATAGTACAATATAAGTAACAATTCAGTTAGCAGCGCGTAAACATATGAGTTTTGTTGAAATTAGAATATTGTAATTTCATATTCACCAATATATTGTTTCCTTGGTATACCTGTTAAATATTCTCAGCTGGTAAATAAATATACAAAACAGAAATCTTGCAATTCATTATTCTCATAACCAAAAAATAACCTTTGTTTTCAGTTTGGTTCAGGTTGTTATGAACAGTCATTGTGAATCAGTGAGATATAACTTAGCGATATTCTCAACTTTGAAGCCAATTTGATGTGTTCATATATTAAAAAGAAAAAAGTCTATTTTTGACCATCCAACTCTTGCCTCAGTTTGGTTTTGACCATCGAACTGCAAAACCGGTTATCCTTGACAATCCAACTCTTAAAACCGTTCACAACTGACCATCGGGTGGTTTCGAGGGGTGGTTTTAACTTTTTTTTATTTAAAATTTAGTCCTTAGATCTTAAAATGATTATTACTTTTTATCTGTACATCCGATTTAGGTGATTCTTACGGTCACGCGTTCATAACAGTGAGATTTATCTTTTAGGATGTTCTACATACTACTTTATCAGTATTTGTTACATTATTATTATATTGTTGTCTAAAACCAACAATATAAGAAAAGTGAAATAAACAATTACAAAATAATATGAACAACATGTTAAAAGATAAAGCTTATTGTTATGAATACATGACAACAAGAATCCCTTGAATCGGAGATACGAGAAAATAATAATAATCATTTTAAGGTCCAAGGAATATTGTGATCATTTTATTTACAATTTAGTCCTTAGATCTTAAAATGATTACTATTTTTCTCTCGTATCTCTGATTTAAGTGATTCCTGTGGTCATGTGTTCATAATGATGAGCTTTATCTTTTAAAATGTTATTCATAGTATTTTGTAATTGTTTATTTTATTTTTCTTATATTATTATTTTTACACAACAACATAAGAATAATATATTAAATAGTGAAAATAGTATAAAAAATATTTTAAAAGATAAAGCTCACTGTTATGAACACGTGCAAGAATCACCTAAATCGGAGGTATGAGCAAAAAGTAATAATCATTTTAAGATCTAAGGACTAAATTGTGAATAAAAAAGTTAAAACCACTCATCAAAACCGTCTGATGGCCAGTTGTAAACGGTTTTAAGAGTTGGATGGTCGAAGATACCCGATTTTGGAGTTCGATGGCGAAAACCAAACTGAGGCAAGAGTTGGATAGTCAAAAATGAACTTTTTCCTATTAAAATATGATAAAACTGAGCCATGCTTTTGTTTCTACCTTTCCGTATCTTGTTAAAGGACGGATCACTGTCACTGCCATGGAGATGCAATGATTGATCCTACTACCATTGAATTCTTGAGGAGCGGATGATTAGTTTATTTTTCTCAGGTGGAGAATTAGTCATGGTTAATTGTGTACCGAGAGACCAATCACTCTGTCTTGTCTTCAGTAGGGGAGGTGTGCATGGCAAGGAGCTTGCAAGTGAAGCCCGCCTGCTTGAGGTAGTAGGAGGCGCTAGAGGGATGGTCGGATAGCTTGTGCACGAGAGTACATGTGTAGAGAAGAATTAACGGGTTGATGGCTGCGAAAGGGCTTGTAGCCTAGTGGTTACAAGAGCCCCGGTAGCACTTTAGGTCCTTGGTTTGACTCCCCGTGGGAGCGAATTTCTCAGGATTTAACGGTGTTTGTGCTTTCGGTGTAGGCGGCGTTCCGTCGGTCAATCTTGAGGATTTGCCGGCCCAGTCTACGAAGATGCTCCTAGAGGTAGGGTTTGCGTGTGTGTATTCATAGCGATGAGTTTGCGTGCGTTGTGAGTGTCTCTGATGTATTGTGTAATTCGAAAAAAATGGGTTGATGGCTTAGAGAGGTAACAAGGGTTAAGGGATATCTTGGGCACTAATCTAGAAAGACATGATTAAAGATAGACTTGGCTTTGAGAGGGATTACGGATGAACAAGAACTGAGCTCAAATGATGAATAGATTTTGAAATCATTTTTAGCGAATGATTTAACAAGTGATTTATTTGGATGAATTTTTCGGGTGTTACAGGTTCGTCGCTCCATATTTATACGGAGTGCTATAGCAGGGCTACAAGAGATCTAGACATAGTCAGCTATAGTAGTAGTCTATAGTGTGGACGTGGTGTCTAGACTACGGGCTATCCTTCGTTTGCCTTGTATCCCACGTTTAGATAGAAGTAGATCGCGGTAGTGACAGCCGTTGGACCCTTTATACTCCTCCGTGTTCGGATACAGCATAGATCCAAATACCAGAACCAACTGTGAGAGCCTGACTCGATGCCCGGAGTGAGTGATCATACCAGAGAAGCCATTCTCGACTCTGTTTCTACCTATCAGATCCTTTCTACCTAATCTTATCCTACAGAGTGGTGTCCATAGACCACAGCTAGTCCTAGAACTAGATCTCTCCAGTTCCTTGGATTCGATACCCTTTGGAATACTCCTTTGGGGAAGTGCTACAACGGTACATCCGCATGCGCTCATGCGGATTCGTAGCCATAGGTGTACCAAGGTGGATCTTATGCTCACACTAGCTAGGTATGCAACTAGTGATGAGGTTAAGAAATACCAACACTCTCCACAGGAACTACCCTCCAAAGCTGCATTTCATCACGCAATCACATCTAAAGTCCGCTCCGGTGGCACAACCCAACATTGGTCAATCTCGAATCCCGCGGAAGCGGCACAAGCCGACTTCGGTCGCACCCAAGCCCGCAGAAGCAGCACAAAATCGGCATTGCCCCACAAACCGACATTGCGTCACAAATCGGCATTGTGCCATGTCTATGCAATAGGCTCTCAAGTCAACTCCGGTCGCATATCAAGACCGCTCCGGTGGCAAAAACTGTACTATGGGTCCTACATCTAGCCCTACGTACTCTAGGTCTCTGCTCCAATGACAACCCTTAGCTGTAAGCGGCCTTTGGGTCCTGGCGACTACCTAGCTGTAAGCGGCCTTTGGGTCCTTGCTATTACTCAAATCGACTTCAGTCGCATTCAAGCCCGCTCTGGCGGAAAACTACTCATTTTTCCGGTTTTCCATTAATTTTTTTATTTCCACAAGTGTTTCTCATTTTTGGCTTTTCAGTTTCCTCTTTTGGGTTTCATGCTTGACCCTGAGTACTCGAAGTCGACTTCTAAAGTCGCATCTCAAAGTCCGCTCCATGCGGCACAAAGTCGACTTCGGTCGCATTTCAAAGCCCCCTCCGCACGGCATAAAGTCAACTACTCTAGTCACATATCAAAGTCCACTCCAGTGGCACAAAGTCAACTTCTTCAGTCGCATCTCAAAGTCCACTCCGCGCGGCACAAAGTCGACTTCGTTCTTCAGTTGCATCTCAAAGTCCACTCCGTGCGGCACAAAGTCGACTTCTTCAGTCGGATCTCAAAGTCCGCTCTGACGACATCTAAAAGTCGACTTTGGTCGTGTCGACTCGAGTAGTCGCTGCTACCTATCAAGCTTAATGGCTCAAATTACTACTTGGAAACAACTTCAGTATGCTCCATTAGCTCTCCAGCTCGGGGCTTAACTCCAATCACTACCCGACGTGGCTCATACAGCTCACTTGGCACATAATCTCGGGGGCTACACACTGCAAGAGTACTTGAATGATGACTTTCGCGAACTATGAAGACCCTTGGATTGATTATATAATCATTTCAAGGCTTGGGGGTTGCTACACCCATCATTCAATTTATTTTTCAAGACAGAAGATTTAGATACAAGATTGACCCTCAGCTTGATTCTTCGATTCAACCCGAGGCTCAGGGGCTACACTCCATATGGAGTGTGATTTTGCAATCGCACTTCCATATAATTCTCAACGAGAAGAATCTTGATTACAACACAGATGAGTTGGACCACATTCCAACCCCGTGATAATTCAAGTACTATTGAAGACTTCTCCAAGCAATACTCGAGGATGCTCAAGAACTACTCGAAGAGGCTTCAAGACTACTCAAACTACTAATCTCGACTACAAATTGCTTGGGGGCTTGTTAAGCATACACCTCGGGTATCTATGCATCAAAGAATACAGACTCATACCATAAACCTCAGAATCCTACTAGGACCAATACCGTAATCCTACTAGGACTCCTATCTTGTGACTAGGAACCTACCCCCTCAACTATATAAAGGAAGGTCGGGTACCTAGGAGGACAACCCACAACGCATCCCCAAACAGGACGTAGGGTATTACACTATCTTGGTGGCTCGAACTGTCGGTGTTTTAAGCTGGCAACCTACCAAGGGGAGTACCCGAGGTAGACGTTTGTGGCCTCGCCGAGATCGGGAACTTGAAGGGATGCACACGTGGCACACAATTTAGATGTGTTCGCCGTGAGGTGCGTAATACCCTACGTCCTGTATGCTGCGTAGCTCTGGATTGATTGGGTGTGTTTACAAGATGATGTCGATAGAGAGATAGGGGTCCCTACCTCGCCTTATATAGTCCGGGAGGTAGGGTTACAAGTCGGTTTGAGGGAGAGAGTTCTAGTCGTACATGGCTAGGAGTACTCTACATGATCCGCCTTCTTGTGCCGTGAAGCCCAAGTCGAGTAGTCCAAAGGGCCCATGCGGTAGTCGGTCCTGGTACCCGCCCTAGTAGTGGGCCCAGGGATGTCCATATGACAAGCCCCTGAGTATTTTGTAGTCGAGCAGGATGTTTTCGAGTAGTCTTGATGGCCTTGGCGAGTTGTCCTTGAGCGTCCCCGAGTTCCACAAGCTGAAAGTCCTCAAGAATGCTTGAATAATCCCGAGGCTGGAAGGTACTCCAGCTGATCTTTGAGTAGTCTTGAAGTCTTCTCGAGTAGTCCCCAAGTGTCCCCGAGTGCTTCTCTCGAAGGTCTTCAATGGTACTCGTGATGTCTTGATGAAAAACCATATGGAAAATGTGATTCGAAGAATCGCATTCCATATGGAATGTAGCCCCTGAGCCTTAGGTCGAATTGTAGATTCAAGCTGAGGGTCAATCTGAAGTTCTATCAATCTTATCCCGAAAACTTCGGAGAAAAAACCGAAGGACACGTGGCATGGAGCCCCCGAGCCTTTGGTCGAGTACTTCTCTCAAATTGAAGGGTCATCTTGATGGTATAATGTGTCCGGAGTGGGTTATTGATCTTGTTTGGCCCACTGATTTCATTGATCGAAGTCGAGTTCGAGAATGGGAGCGTCAGTCTTTGGAAGATGAAGAGTCACCGTCGTCTTTGAGTCACCACTGGAACTTAGCCGCCCACCGCCGAGCTGCCCTAAGGAGGCATCCCCTTAGGGTTTTCCACTCCCAGCAGTTGCAAGCTCTGAGTTTAGATCCAAATTGCCTCCTCCCTTCACTCCTGCTGCCGCCACCACCACTGAGTAGATCTAGATCTACTTCCGCGCCGCCGCCGTAGTCCGCCTCCCCTCGGCCCCGGCGAATGCAGTGAAAACACTTGTGACTGGGAGGATGAAGGCGTCACCATCAAAGAGCACCAAGACTGGCACGTCGAAGAAGAGGAGCCGTGATGAGGTCGGTGATGCCGGTCAGTCGTCGTCGTCACCATGGAGGATGTCGCGCCACTCCACTCGCGCCAATGCGGATCGGGACCTCGAGCCGCGGAGGCCTCGAGTTGCTAGATGATGATTTGATCGATCCAGCCTTCGTGTCTCTGAGCATGGAGTCGTGGCGTCGCACGGAGCAGTGGATCAAGGTATGCTGTCAAAACCTCGGAGTAGTCTTGTATTATGGAGTACCGATGCGATGGAACGCGTTGATCCTGCGCAGGTCCTGGTGGAGAGGTCCCATCAGAAGACCGAGCTCCTCAAGGGGTACGGTGACACGGTCATCCGGGCTAAAGCTCTGGAGAACGAGCTGGACAAATCGAAGAAGCACTCTGCGCTGCTCCAATCCAAGCTTGACAGTGCCTTCACCCAGTACCATAACGAGGTACAAGAGATGCGGTGCAGACGATGACTTGATTTAAGAAGAACAAGACTCTGCGCCCGAAGAACAAAGGTAGGCCTTCCGCCGCAATCATTGAGTACTTGTTGTAGTGCTTATGAGTAGTCTGCAATGTTGATGAGTTGTCTCTGCGGATCTTGAGGTCTCACCCGGACTGAAAGCTTCCGAGACGGACCTCAAGAACATCGTGTACCGGGAGACCGATAGCCGAGAGGTAGCCGAGTACCAGTACGCGCAGATGCGCCATGAGTGCATCATGTGGATGGAGCTCTGTGAAGCCTCCGATCTTGACCTTGTGCGTTGTTAAAAATCTCTGCAGAAGCTCAATGAGGATTATAAAAGTCAGGGCGAATCAAGGAACTTGAAGAAGCCGCACTTCCCATTGCAAGATTGTTGGTCCCACACCGGGCTAAGATAGCGCCTAGTAGATAGGTCAAGGAAGCCCCCGGGCGCCTTGCGACGTACATCAAGCACTTGGCGAAGTCCATACCAAACCAGGTACTCGCCTACATGAAGTCGTACTTCCCAAAGGCTCCGGTGGATGTGGTAGCTGGCGGTCTTGTCGGCGAATCGCACGACGAGCAAAGACAAGACCCCGCTGAGGAGATGGCGCCTATCACGGAGCAAGTCGCGGATAAGCTGAACCTCCAGTAGATGTACCTGTAAAAGTAGTTCATGTACAGGGTAGTCGATGTAAGACAAACAAAATAGTTAAGAAATTGTTTGAATATGATTGAAGTTTGTCCACTTCTGAGTTGTAATGGGTACTCGTTGCCGCAGCTTGCATCGAAGATTGCGGAGTATGGAGCTGTTGAAGAGGCAGTGAGTAGTAGTACTCAGTAGAATCCACCTAGTTAGGAGGCACAGTAAACAAGTTGAGTAGAATCGAACTTTATTACTGATGAAAAAGTACACCTGGATGGCCAGGGCCATTACAAGTATGAAGTCGCCAGGACCCGAAGGCCGCCTACGACTAAGTGATTGCTAGGGTCCTTGGACCTCTTACAGCTGGAGATCCGTTAGTAGCCGTTGTAGTTGGATCGAAGGAGTTCATGGTCCGTAGACCGCTGCCAAAGCCCTTAAGCTATGTGCAGCCCAGGATCCGTTAGTAGCCGTTAGCGCTGGATCCTAAATAGGAGTAGTCCGTAGACTAGTGCTAGGATCGAGAGGCCGCTTACAGCGAGAAGTCCGTTAGTAGTCGTGTAGGCTGGACTCGTGGATAGGTAGTCGAGCGACTACGCGTAGAAGCGACACAGCTGGTCAATGTTCCACGAGTCGATGTCGCCACCTTCGTGTCTCGAAGACGGAGCCCGGTCCGGCCACCTTGGAGATCGAGAAAGGACCTTCCGTGGCGAGCCGAGCTTGTGTAGTCCATCCGCAGTTCAATGCGACGGAGAACTAGATCACCGACGTGGAAGGAGCATTCCTTATGGTAGCGTCGGATACCCTCTAGGTACCTTCTTGTTGGGCGAGGCGGTGGGCGGGCTTCTTCGAGGCTGTCGATGTCAACCCGTCGATTGTCTTCAGAGATGCCTTCGTCGTATTGTTCTACTGCTGGGGATTCCCACATCACATCGGCGGGTAGAATAGCTTCGGAGTAGACCAAGAAGTAGGACGACTGCCCTGTTGGCTTAGTAGGTTGAGTACGAAGCCCCGGAGCGCTGTTCCTTGATCCACTTGCCTCCTTTGGTGTTAGCCGCATCGTGCAGTCGCTTCTTAAGGGCGTCGAGTACCATCCCGTTGGCACGCTCCACCTGGCCGTTAGCGCGCGTATGCCGATCCCGCTATTCTCGCAGTACTCCCAAAACTGATGATTGTTGAAATTGGAACCCAAGTCTGTGATGATGCGATTGGGGAGCCCGTAGCGATGCACGAGTTCATCCAAGAAATTGTGTACTCTGTCGCCTTTGGGGCGGTGGTAGCTTGACTTGATCCGGTTGGTGAACTTGTCGATGGCCACCAGAACCCTGAAACCTCCTGGCGCAGTTGGCAGAGGCCCAATCATGTCGAGCCCCCAGCAGGTAAAGGGGCAGGTCGGCGGTATGGTGGCTAGTTTGTAGGTCGGGACGTGTTGCTGCTTGGCGAAGAATTGGCATCCTTGGCATCTTCTGACGAGTTCCTCGGTATCACCCAGAGCTGTGGGCCAGTAGAAGGCTCGTCGGAAGGTTTTGCTCACCAGCGTACGGGAGGACGCGTGGTTGACGCAGACACCCTTGTGGATCTCCTCCAAGATGTCCTTGCCTTCTTCCCGGTGTATGCACTTCATGAGTACTCCATAAGTAGCGCCCCGTATGTAGAGCTTGTCTCCGACTAGTACGTAGGTCTTGGCTCGACGGACGAGTTGTTCTGCCTCGTTCTTGTTGGAAGGGACCTTCTGCTCGCGGATGTAGTCGATGAAGGGTTGTCTCCAGTCCACATTGATCATCATGACCTCCTGACTGGGCTGTGATGGCCCAGGGTCATTGGTTGTTGGCACCGGCTCCGGGATGGATGGCGTATGAAGCTCGTGGACGAAGACTCCAGTGGGTACTTGAGCACGAGTAGAACCAAGCTTTGACAGGACGTCTGCTACAACGTTGTTGTCGCGGACGACGTGGTGGAACTCGAGACCATAGAACTTGTTCTCAAGCTTGCGGACTTCTAGACAGTAGGCATCCATGTTCTCCTTGTTGCGGTCCCAAGAATCGTTGACTTGGTTGATAACCACTGCAGAGTCGTCGTAGACTCGTAGCCGCTTGATCCCCAGAGAAATTGCGAGTCAGAGCCCGTGCAGTAGGGCTTCGTACTCAGCTTCGTTATTTGAGACCTTCCAGAAGATCTGCAGGACATACTTGAGTTGTTCGCCCTTTGGAGAGATCAGGAGTACCCCTGCGCCCTCGCCCTCGAGCTTGTGTGAGCCGTCAAAGTACATCACCCAGTGCTCTAGTCGCTCTATTGGTGTGGGTAGTTGATTCTCCGGCCACTCTGCCATGAAGTCGACTAGTGCTTGAGACTTGATAGCAGTGCGTGGCTTGAAGTTGATGTTGAGGGCGCCAAGCTCGACCGCCCACTTGGAGATTCTCCCAGTTGCATCTTGGTTGCGGAGTATATCGCCGAGCGAGTAGTCTATGATGACGGTGATCGAGTACTCCTGGAAGTAGTGTCGTAGCTTACGCGAGGTGATGAGTATGGAGTAGAGTAGCTTCTGGACCGGTTGGTACCGGCCTTGACTCGACAGACCTCGCCGACGGCGTAGACCGGTCACTAGACCGGTAGGCGGCCTTCTTCCGCCGTCGATGGATGGCACTAACCACGTGAGTAGTCGCAGCAAGGTAGAGCAGTAGCTGCTCCTGTTTGCGAGGAGCCGTGAGGATCGGTGGCTTGGATAAGAAGTCTTTAAGCCACGTCAGAGCTTGGTCAGCCTCCGCGGTCCACGCGAACTTCTCTTGGTGCTTGAGTAGCTTGAAGAAGGGTACTCCCCGTTCTCCGAGCCATGGCGCCGCCGCGCTGACCACCGGAGCTGGTTGACGACGCCATTGCGGAGATCATCATCCGCCTCCCGTCGGAAGACCCCTGCGCCTTTGTCTACCACCACATAGGCTCATCTTCAAGCGCTGGTGCCACGTCGTCGCTGACCCTGCCTTCCCCCTCTGCTTCCGCTTCTTCCACAGGACGCCACTACTGCTCGGGTTCCTCCGATGTCTTCAACGACGACATATACATCTTCATCCCCACCACATCCTTCCACCTATGTAGCCACGGGCTCCCCAACGGCATCGTGGTGGACTGCTGCCACGGCCGCTCGCTGCTCCTCAACTACACATCGCTTCAGCATCCTCGTTTGGGATACCATGACAGTACAGCGAAGGATCCTCGCAACCCCGACACCCTGCTGCTACCGACGGCTGCCCATCTCGACAGCTGCCACGGTTGCCACTTTCTCGACATCTTTGTGGGAAGTGAATCCCACCACCACTTCGGGACCGTCACCAAGGCGGCGTGCATTTACGCATCACAGACCGGTGTTTGGAGCAAGCCAACGCCCATTCAGCTCGGTCCTGATGACATCATCCGGCAGAGGAGCAGTCTCCGCATCGGCGAAGTGCTTTACTTCTTCCACGCAAATGGCTTTCCGTAGTCGCTTTTCGGGGGATATTTAACTTTTTACCATTATAACAAATGACCACTCTTTGTTTAGCATTTTAATGGTGACAAATAATTATACACCAATGTTGTTGTGAAAGGTATACATATTTTACCACTTTTGCAGACGTGGCACGCCATCTTAGCGGTCCACATTGGATTGAGGGCCCTAGTGCGTGGAAAATGACATCGACTGCTCCTGCCCTTCTTCTTCCTCGTGCTGGTCACTCCTCTGCGTCCTGCTCCAGCGGTCCACCTCCACAGTGGCCCCGCAGCCACATCCCCTCCACCCCATCTAGACCTGCACGCCGGCATGGGAGCGGAGCGAGTCCTCCACCGCCGCCCGCGTCGCGCTGCAGCCGAGCACGGCAACCGCATCTCGAACCCGAACCCGGATGCCCTGATCGAGTCCTCCACCGCCGCCGGCAGCCGAGCACGGCAGCCGCAGCGCAGCAGCCAAGCGCGGCCAGCGCCTTCCCCTTGTCCATGGCAGGCACATACCTGCACACAATCATTGAACGCCATGGCTACCATTAGTAACTGAACCGCGCACGTGCGAGCTGTCGAGCCAATAACTACGAGTGATTGGAGAAGAGAGCTTACAAGTTCATGACGGGCATTTAGAGGCTGTAGAGCAGCTGGCGGCGGTTGAGCTCGTCCTCTGTGGTGGGCATGAACTTGTGCTCGCCGGCGGACGTCCTGGAGCTGGTGAGGAATTCGAAGACGGGGTACCCAGACAGGATGGGTGAGCAGCTGCCACACCTCCTCCTCGCGCCGCCACGTGTGCGGGCCCCCGTCTAGCGCCGCCCCTCCTCCGGCCTCTCACCGGTCGCGTCCCACCGCGCCAGCTCCGCCTCCTCTCGTCGCCGGCATCGCAGCGCAGTGATTTGGGTGTGGTGGCGCGGGGGCTCCGCCGCATGCTTATGCAGGCCGCTGGCGCGGGCTCCACCGCGTGCGCGCACCGCCGGGTGAGGGCTCAGTCCGCAACGCTTGATGGCTGGAGGTTGGAGATAACTGTACACGTGGGTCACATGTGTAAGTGACAGTAAAGAAGAGAGGAGGAGGAAGAGGGCAGGGGCTGGTGAGGTCATTTTCCATGCTCGGCTGGCAGTGATCCAACGTGGAGTGGAGTGCCACGCCAGCAAAAGTGGTAAATTTGTATCCGAATCGCAACATCGAGGGTAAAAATATAATTGGCACCGTTAAAGTGCTAATCGGAGAGTCACCATCCGTTATAATGGTAAAAGTTAAATATCCCGCCCGGGCGATTGATCTGCCAGCTTGCTATTACTCCAACATGACCCTCATGGAAGCAGAGGGTGGCGGCTGGCGGGCTGGGGCTTGCCGGCCTAATGGGTCGCAACCTCTATGTGTAGTGCAGATAAGGGAGTCCTGACGGCGTTGAGAGATGGGCACAAAGCAGGGTCATCAATCATCATGCTAGACTGTGACCACCTCAACCCGTTTCGCCATCCCTTGCATCAGCCACTTCTTCAAGGATATGCACAGGGCAGAGACATCATTTTGATGTGCACTGTTATCGTTAACTACATGTTTGATCTCAAATCAATACGACTTAAGAAGATCGATGAGGTGATCAACAGCTACGGAGATTACTTTCCTAACATGGGCCTCTTATTCTAGGTATGCCATACCAGTGTCCATGAACATCTGTTACTGTTTCGGAATTTTAGTTCTAGCACAATCCATTTGAGTGACTGCTCACATGGATTATTGTGCTGAAACTTGGGATTAGGCCCATCCAAATGAGGCCTAAAAGGTTTCTGTGTGATTGTTCAATTGTGATGGGAATATCCAGTCATACCAATTAAGTAATATTACAGTTAGCGAATGAAGAGTAGTGATAATTTTGGTAGGTTGTGCTATAGGAAATAATTTTTGGTTAGCAGCATTGACAAAAATATTGGTGATGCTCATTTGCATCTGAAAAATGAACATGCATATATATATATATATATATATATATATGACATCAACTCATCAGAATGCAAATTATATATATATATATATATATATATATATATATGATCATCAGAATGTCGTGCAAATTGGCAAAGTGTACCTAATTTTGGTTGCGTTCAGCCTTTATCTATCTCCAATTTGAAATTCATAAAATACGCCTCAGTGTAAGTTTCTAAGTGGTTAGCTTGATTACACCTAGTGCTAGTGGTTCCAAGTACCTGACTTGTGGTCCTCGTGGGTATAATATCTGCATCTGGTACCTCCTCTGTGGACAACCCGAAGCCTCTAGCCATAGCCCTGTGGGGTTAACCTTTTAGATCACACTGACAAATAACTAACTTTTAATAGTATTTTTCTCGAAAGACGTATGAGAATTGCGCTTCATTATATTAAGAATGAAAAACTTTCACTGTGAGGAGGAAAACTATTAATTGCCTTTGGGTCTGCATTTTTTATTAACTTTCATTGTGAGTTATTGCATCATAGTCACACACCTATTTTCCAAAAAAGAACTGCTAGTGTTGTGCCTTGTGCAACAATCATAATAACTGCTATATATGGTATCTTTTCACATTGTGCTTGAGGTGAACTGGCATGCTCTGTGACTGCACAGCAGTAATACAGTAACACTTGCAAATTTACAAATTCATTAACCTGAGTCTATGGTATTGGCACCTTGATGTTTGAACTATTTTAGTTTATGTTCAATAATAATGAAATAGTTGGCATCTTGTGGAGCTGACACTTATTTGGCATAGCCATGAGAGTATAATTATCTGTGTTATGGATGGCGACAGACAATTTCTGTTGGTAGAGTACTAGTTATTTGAACGAAATCAGTAGGGAAGCTCCTCCAATATATATACATACATATTTTATTCCAGTCCTATTTAATTCGCTCCCACGAGGAGTCGAACTCGAGCCTGCTGGGTGCTAGTTATGCACATATGCTTCATACTCTTTATGTTGTGGGAGGAAAAATTTTGGTCGTTGGGGCATAAATGGCACTCACATTGTCCTTTTCTCCCAGTATATTCATGTCATCACACATTTCTCTCATGCATGCATACCATTGAAAACGTCTTACAATTTTGTCAAAACTTCATCCATCTCTTGTTTGTATATTGCTGAGTTGATGCTTTGAGGTGTTTGCTTTCTGTTGGACAATAAAGATATTAGTAGGAATCATTTTCACTTGCCGTTGGTACAAATTATTGTTTGTGGCCCATGACTGTTTATGTTTGGGTTTAGGCTTACTACATATAGTGTTCACTCACCTAATGTTTTCCTAAAAGAACAGCTAGTGTTGTTGAGATATAAACTAATTGTAACTTGTCTGCATGGCATCTTTTCAGGTTCGGCTAGAGGTAAGCTGATATCCTCGGAGATGGCACAGTAGCTAGTGTACACTGGTGAAGTAACACAACAGTGGTACCTGCAATTCTCAAAAAAAAAAAAACAGTGGTACCTGCAAATTCTCTTTGCAAGTAACATAAGAGTCTCTTTGCAGAGTTGGTGAGAAAATACTTGATGGGGAATGGGAATGGCACTTGCATTATTGTTGGGTGCCATCACGGGAGTAAAATGCATGGTTCTGGTTGCTGCGACTACACCAATAACTAATTACGGTCGATATTCGTGAATTGATTTGTCTCTTGGGTTGAAATTTGTAAACAGGTTTCAAATCATTGGGTAACAGCTTTCCGTTGGTGAGTATAGTAGCTGTGCTTATTTCCTTGCGTTGAGGCAGCTGAAACTTTTTGCTGGCCCGTAATGGCCCCTATGCTAAGTTATCTTTGGATTACCGTGAGCCCCATTGTTTTCTGTTGGTCACGGTCAAGGAAGTTAGCCTCCTGTGTGCTGTGCGTGTCGGGGACGAAGCAGGCGTGGAACGAACTCACGGTAATCCAACAATAACATCGTTGGTCTGAGTCCTAGTCGAACAGGCACTTTCTTCTAGTATATACACAATCCCGTGCATAGAGAGTCCACCGTCTTGATCCCCTCCCCGGCCGGATCGCATCGTGCACAGCAGCATGGCGTCCACACTGCTGCCGGAACTTGTCGAGGAGATCCTTCTCCGCATCCCGTCCGACGAGCCCACTCACCTCGTACACGCCGCTCTTGTCTGCAAGGCCTGGCGCCGCATCCTCTCTGACCACGGCTTCCTCCGCCGCTACCGCAGGTTCCATGGACCACCGCCGCTGCTCGGCTACATCGACAGCCTCTACAACTTCAAGGGTGAGATCCCGACCGCCAGATTCATCCCCACGACTACCGCCTCCCCAGTCTCTGCACCGGCGATTGATTGCAGCTGGTCGGCCCTCGACAGCCACCACGGCCGGGTGCTGATCCGCACATGCACACCCGCCGGAGGCACAACGACGCCACTCGTCGTCTGGGACTCCATCACCCGTGGCCAGCGGCACCTGAGCATGCCACCTTACCATTGTGGCTCTGGCTACACGGGGGCTGTGCTGTGCGCAGCCGATGTCTGCGACCACCTCGACTGCCATGGAGGTCCGTTCCTAGTGGTCTTCGTGGGGACGACGAACGATACCGGTGATGGTCTGCGCACATGGGCAAGCGTGTACTCATCGGAGACCGGCGTGTGGAGCTCTTCGACCTCCATTTGCACTGGCTCCCGAATACTGAGAAAACCAAATGTTCTTATCAGAGAGGCGCTATACTTCTCCCTTGAATGTGGCAGCATCCTCAAGTATGACTTGGGCAGGCACGGGCTATCCATGACCAGCATGCCGAGAGTCCCCAACGTTAACGCCGCCATTCTGATGGAGACTGAGGATGGAGAGCTGGGAGTTGCGACCCTTGCGAACACAAGCATCTACGTGTTGTCGCAAAAAGCTGGTACTAACAATAATGACATTGCTGGTGGTGGGCAGGTTAAACAAAAAGTTATAAGGCTTGAGACGACACTGCTAGCCAAATGTGACCCATTAAACTACATACAGAAAGTGATTGGCTTCGCGGAGGGCACAAACACAATTTTCATTGGCACAAATAACGGAGCCTTCACACTTGACCTTAAGACAAGGCGAGTGAGGAAAGTAGGTGAAAGAGAGGCATATTTCCCCATCTTTCCTTACATGACCTTCTACACTCCAAGGTTGTAGGCTTGACTGTAATAGTGTTCTCCAAAAGTTTATTCGGACATCACTCCCTCCCAAATCTCGTAGGTTAGTTATTTTTGTATTTCTGGATTCATACCTTTTACATAGTAGTTTAATTGATCGTTGCTTACCACACTTAAACCAAGTGTTTTAATAGCTTGGAATGTATCAATTGAAAAATAAGGTTTTATTTTTATTCACATTCCTTTCTCCTCCTTTATTTTTTAGTGTGAAGAAGCTCATACTCGATCAATGGGCATGCGTGCAAACCTTACACTCTTCACTTGAAGGACCACAATACATTTTTTTCCTTCTTTTTGCTATTTATCAAACATGCATGCCAACCTTTTGTGAGTTGAATTTCCACTTTCACAAATAAGTAAGGACAATAGAGTACTACTACTGCATCAGAGCTCACTTTGGCCAAACTGATTGGAACGTAGCATCAACAATTTATGGTTTTAAATTTCATCAGGTCACATGACAACATGTTCTTCAGGCCTAGCAGGAAAGATCGAAGCTTGACTATTGACTGGCTTGCATGCCTCTTCATGAGCCTACTAGCATACAGGGAACTGAAGTTGACAATTAATTTAGCAATAAGAAAAGGAGGTGGCTACATGGCGAGGCGTCTCTATTTAGTCATATGTATGGTGACCTGCGATTGGAGCTAGCAGCAGAGAGAAAGAGTTTTTTAGGGAGATGGCACCGGCACAACTACTTTGCTTTGCTCCCATTTTTTCTAGCATGGGCATCGCAGGTTGCAATGGTGGGAGCGGTGCCCGGATCTTCTCTCTCCATTTCGAGCATCACTTAAGCCTCACGTTGTGGAGGGCCTTATTTTTTATACACACTAGAAATATGTCCGTGCATTGCTACGGTGAAAGACTAATTGTATTTTTAAAATCTCAAGAAATTGAGTTTTTATTTCTACCACCACATTTTTTATTCATGGATCTCTACTTGTTTGTGGAGAAACCAACTAAATTTTAACTAATAATATTTTTTCTACTCAAATACTGAATGCAAGCTAGTTAAGATATTTTTTATATACCATAATAATAAACGGAAAGTGGCTAATTTGTCAGCACATATGCTAGGAGGCAGTGGTTCATTCTATAATAGGAAAATGATATTTATCCCAAATGATTCGAAGGAAGGTGGAAGCAAAAGGATGTGGGTCAGTGGGGTTGATTACTCAAAACCTACAATTAAAATTTGTTTCTATCTATTTTTTTGGTCAAGGAAGTTGATTTTATCCGGGTTTTCTTGAGTCTTTTACCGTCTCGAATTTGATGGTGACCACGAACTTAAAGGTAGCATAAGAACAGAGATAAATATATGACTAACAAACAGTTTTTGAGTGCATTAAGATTTCTGCTGCTTATTAATTAATCTGGTGCATCAAAATATTATTTATTATTGTTCTGCATGTTCATATAACATTTGATCTTACTGCAAAAAAAACATTTGATAACAATTTTTTTCTCATTATTTTTTGACGAGCTCATGAGCAGCAATGGGAGCAAGTTATGTTCACACGGTCACACCAACACAATGAACTTTAAACTTAGCATAGGGAACGGGCTAACTCCGTGAAATACTTGAATATCTCCGCGGATGCTCGGTGGATCATTTTCACATTCAATTTGTATGCTAACTCCGTGAAATACTTGAATATCTCCCTTTGTATGATTTGGAATGGTCCAAGTAGGTGTCATGAGCAACTAATGTATCTCTTCTGGTCGTTGGTTAAACTAGGCTTTGTTGGGATCAACAGCCGCACCATTAGACCACATCGTAAATTATGACAAGTGGAAGCTAGCTCTCAAACTTCCTATCTGAATGTGGCGAGTGTCGCTATCAGTCACGTGATTTGTCTTGAAAACACACTTTTACCCCAATTAAAGAACACATGAGCCATCTAATTCAACATCTGTACCTCCTTATTGAAATTAAAGTTGGCGTAAATTGTTCTAATCTGCAACCTTGTATTGTCGAATAATGCACAAAACTGTTGTCTGCTCACGGGAACAAGTCTGTTTGCAGCTGAACTCGAACAAGTATGAACTATGAAGCAAGACATGTATGAACTATGAAGCAAGACCTTCCTCCTCTCATAAATATATGTTAACAATGCAAACACATACAAAACATATCTAATTGACCAGTTGTACAGCGCAGTAACCAACTCCAGGCACCAGGCCATCCAATTTATTTATTTTGAAAGACTAGGCCTTCCAAAATATCGTGACTGCATAGAAATTGTTTGCATAAAAAGGGCCATTGCCTCACTCCTTAAGGCCTCGTTCGTTTCCAGCGGATTAGATTCCGACCGGAATTGATGAATATAACAAGAAAATCATGGTAGCTAGTATAAAAGATCCGGATTTATTCCGGGTCAACAATAAATTTGCTCATGATAGATACACCAAAAGGCTCGGAAGCAATCCACTAGTCAAGAGGTGTGGAACTAATCCGGCTCTTCGTGTCTCTTGTTCTACCTATCATGATGAGTAAATTAATTCTTCATCCGGAATAAATCCGAGTCTCTATCATAATTTTCTTCACACATCTATTATTCCGGTCGGATTGAAGCCCATCAAAGCGAACAAGCCCTAAACCCTACTCAAAGGAGGGGGAAGCTGAGGGACGATGCCGGCGCCCGGCGGCAGCACCACTAACAGCCAGCAAGCGCTGCCGTGTGTGGTGCATGGCCGGCGCGTGCCCCGTATATGCTGGCATGCTGCCCCTCAGGCCTAGCTCATCAGCAGCGCCGCGGCGTGCCCTGGGTCTTCACACCAGCTACGCATGACACGACGCCACGCGTTCCTGGTCGTTGCGTGGCGCTCCGCGAAGGCAGTGCCGCTCGCCGTGCCCACGCGCGCGCGCGGTGTCCACTTGTACATTTACACTGCGGCGCACCTCGCGAGGCCAACTCGGCGGCGAGCGATGCGACACACGCGCTCGCTAGCCCTGGCACCACCACCACCGCGGCCGTGGACGGTGAACGCGCACGCCAGGAGCCAGTGCGCGCCACGCAGCGGTCGAGGCATATGCCCACCGGCGAGCGCGCACGCAGGGAGCCAGTGGTGCCGTGTGCGGCCAGGGAAAGTATATCCACAAAACCAATCAGCCGTATATGCCTACACTTTTCGGTATCCAGGCATTGATCTTAACATCTCAAACAAAATAAAATAAACTGTGCACGACTGATCCAACATGTATCATATATGGGTGCAGCATACATCGACTTACATTCAAGATTCAACAGCACTAGTACCAGACACGTTTATATCGACTCAGCATACAACAGTACTTACCCAACATCAACATACAGTCAACAACACTGATACATACAGTGAACAACACTGATACATACAGTGATACTAGAAACGCTTACTTTGTGCCTCAGCATACAAGATACAACACAACAGTATCCATTTCGGGGGAACGTATAATAGCATTTTCGATTCCCCACCACGCCTATCCTGATCCACCTCGGTCGGAAGCACTAGGTTTCAATGTTAACCTCTTCATCATCAGTTGCTTCATCATCATAGACGGAGCTGTTTCTGTTGGCAGATTCCATCTGCTTGGTGCTGGATTTCGCGGACTTACCAGTGGAGGACTCGTTCTTTGTTGCTGGCATTTTGTCCTTCTCAACTTGCAACGACTTGAGCCCCTTCGTGGACAGACGCCGCATCCGCTTTGAGACTGGCCCTTCCCCTGGGTCTTCAGCAGCAGAATTGTTCACTGCCAGAGGAACAAAAAATTAAGAACATTAATAATCGCCCGTAATGAAAATCATTAGCATTGCACTGGAGGTAAAACAAAATGCTCAGGTTTTGAAGATTCCATCCCCGACCCCATGTACTCTGGGGCTAGGAATGCAACTCACTCAAGTACTCCACTTTTAACATGCAGTAACCTCTAGGTGCATTTCTGCATCATCATAGCATCACACCATTTATATTGAGTTTTGTAATTTTCTATGACCTAAACTGAGGACCAAATTCCATCAATTTTTCACCATGGTAGATGCAGGACATAGTTTTCCTGGTATGGTAGTCTGCAGGTTCATTTATGTGAATACACCCTTAGAAATTAAATGGAAACAAACCATAAGCACAAGGACTACATTGCACAAAATCAAAGCAACCGACACAAGAAATTGTAAAAATGAATACCTTCCATTGGGCTTGACGCCAGAGGAATAGCTTGACCATCCTGTACAGCATCCATTGAGGATGGGGAACCAGAATGGTTGCTATCCTCCAACTTTGATGAACTTCCAAGGCATTTCTCTGGCTGCTCATCAGGAACATCTGGATCTGGAGAAGGAACAGCTGGTAAGTAGACAATCTCATCCACTGAATCCTCCACATCACTGAACATTGCATTCTTCTCAAATGTCTCAATATCAACATCAGCATCCTCATCTATTGCTACTTCCTCAGCCTACATAGAGGATTTACAGAGAAAATTGTCAAGTGGCACATCATGGATATGAATCCGTTAAAAAGACGAGTAGAGAAATGTTTTTGTTTGAACGAATGGGCATAAGACAGTGCATTGATAAAGAATAGAAAACAACGGGCTAGCCAGACAAATAAAAAAAACAGAGAGAATACACTCATGTGCTCGGACTGCTGAGTAGAGAAATGTTATTCACCTCTTCTTCACGTGGGTTCAGGTCAAACTCGTCTTCTCGTTCAACATACTCTTCATTTTCTTCTAATTCTTCAAAATCAGGAGCAAATGCACTCCAGTTCTCTACATGCTCATTGGCCCAAATGTATACAAGGCCTGTTACAGATACTGTAGCAATTGTAGGTTCAGCAGGATGCCAGGCAACATCAATGATAGCTTCCTTTGGACCATCAAGGATCTTTACAAGGGGCCCTGCTCTGTCCCATATTTGCAACCTGTGCTCACCTTTGTTTGCAGAAGCGCCAACTATCCATTGACCATTACCACTGAAACATGGTGTCTTCCACTGTGTCTTTGTGATGGAATCAGAAAGTTCACAGGAAAGAATAAGGCAGCTTGCACCATTTACTTTTAACTTATCATATCCATTACTATTGCTGCTTATGCTTCTAATCTCATCTCCAGAACCTTTAACAGGGAGAATATTCTTGTAGACTCTAATGATCCGATCATTAGAATTTGTCAGCAGATGTTGGCCATCCCGGCTGAAAACAATATCCTTAACAACCGCTCCACCAGGGATTGGAATAACTGCATGTACCTGTATGCTTTTTGAATCTACGATCAAAAGTTCTCCCTTGGAGTTGCCCACATATATCAGATCCCCATGCTTATCAAATGTTGCAGCTGTAGGTGTAAAAGGTGACGCACCATCCGCAAATTTATTACGGGGATTAGGTGCAGAGGGGTTAGACTTCTCAGATACAGAAACAGGGAGAAATGTGGTACTTCCGGTATCCAAATCAACAAGTAGAGGCGCAGAAGACAGAGGACATGCCAAACAAATAGATGGGGTTGGAGAACCAGGTTGAAGACTGGCACGCAACGGTGTCTTCTGAAGAGTTATTCGGGCAATCTTTTCCCCAGATGGCACATCCCAAAGTGTCAATGACTTGTCAGTAGCAGAGGCGAGCAAACGGTGGCCATACTTGGACCATGACACACTTGTTATAGGTGCACTGCAATCTTTGTCATGAAATTCTCTTGCAAGCCCCTTTGTTTCGAAGTCCCAGATAACACAGCGGCCATTTGAACATCCAGCTGAAAATATGTACTCGAAATTGTTATTGACCAGTTCAAAAATATTTCAAGCTGAAAGATATTCTAGACCATCCAACGATTTAACGGTGTATTTCAAAAACAATGTTGACATACAAATCACAAGTTCTGCTAGAATGCTGCACCGACCTCATACAGAATTGATATTATTATAATAAGTAAACAAAGCTTCTAGCTTTGATGGATGCACACATCACTCTCTTTTCACACCAGCACTCTGTATCGGGTATTGTAATAGCCAAAACCTATTAATACATGCTAACACAGATTCTTCACTCCAACACTGTGGCACCCATCAACAGAACCCAATATCCAGTACACCTTCTGTTTTGGTGCACATGATACAACTTAGTGTGATCACACTTTGAGGAAAGCATGAGTAATAAAAAGGTTAAAAGAAATAGTTTGTCCTGAATTATTTATTGTGGCCCCCAAATGTTCCACACAGGGAAAATAAAATGATAGTGATCTTTTCATGCATTAGGGAAGTCAATAGCTGCAGTAGGGGCCAGGCAATTAAACTGTCCCTGCCTGTAAAACCGAAAAGAAACTGCCTATGGCCAGACAAAAAGAATTGCAATAACCAAAAAAAACTTTCAACAAGCAACAAGTCAAGAAGAATTATTGTAGAAACCAGCATGTTCTATACGAGCTAGGCAGATAATTACACAAGTCACTTGAATTTACTTGAAGACTAACAAGCTCAAATAATTACCAGCAAGAAGGGTCCCTGTACGGTTAAACGCAATACATTTCATGGTACCATGCTCCAAGTACTCCTCAATTATCTCTGGAATTTCCCCCAGATATGGATCTACAAGAATACAGAGAATAGATCAATTCAGTACCTCAGAGATATTTCAACACATTTCTTGTCAACATAGAAACAAAAAACACAATATATTGTAAAGTATTTCACATAAATATGATTAACTTCCTCTATGATAAAATAAGAGAAATATGGATCTTTGTATCAAAAGATCGGACCCGTTTAGAAATATCATCACACTCAGAGGAAAAAATTCCATCGAACTATTATCTTTTCCATTGCATTGCTTTGCCATCTTTCTACATATAGCACCTCTACATCCCTAGCGCACACCACCACACCCTAACACCTGCACTTGAAGCATCAGCATCTCATCGGCCCACCTCTACTCAAAGCCACATAGCAGCAGATCACCCTGTCACGCCCCAGCTCAGCTCCACCAGATGCCGCCACACACCGCACCACAGCATGAATCATGCCTATGCTCACCACACCACAATTTCAGAGGACCTCTTCCTAAATTGCCCCCCTCGGTTATTAAGTGCGGTAAACCAAACTCCACCTTGCCCAAATCTCGCCTTCATGCTGCAGATCTGTGATGAAATGAAATCCTGCCTACCAGAAATAGGGTGACAAGCTGTAGCAAAATGCACATAGAGCATGCCAGCACTCTGCCAAACAAGCACATCGTAGCAGCAGCTGGGGACGGATTCGAGTGGAAAACAACATAGATCTGTTTTTGTTTGCTCCGTAACAAAGAAACGAAGGAACCAATCCAAATAGATCTGTACTCCTAGTGCCGGGAGAGGGAAAGGAGCAGCGATAGGAAGAAACAGATGGGAGGGGGCACGGCAGCATGGTGTCAAGACAGACCTTTGGAGTCGCGTTGCGGTGACCCTGACATGTCGCAGCGGCGGGTTCTCGGCAAAGACAGCCAGAGCGGAGGATGAAGGTCTCGGGCGAATGGCGCTCGAAATAATACAGCAAGAGGAAAGGTAACAGGTTGGCACATCTTTAAATAGGCCGGAATTTCGGTGCTACTATTAAAATAAACCAAGATAGATAAGGTATATTTATAAAATCGTGATATCTCGGCGACACAAATCCAATTTCCCTTTGAAATAAAAACTAGGCCAGCCGGGCAATGACCTCCCGAGGATATTGCTCCAAAAAGGTAAGGATACCTTAACCATCGGTCAGAAAAACCCCGAAAACCGGCTTTTGTCGGACAGCCGATTTTTGTAGTTAAAACCCGGCTTTTTCGGTTCAGGGGGTGTGGGGGGTTGTTTCTTTCCTTTCCTTTTGACGAGGAAAAGGAATCAAACTCGTGACGTGCAGGTTGTACTACCGCTGCGCTATGTGCATGGTATCAAACATCACCTGAAGTTCTACATTCCAATCAATGAGATCAACATATGCAGAATAGACCCCACTAAACGCCGAGGTGGACACTTGAAATGACAAAAACGAATTATACTCCACTTCTAGTCGGATCCGAGCCTTCGTTCCAATTTCCACTTGAAGCCTGATGGGGCAACCACTCATGACCACCAGCAAACTCTTGGGGGTGGGGAAGACAAAGGGTAAAACGCACATCGAAATCCGAAATCACCTAAACGAAAACGGCCACCAAGCCGGCCCTAATCCCCTCACTCGTAGTACCTATACCTACATAAAACCCTAAGATCGATTCCACCTCGAAACAGCGGGAAAACGACCCGAATCCGCGACAGAGGCAGCCCCGAACTCGACGGGCTCATCACGGCGACGGATTTCGGGCAAGTCCCCGTGAGAATCGGAGGACAACTCACCGATGATGGGCGCGTCCATCGCGCTGCAGCCGCCGCCTCTCTCGCGCGTGACAGCAGGGGGTCAAAATGTCAGACAGGGGGAGAAGTCAGTCTACGGGTTTTCCTTCCTCTGTTTTTTGAGCATGTCCATCGCGCAGGCCAACATACGGCCCAACTTCTTTATGAAGCTAGCAGCAAATTGGTCATCAGCCCAAGAGCCCCAGAGGGCGCACCTGTTGTAGGCCTTGAAAACACTCCATGCTAATAAAATTAGCAAGTTTAGCATGGGCAAAAGAGAAAGGGACATTCCAGGTCAGCATCTAGTCACCACGCCACCTAGGCAGTTTAGCATGGGCAGAGATGGTTTGGACCTACATGAACCAATTAGCAAGTTTGGGGTTGTGAATGTGCATTTTGAGAGTTGACCTAAATGACACCTCCTGCCAAGTTGGTGTACCGCCCACGCATTTTACTCTAAAATTGTGCTAAAAAAAACACAATGCTAGTAAAATATCCTACACAAAGGTGGGGATTTTGTGATGTAAATTTCTAGTCAGACGATTCATGTATCTCTGGTAAAGTGGTAATGAAAAGAGTATGCATGTGCTGAAGTGCACCCTCTGTGTAGCCCCAATCACCAAATATGGGGTCGATAGGCATTGTTTGGTGGGTAGCTGGATGCAATTGTCCGACATGGTGAAGAGAATCCCTACTCTAGCTCAGTCGTTTAACTTCATGACTCCAATGTTGAATGTCCATAAATACTCCATGTGTGATAATCTGTGGCCACGCAGATCATACCACCCATACCTCAGGATGCTCTTGCATGCCACAGAACACTAGATTTCCTCTCAAATGTAGTAGTAATAATTGAGACGAATGGGGAGGCTAGTGCACTCCATGCGCAGGTCTCCGGCGAGCACCCTGTCTAGGAGAAGGGTGTGGCAATATACGTGTGTTCTGACAGATGAAGGTATGGCCGAGGGCAGTGCGGTGCCAGAGGTTGCAAACGAGGGTGTCCGTGTAGTGGAAGAGGTGCTGGTCAGCTCATCCGGTAGGAGAAATGCGCAGGAACCATGATCAGGTCTCGCTAGTCTGCGCTAAAGAAAACATGACTTTGTTTCGGTACTTGGATAGTATTGGGTAGAATGTACCTTGTACCATCCTATGAGTACTATCTACCTGGTACTATCCTCGTTAAATCTCATCGGATGGGTGTTGGGCTCACCAAACTTGTATTACCTAGTACTATCGTGTTGACGGTGAATTTCTGTCAACCTAGCCATGAGTTTACCTTTAATGTTGGCATTGATTTATTATTCTAACCACTAAAACTAACCCCCCATATATAACAAGTTCACTCTTGCATATCGATTTTGGAGTTTATTGTTTACACAGGAAATCTATGCTAAAGAGGAAACTTTCGGGTTAAGTTCATCAAGCACTGTGGAAGAAAATGATGAAGCCCGACAAGAGTCAAGACACGCGATGAACATGAAAAAATGGCGAAGCTTGGATAGCAAGGATTCAAGCCTTAACCGCGAAGGAAACGATGTCAAAGGCCCACATGCAAGTGCACACAAATAAGGAATCACGCGAGAAGCAACCGGGGAGGAAACCGGGGCCGAAACGGGCCTGGGCCGGCCGGCTTGGGCTGACCGGCCCAGCCCATTCCGGGCCCGGTTCGACGCCCCCTTTGACCTAGCCGCCATTCGGACTATTATAGCCCCCTCGCCAAGAGCCACGGAGAAATTCTTTCGTCATCCGCCGCTGAGGAGCAGAGGAGGGAGGGACACCGTTCTGGAGAGGAGAGGGTCGAGATGGTTGACTAAGGTTCCCCTAGCCGACGTGGGAACCTTGCATGGAAGACCATGTTGGAGTTCCCGGAGCTAGGATCAAGGTAGGATGTGGTGATCTTGTCCATGTATTATACTCTCATGTTGAATTTGCAAGTTTGAATCCGATTTCTAGTGATCAAGTGCTTTCACTACGACTTTGTCTTCGCTTGGGCTTTCTTCTTCTCCAATCTATTCCGGATAGATTGCATAGGATGTTCTTGTAGCCATGGTGGCTAGAGGTGGATACCCGACCTACCGAGCGTTTTCATCTTGTCCTTTGGACTCGCCCTAGGCTAACCCGCACGAATAGGAGTGCGTTGTGACAAAACGGTGGCTCCAAAAGGCAGGTGTCTTCGGAGTTGGAACGCAAGCCACGATCTAAAGAGGCTAGTTATGAGATTCATTTGCTTTATTCTTCTTAGCTTTGGAACTTCAACAAAAGACCCAATCCAATGTCTAGATTGGTTTTTATCTCTCTTTCTCTTGCTACCTCCAGTGTGTAGTAGATTAGATGCGTTTTATGGTTCTTCCATAGATTTGATGCAAAACCCTTTTTCAAGATCAAAGTGTTTTCCGCTTATTAGATTGGATCTTGCGTTACACATTGTTCCACCGATTTGATACATTGGGTTCACACTTGAGGGAAGAAGGGTCCTTTGACTACGACGGAGGACTTGTCTGCTTGCAAGTCCAAACGAACTTTGATATAACTATTAACCGTCAACATATCGCATTGGTACTACTCTGTCGTGTATATACACCACGTATATCAATCGTATTGGAACCGAGATGAGGATGACTGTAGACCGGTGGACACAGCAGAAGGAGAATTGGACAAGATGCACTCACACCATGCGGGGTGCCACTTTATTGCTTGAAATGAAGTCTAGTTTACATGCTCGAAATGTAATGTTAACTATTTCTTTTCCGGTTTTCAATTGTACGCCTCAAGAAAAAGCCAATGTTAGTGTGCCCTCCAGGCCTAGCAGCTAGTGCCAAAAACACTATAGGTGCATGGATACTTGTACATTCAATATTTTAGATAAAAGAACTTTTGTTATTAGGATGCATAAAAATATAGGTTTACACGCAACTAACTAGGCTCTATATCATGTATATATATTTGATCTCAAAAACAAGATAAGCTAGGCGATACTCCACGCGTTGTTGCGGGAATTTTGGAAACAAAATTTTAAGGAGTAATGTGAAAGTAGAAACACTACAGTGATTGCATGGCAACATTCTTTTTGTAAACAACTGCATACATGGAAGCATGATAATTTTGTTGAGACAAAATTCTAAATTATTGATCCCACAGTTTTTCTACTACGGAAATTTTGTGACATGCTACTCACAAAGACATGATATTGACCAATGAAAATTGGTTGAAGACATAAATATATGATGATGTATAGTGGATGGTGACATGGCGTATAGTGGATATGATGACATGGAATTCTTGTATGTTGAGAGAAATCTATCCATGATGCGTAATGGGTCACACCTATATAGTTGCTATAGATATGATGATACCCTTCACGTGACCTAATTTGGCCAATGTGCTATGTTGGGTGGTTCCTTGACCGTAGGGAATCGATTGAAAGAATGACAAGCACACAGAACACCTAATTATATTGTATGTTTCTATATAACAAGCGATAAATGTTATGAAGTATGATAGCACATAAACAAATAAGAGAAAGTGCACTTATTTGTACATTCACATACTTCAAGATTTTGCATTCGTAAAACCAAAGTAGAACTTTATTGCTTAACTATTGTTGACGCAAAATTCGCACCCTACGTCAAGCACACAACAAGCCGAACAAGCTAGCTTCACACACAGATTCCAAAGCGTGCTCAATTTTCACGAAAATTAAAAAAAGACAAAGTAGTTAAATACCAAAGCTTGGAACTTGCCGGGTGGTACCAAACAGTTCCATATTTACGGCTAGAAAGCCATGTGAGGTGACATATAGCTATGAGAAGCTATCTGCCAGCAAATTAGAAACCATTCGGGAACTTTAAAGCGTAAAACAGAACATAGCCGAACGGATGACGCAAAAATGATGATAGATCGGTCTTTATTTGGATAAAAATTGCACGTGCACAAGACCACGACCGATCCTCGGGAATAAATAACAATAAACAATAAATGAAGTAAAGCATGATTACAAACATGTAATAAGCAAGCATGCATAGGCCCAAAGCGCTAGTCTACCGCATGTCTAGGTACTTCAAAACCCGTCAAGCATGAAGCTAAACAAGTTTATCCACCGCATGATACGACTTGTTTGAGAATCACACCACCAACCACAAATAGATCTATCTACCGCATGATACAATCTAAATATGGAAAGTTAAAAGCACACGTTGTTTAAAACATGACTTATAAACACGTTTTACTCGTGAAAGCATAACTGAATACAAACAAAATGAAAAGAAGGAACAAACATCGCCAAAGATGATAAATCTATCAGATTGAATTAAGAATCTAATCCACCGGATGATTAGCTCTAAGACAACCCAAAAACCTGCATCTACCGCATGATACTTGGTTCTGTCAAGATTTATACAAAAATTGACAAGTTTGAACCCGCAACACGTAACAACCTAGATTGGTTCGGTTTCGGCTGTTTAAGAAACACGTGATCCACGTGCCTTTTGAAGCAAGATATGAAAGTGCGGTGTAGGGATCACTAAACGAGATAAAGCCGATCCAAATCAATCTAAATTGGGCAAAAGAGTGTTACATGAATTTAAACGTAAAGTAAAACTCAAAGCAACACGGGTAACTTAATGAATCTATTGAATTTTTGCCAAAATCCAATAGAGCCGATAACCAGCTCCAAGCTAGATCTTAGCCCACCGCATGGCTCATGATCTAACAAGAAACCCTCTTGAACCAAGATTAAATCTACCGCATGATACTAAGCATGGTAACAAGACTACAGTGATTGCATGGCAACATTCTTTTTGTAAACAACAGCATACATGGAAGCATGATAATTTTGTTGAGACAAAATTCTAAATTATTGATCCCACAGTTTTTCTACTACGGAAATTTTGTGACATGCTACTCACAAAGACATGATATTGACCAATGAAAATTGGTTGAAGACATAAATATATGATGATGTATAGTGGATGGTGACATGGCGTATAGTGGATATGATGACATGGAATTCTTGTATGTTGAGAGAAATCTATCCATGATGCGTAATGGGTCACACCTATATAGTTGCTATAGATATGATGATACCCTTCACGTGACCTAATTTGGCCAATGTGCTATGTTGGGTGGTTCCTTGACCGTAGGGAATCGATGGAAAGAATGACCAGCACACAGAACACCTAATTATATTGTATGTTTCTATATAACAAGCGAGAAACGTTATGAAGTATGATAGCACATAAACAAATAAGAGAAAGTGCACTTATTTGTACATTCACACACTTCAAGATTTTGCATTCGTAAAACCAAAGTAGAACTTTATTGCTTAACTATCATGTCAATTGACAATAATTCAACAAGTCTTTTACATCACCAAAAAAACTTAACAAAAAAATATCAATTATAGATACATAACTCTTACAGCATGTTTCTTTGAAAAATATCACTAGATAAAATATTTATGTAACAGAGATATTTTCATTGCTACATATGATTAGTAACATACTCCGGTCTCAAAGTCATAGTTCTAAATAGGTGTCTATAGCCATTTTAGAGAGCTGGCTCTATGTTATTGCCAATGTTTCCGATATTGCCACTAAGGACGCTTTAGCACTGCTAAACACCGGTATATGGTTTAGTCACAAAAGTCTTTCAACACAAGTACTCTTGTTTTTTGCTATGTGGCTAATGTTACTTAATGTTCTTTGCAAAATAAAATAAAAAACTCATTAGTTATTAAAAGACAGTAGCACAAATCTATGACTATAATTTTCAATTTGAAGCAATAGACCTAGAGATATGTTGTTTTATATGTATCCTTAGTCATGTATTCTAACATTGTGTTCATATTTTATCAGATCAGTCGATGTTTATGTGTCTAAAATGAATTAGAAATTTTAATATTTTTATAGAACAACTAAATGAAATAGCATTTAACAAAATTTTAGAAACATTAGTAATTGTGAAAAAAGCATTGTGAATTTGAAATTAGCCGGAACCTGAAGATCAGGAAGCATTTTCTTCTTTGTCTTCATTGTAGCTGTTGCTGTCAGAGCTTTCATCTATCCAAATATTTCAGCAAGCAAGCAACATAAACATGACAATTGTGATTCCAATGTACTACTGTAACTATGTAACCCTGACAGCTGGCTGGCAAACTAGAAAATCTCAATCCAAGCACAAATTGCAATGGACATCAACTCTGTAAAACGCAAAATTGAGTACTACCTCTCGGAGAAGGGGTCCAGAAGTGAGTGAATGGGACGATCTCCAATATCCCTATTACGCTTGGCTGCGGTAACTAGAGCTCCTCGACCCGTCCGCTGCCCACCTATGCGCTCAGCATGCCTCCCCTGGTGCGGATGAACACGGAGCTCGCCGTAGCACTAAGCAGCCTCACTCTAGGAATAGGAAGCTCTAGGAGCACCTCCTGGGTGTGGACGAAGTCCGCATCGCCATCAGCGGGGACGTCGGTCTCCTAAAACTTGTCGTACCGTTGGCCGTTGACGATTGTCGGCGATGTGAGAGAGACAAGGGGGATCGAGAGATCGAGAAATCGCAGAGGAAAGCTTCCCTCTCATGAGTTCTTAATTTTGAACTAGATAATAATTGTCTGATTACAAGATAGCCTCCTACAACATATAAATGGGTACGGTGTTGTGACACTGGCAACACAGGTGTTGACCGATAAAACACATATCCATCTACTATCCGCAAGCGTACGGACCTACGCCTTTTTCACCACGGGGATTCCCTAGGTCCTTATCAATCCACAGAGCAAGGGGATTACAAGCATTTGATCTAGCACTACAAACTAAATTATCCAAACCCTAATCTATGGTTAATCTAGAGAACTACTAAGCTACACTAGAGAGGATGATTAAACTCACAAGATATATAAAAGACACTTGCCCAAGGTTCTATGATACTTGAACATGCAACCGCTTAAAGATATGAAAACCGATCTAATCTACCGGGGCTTGTGACCATGGTTTCGCCCTTTCCCTCCCCCCGTACTGTTACTACGCGGACGTATTCGTGACTAGACCTATGATGGACACAGCGTATTGAATGGTTCCAAGGGAGCATTGAGATCTATACTCCCTACACGGCATGATAGCTATCCTTAAACTATAAAGCATCTTCAACACTAGATGATAGATAGAAAACCATACAAGGTAGCGATTACATCTCAAGATCGATTACAACCCATGGACAAATGAGAATATTACCCCATCAAGGTGCTAAGCATAGCACTGTTGATTATGGTGATGCTTCCGATGGTGTCTTCTTTCTCCTCCGCGGGTGTCTTGGCAGGGCCTCGACGTCCTCCTCCACTTGTGGTTGCTTCCTTCAAGTAGAGCGATCCTTCTCGTGAATGATCTCCCTCATCTTCTTCATCTTTAGCTTGTGGACGTCCTCTCGAGAGAATGGCTCTCCCCCTCCGAATGGGGCGCCTCCACATACTTAGGGTTTAATCATCTTCACGCTCAAGAAATGGGGGGCAACCGACCCAGGGATGGGCCAGGCTGACCGACCTGGGGTGATCGGCCCAGTCCATCAGGCCCATTCGGTCGCCCTTCGCATGGGTCATCTTGACATTTTGCACTTTTCTCCCTCCAATTGCATCATTTTGACGATGTCATCCTCGTGTCCAAGATGGAGGGTCTTCTCGCATGAAGTTCGATCTTTTACGCTTCAATCCTCGGGGATGTTCCTTTGTAACACTTCGGTCCTTACCACCTTTGGGAGTAATTTCATCATGCTCTGAAACATGAATGGGACTCCTCAATTTCTCCTTTGAACTTGTTGTGACTCCGTCCTTTATGTCCATGTTTTCCTACAAAAACATAACACTTCCAAATGCACATACAAGAGTCAAGACACGCGATGAACATGACTCCAAATGACCCGAGGACCAAAGCGTCAACATCCAAATCTTCAGGGCCTCAACCAGAAAATGGCGAAGCTTGGATAGCAAGGATTCAAGCCTTAACCACGAAGGAAACGACGTCAAAGGCCCACATGCAAGTGCACACAAAAAAGGAATCACGCGAGAAGCAAACGGGGAGCAAACCGGGGCCGAACCGGGCCGAAACAGGTCTGGGCCGGCCGGCCTGGGCTGACCGGCCCAGCCCATTCCGGGCCCGGTTTGACGCCCCTTTGACCTAACCGCTATTCAGACTATTATAGCTCCCTCGCCAAGAGCCACGGAGAAATTCTTTCGTCATCCGCCGTCGAGGAGCAAAGAAGGAGGACACCGTTCGAGAGAGGAGAGGGTCGAGATGGTTGACTAGGGTTCCCCTAGCCGACGTGGGAACCTTGCATGGAAGACCAGGTCGGAGTTCCCGGAGCTAGGATCAAGATCGAGGTAGGATCCCGGTGGTGATCTTGCCCATGTATTATACTATCTTGTTGAATTTGCAAGTTTGAATCCGATTCCCAGTGATCAGGTGCTTTCACTACGACTTTCTCTTCCCATTGGTTTTCTTCTTCTCCAATCTATTCTAGATAGATTGCATAGGATGTTCTTGTAGCCATGGTGGCTAGAGGTGCATACCCGACCTACCGAGCATTTTCATCTTGTCCTTTGGACTCATCCTAGGCTAACCCGCACGAATAGAAGTGCATTGTGACAGAACCGTGGCTCCAAAAGACGGGCGTCTTCGGAGTTGGAACGGAAGCCACAATTTAAAGAGGCTAGTTATGAGATTCGTTTGCTTTATTCTTCTTTGCTTTGGAACTTCAACAAAAGACTCAATCCAATCTCTAGATTGGTTTTATCTCTCTTTCTCTTGCTACCTCCGGTGTTTAGTAGATTAGATGTGTTTTATGGTTGTTCCATAGATTTGATGCAAAACCCCTTTTCAAGATCAAAGTGTTTTCCGCTTATTAGATTGGATCTTGCGTTACACATTGTTCCACCGATTTGATACATTGGGTTCACACTTGAGGGAAGAAGGGTCCTTTGACTACGACGGAGGACTTGTCCGCTTGCAAGTCCAAACGAACTTTGATATAACTATTAACCGTCAACATATCACATTGGTACTACTCTGTCGTGTATATACACCACGTATATCAATCGTATTGAACCGGTGAGGATGATCAGAGACCGTGGACACAGCAGAAGGAGAATTGGACAAGATGCACTCACACCATGCGGGGTTCCGCTTTATTGCTTGAAACGAAGTCTAGTTTACATGCTCGAAATGTAATGTTAACTATTTCTTTTCCGGTTTTCAATTGTACGCCTCAAGAAAAAGCCAATGTTAGTGTGCCCTCCAGGCCTAGCAGCTAGTGCCAAAAACACTATAGGTGCATGGATACTTGTACATTCAATATTTTAGATAAAAGAACTTTTGTTATTAGGATGCATAAAAATATAGGTTTACACGCAACTAACTAGGCTCTATATCATGTATATATATTTGATCTCAAAAACAAGATAAGCTAGGCAATACTCCACGCGTTGTTGCGGGAATTTTGGAAACAAAATTTTAAGGAGTAATGTGAAAGTAGAAACACTACAGTGATTGCATGGCAACATTCTTTTTGTAAACAACAGTATACATGGAAGCATGATAATTTTGTTGAGACAAAATTCTAAATTATTGATCCACAGTTTTCTACTACGGAAATTTTGTGACATGCTACTCACAAAGACATGATATTGACCAATGAAAATTGGTTGAAGAAATAAATATATGATGATGTATAGTGGATGGTGACATGGCGTATAGTGGATATGATGACATGGAATTCTTGTATGTTGAGAGAAATCTATCCCATGATGGGTCACACCTATATAGTTGCTATAGATATGATGATACCCTTCACGTGACCTAATTTGGCCAATGTGCTATGTTGGGTGGTTCCTTGACCGTAGGGAATCGATGGAAAGAATGACAAGCACACAGAACACCTAATTATATTGTATGTTTCTATATAACAAGCGAGAAATGTTATGAAGTATGATAGCACATAAACAAATAAGAGAAAGTGCACTTATTTGTACATTCACATACTTCAAGATTTTGCATTCGTAAAACCAAAGTAGAACTTTATTGCTTAACTATTGTTGACGCAAAATTCGCACCCTACGTCAAGCACATAGCAAGCCGAACAAGCTAGCTTCACACACGAGCAGATTCCAAAGCGTGCCAGTCAATTTTCCCTGAAAATTAACAAAAAGACAAAGTAGTTAAATACCAAAGCTTGGAACTTGCCGGGTGGTACCAAACAGTTCCATATTTACGGCTAGAAAGCCATGTGAGGTGACATATAGCTATGAGAAGCTATCTGCCAGCAAATTAGAAACCATTCGGGAACTTTAAAGCGTAAAACTAAACATAGCCGAACGGATGACGCAAGCATGATGATAGATCGGTCTTTATTTGGATAAAAATTGCACGTGCACAAGACCACGACCGATCCTCGGGAATAAATAACAATAAACAATAAATGAAGTAAAGCATGATTACAAACATGTAATAAGCAAGCATGCATAGGCCCAAAGCGCTAGTCTACCGCATGTCTAGGTACTTCAAAACCCATCAAGCATGAAGCCAAACAAGTTTATCCACCGCATGATACGACTTGTTTGAGAATCACACCACCAACCACAAATAGATCTATCTACCGCATGATACAATCTAAATATGGAAAGCTAAAAGCACACGTTGTTTAAAACATGACTTATAAACACGTTTTACTCGTGAAAGCATAACCGAATACGGCTGAACAGCCGAATCGGGGTCCATGAAGAAGGAACAAACATCGCCAAAGATGATAAATCTATCAGATTGAATTAAGAATCTAATCCACCGGATGATCAGCTCTAAGACAACCCAAAAACCTGCATCTACCGCATGATACTTGGTTCTGTCAAGATTTATACAAAAATTGACAAGTTTGAACCCGCAACACGTAACAACCTAGATTGGTTCGGTTTCGGCTGTTTAAGAAACACGTGATCCATGTGCCTTTTGAAGCAAGATATGAAAGTGCGGTGTAGGGATCACTAAACGAGATAAAGCCGATCCAAATCAATCTAAATTGGGCAAAAGAGTGTTACATGAATTTAAACGTAAAGTAAAACTCAAAGCAACACGGGTAACTTAATGAATCTATTGAATTTTTGCCAAAATCCAATAGAGCCGATAACCAGCTCCAAGCTAGATCTTAGCCCACCGCATGGCTCATGATCTAACAAGAAACCCTCTTGAACCAAGCTTAAATCTACCGCATGATACTAAGCATGGTAACAAGACTACTTGCATCACGATCTAAATCCACCGCATGATACTAGACATGATACAAGGTTGCCGGTACTTACGGAGGTCGACGGATCGATGAACCCTCTCGAAGAACTCGACAACACGACTAAAGGACTCAAGAGTTTGGCGCAAAGCCGGTTTGTTATGAGAATGTTTTCGATTACAATTACATACATCCAAGGTCCATATTTATACCCTGTCATGGCATGACTCCGGATGGACTACGAGCACAATATTTGATACCTAATTTATCTCCAAGTGCGAATGCTTATCCATCCATTCGCCCCTTCCGCTCGGGCCACATCACCACGCAATCCCACAAAATCAGCACGAACAGTCCTTTTGCCGAACGGAAGCAAACTGCCGACCGCAAGCTCTTCTGCCGAATCCTTTTGAAGAAGCCTTCCTTCTTCTGGACGGATTTTTTCATCAAACTGGGCCCACAAATCAGGCTCCTTCCTGTACCAAATTTTGGTGTTAACATATGCCCCTTCAATTACGGGATAAAAAGTGATTTTATTCCGAAATTGACTCCAATTGCCAACGTCTCCAGGTTAAATCTGTTCAACACCTGTTCTCTTTCCTCGCAATCCGTCGGAGCCTCCGTCCAGATCCAAACCCTAGGTCATCTTTTCCCCAAGCTTAAATCTCCAATGGCGGGTCAAAATCAAGCTGCTCAGGTAAATTTCATCTCCGTAAGCTTCATTCGGCATTATCTTTTCGATTTTTTACCTCAAATTTCTCCCTCCGCCTTTCTTCGACAGGAGCTTTCCACCGAGCTTTTGATTCGCACTGAGGCCAATTCGACATCTTATTTCCTCGGTCCTGTGGGAACTCCCGATCCCCGCGAGTTCATTGCAGCCGAATCCCAAAGAATCCCCTTCAAAGCGGCTTTATCAGGACCTCCCCTGTGGCAAGATGCATTCAAGAACTGGCCGTTGCCCCCAATTGCTGGTTGGAGAAATTGGTATAAAAGGATACTCGCAGATAATAGCGCCAAGACCAGTAATTGGGACGGCCTCCGCATCGCTCAATGCTTGGAGTTATCCTTGGCCGAGACCCCAAAAAATGAAAATCTTTTGATAGCGGCTTGCCACTTTTGGTCAAACGGCGTCAATGCCTTCCTCTTTGGTCACGGCCCAATGTCCCCAACTCTGGCCGATGTGTACATGATCACCGGCCTTGACATTTCAGGATCTGTGTACCCCTGGGAATTTAGAGGCTCCACAAGGCAGACAGGAGTGAAATCAGGAAGTGGATATAAATCATATATCCAGAATCACATGAAGGATGGCCCTCTGAGTGAAGTCGAATACAGGGCATTCCTGAACATGTGGTTGTGCAGATTCATTTTCTGTGGTAAAGCCAATGAGCCTACTCTGAATCATATTGCAATGGCTACACAGTTAGCTGCTGGCAAACGTATTCCTCTTGGAAAATACCTCCTGGGTAGTGTGTATCACATGCTCCATCAGACTATCTCTCAGATGCATACTGGCCAGAAGATACTATGTGTCAACGGCCCTTGGTGGTTCGTGCAGATGTGGCTACAACTGTATATGCACCAGATTGTCAACATTGACCTCAACAACCGGCTTTTCCCTTCATCCAGCTATAACGAAGGGGAAGTTCAAGTCACCAGAGGATGCCAAACCTATGGGGAAGCTGCCTCAACTGTTTCCATTGATCAAAATGTCAGTCAGCTTTTCGAGCTCCTTTTCAGAGGCTTCCCTGATCCTCTTTGGCTCCCTTATCTGGACAATGACAATTTAACTCTTCCCTGTGAATTCTCCTTTGAATCTGGACGCCAAGATGGAAGGTTTGTAGAAATCTTTAATATCTTCATCCATCCATGTCCTTTGCCAGCTGAATTCTGTGGAGGGAGATTAAATCACATCACTTATGAATATTATCAGCCAAATATGATGGCCCGACAGCTGGGATGCGGCCAAATGCCCCCAAGATTATTCCTTCATGAATTCCTCAAACCCAGAGAGGAAATCAAGGACAGCATACAAGCCAGAAGGGTCTTCGAGTATGAATGCAGTCCAACTCTTTACACCTGGCCTTTCACACCCATAACAATAGCTCATCCTACCTTCATCCCTTGGTGGCAAGAATTTCATGACCACATCTTCAGCGAGCCAGTGCACTCATTCTGCTTGGAGCTGATGCCTGATTTTCAACCAACCTCAGAGGTAACACACTTGTCTTCTCCTTTTCATCAGACATATCTTTCACCACTAAACATGATCTTAATCTCTCCCTGCAGAACACAGTGCCTGCCCCTCGAGCCAGGACAATTGTTTATAATGCAGTATACCCAATTTCAGCTCTGGGATTCAAATCCCCAACTTTGGCTCAGCTGATGGCCAGGTATGCTACAATGGACCCAATTCTCTTCAGTGCTCTGATAAGAGAAAAGGCCTATCTCTGATTGCACCTCCAGCTGCCAAGAGGAAAAGAACCACCAAGAAGGTTCCTGTTGAGGTAAGATTTCCCCTTTCTTGATCACAAGATTACTCTTATTCTGACAAATTTCACCTTGTGCAATTTCAGACTAGAACCTTGCAAATTTTCATCCATTGGTATGACCTTTATTACCCTGCTTTTTCCTCAAAGACCAATACCCGCACTGGCATTTACCCTTAATCTGGCATTTGCAGAAGAAATATTGGCGAATCACCCTATGGAAACCTCTTCCCCTCAGCATGCAAGTTCACCAAGAGCTGAACCATCTTTTGCTCAAGTGGAGATTTTATCTTCATCAGGGACCCAATCACCTCCTTCTCAAACAGAAGTACCAGCTTCACCAGAGATGAATCCATCAATTCAACCAGAAGCTTCAAGCCCTCTGAGGATTCCATCTCCTCTTGGCGAAGCAGAAACCCCAGCCTTAACAGAGGTAAATCCACCTTCACCTCAGCCAGAAGCCTTAGATTTGTCAGGGAATGCACCAATTTCCTGCCAAGTAGAAGCTTCAGCTTTGCCAAGTGCTCCTCAAACTCCTACTCCTCCAATTGCCCAAGAAATCCCCCCTGAACCTGAACAAAACCTTGCCCCATTTCATGGAATCCGGCATGAGGTAAGCACACGCGCTCAATTCTGTTATCCTCTTCTTTTTCAATGAACCACTCCCGACTCGGCAATCTTACTTTTCAGGATCAAAATCCATCATCATCAAGCCCATTAGTGGTGAATGATCCAGCTGCCGAAACAGGAGAGGGAGGAAATCAAAATCAGGCCTTATCAGAGGAAATCCAGGCAAGGCTCAAAGAAATCTTCGCCTGGCTGCAAAAGGATGCTCGAGACCAAATTAGAGATGTTGATTATTTTGAAGGAATGCTTGAGCCCATCAGTCAAAAGCTCCCTGAAGACATCAAGACTTCGTTGGAGCCCATCTCTGTCTGGATATCCATTATGTGGCAATAAGGCGAGCCTTGAAGAGTCAGTCTACCCGACCAGCTGTTGAGCAAAAGAAAGCCAAAGCTGAACAAGCTGCGAAGGGAGCACAATCCCAAACTGAGAGCCACAAGGGAATGTTGACCTATCTGCAAGCTGCTCGCGAATTGAAAATTGCCAGAAAAGCTGCATTGGAGGCAGAGCTGAAGAATTTATCAGCTGAAATAGAAGCCGATGACAAGAAAATAGCCGAACTTCCTAGACTGATAGAGAAAACCCAAGAGGAAGCATCATCGGCCATAACTGAAGTGAATCAGTGCGAGGCAGAGCTCACCGTCCTGTCCAACACTCAGAAAGATTATCAGGAACGGATGGAGAATATCCATCAAACAATATCAAATGCCTCCAATGTAATTGCAAAGTATTTGACATTTAATTGTACTGAGCAATGTGTAACCAAATTAACCGTCCTTGTGATATTTGCCTTCTATAAATCTCTTTCTTTTTTTTGCTTGCATGACCTCGATTGCAACTCTGAATGATCCATTCGGTAATTAGCGGTCAAACATTGCTACACCCGAACAACACTCCGACCGCAACTCAGCCGAGCCAGTCAACCGAATATGACTCAGCTTTGAATTCCAAGCGACCCGACGGCAAATCGGTTAAGGAAACCTCTCCACCTTCCAAGTTTCTCGGGATATGCACCACGATCTAAGGCCACGATCCTTCTCACCAGTCCTATAAATAAAACCGTAGGTGCCCCCAGCTCTTTACCAAGCCTTTTAGCCTTCAAATCTTCGCCAGCCTCAAGCTTTCTTTTCCCTAATCACCAGCGCAGCCCCAAGAACCATGGCGGGTAGCAACAGGCGCCGTGCCGCCGCCGAGGCGGAAGGAAGCCGCGCCAGTGCGCGTCGGAGGTAGTGATCGCCAACTCACTTCATGACTCGCCTCAGATTTGCCTCTGTTTCTGACGATCCTCTCTGTTTCAGGCTCATTCAATGGAACCCGTCCTCTGCGCCGGCCATGAATCAACCTCTGCCAGACGACTCCTCGGAATCGGACCACTACTCCCCCGTGCCCTACGGGGAACTTGACGCCCTCCGCTTAAAGGCGGAGCTTGAGGTGGCCCAGCGCAAGCTGGAAGATGTCTCCAAGAAGGCTGGCATCGCCGAACTGGAGTGGGAGGACCAGCGCAAACAATTGCTGGCAACCATCGATGGTATGTCCTTAGATTCCCCCTCAATCCAATTCGGCCTTTCATACTGATCACCATTGTTTCGCAACTTTACAGCCCGTGACGCCGAACTTGACCAGCTAAAAATGCTGGTGGAGCAATTGGCTGACAAGGTGAACGCATGAGACACGGCCGTGAGCGCCTGCCACGTGGAAAACCGTGTGGACGAGGTGGCCACTCACGGCGTCCGCCTGGGTACCACCTTGGGCTTGGCTGCCATGGCGACGCACACCGGCGCCGACTACTCCATCCAACCGCGCGGCTTCCAGGGCGGTGCACCAGAAGACATCGACGAGATCGAGGTCATCCTGGAGCGCCTCGATGGCCACGGCGACGCCATTGCCCAACTCACTCATCCCCAGTCTGTGCTAAACAGGCTTTTTGATTAGATTGTACTAGGGATGTCTAATTTTCGGCAATAAATAAAGAATTTCGATCTCCATGCTTGTAATGTGATGATTCCTTTGTGTTTGCAACTGCGAGCCTTATTCTTCTTAAACGCATTCGGGAACTTTGCTCGAGCCGAACACGCGAAAACAAATGCCCCTTGGCGCAAAACCCGCAGAAAATCCTCAATTCGGGAATCCATAAGCACTGTTCAATGAAAACCCCTCGCATTCGGGAGAAAAACCCTGCCGCTTGGTATTCCAATAACGCACGCCAACCAGTCGTCACTCCCAATGCACTCTCTCAGTCAATAAAATAGCCCCCTGGGATGCCCTGCAAATCCACTCGCACACTCATCCATCACTTCACATCTTCTCCCCTGCTGCAGAAGAGAAAACCCCAAGGCCATGGACAAAGGCAAGCAACCCATCATGGAGGACAGCACCCCAAAGAAGCGCACCATTCGAGAGTGAGTTTTTCTTTAACCTGCTTCTTGCTTTCGTGTGTGATCTCACGTTTTACCCCCTTTTCGTTTTCTCCAGCCTTGATCTGCTTCCTGAAGAAATCTTTGGGACCGAAGAAACGCCCGAGTACATCTCCTCTGATTCCTCCCTTGAAGCAGAGGACGCCACGCAGGAACAGAGGATCAACCACCAGTTACGCCGCCGCGTTCGGCATCTGGAGCACGATCTCCGAGACATCACCGCTCGTTGCCAGGCCAAACGCGAACGTCGCATGGCCTTGGAGGCGTTGGTAGGAGGTAAAACTTCCATCTTTATTTTGACTTCACGCTCAGATCTCTGTCTCTAACAACTGTTCCTCTGTCTCAGATGTTTCCGACAGGTACAGTAACCTGAAAGCTGCTTGGGACAGCCTGATGGAGGCTGCGAGCCATGGTCATCCCCAAAGCTTCCAAGTCGCCGTCACAGTGGTCCTGGAACAACTGAAGAGGGAGGAGCTGAAGAAGCAAAGAAAAAAGGATTGAAGCATACTTTCGCTTCTTACGCCAGGCCTTCTGCTTCCCACTCCCTTGTAACCTTGAGCAACTGGGCTATTGAATAAAGAACCTGCAAGAAGCATTTGTAATGTAGTTTTGTGCTAAGGGCAATACACCTGAGTATTGGCCATTTCCCATGTTTAGGATCTTTTGTTCTAAAGGCGGCTTCTTCCTTGAGCCACCCATTTACGTAATCAAGTGCTTGTGAGCCTGATTCTTGTGATCAACGATCAATTTCAACACTAGGATAATATTTCTTCAGATATCTTCCGTTTATTGCAGCAGAAAATTCCTCTCCTAGTAAAGTTTTTCAACATGTAGCATTACGAACACACTTCGACCACCTGAAAGGTCCTTGATTTAGGGACCATTTGCAGAATACCCAACATGTTTGGTTCCAATCATCGCGATAATGCTTTCCAAACCAAATTCCCTTCTGCAAATTGTCTGACCTTTACTTTCTTGTTGTAATATTTAGCAACTCGCAGCTTGTTCTTTTCAATGTTCTCTAAGGCTTTAAGACGGATCATATGCAAGTCTTCTAACTCATCCATCATTAAGCCACTATAATCTTTGGAGCTTAAGTCCTTTTGCAAAACCACTCTCCTGGAATCTGACTGTATTTCCCAGGGTAAAACGGCATGATGCCCATAAACCAATTCATAAGGAGAAGTCTTTGTAGCTCCATGAGGAGCCATTCGGTAAGCCCACAAAGCCTCGTTGAGTGCCGAATGCCACCTTTTTGGCTTCTGGTCGATCTTCTTTTGTATAAGTTTGATCATGATCTTGTTAGAAGCCTCTGCCTGTCCATTAGCCTGGGCATAATAAGGAGAAGAATTAAACAACTTAATCCCCATGCTTTCGCAAACTCCCTGAACTCCAAGGACACAAACTGGGCTCCTTGATCAGTTGTGATTGTTTGAGGAATTCCAAACCTATAGATGATGTGTTCCTTAACGAACTCAACCATGTTCTCTGATGTTACCTTCTTCAGTGGAATTGCCTCAACCCATTTGGTAAAATAATCCGTTGCCAAAAGCACAAATTTATGCCCCTTGCTAGATGGTGGGTTAATTTGGCCAATCAGGTCTATACCCCAGCCTCTGAATGGCCATGGCTTGATAATGGGATTCAGTGCTGACGCTGGAACCCTTTGAATATTTCCAAACTTCTGACAATCTTGACATCCTTTGTAATACTCAAAGCAATCCTCCAACATCGTCGGCCAAAAGCATCCAGCTTGCCTAATAACCCACTTCATACGATAGGCCGATTGATGTGCTCCACAAATCCCATCATGCACTTCACTCATCATCTTCTTTGCTTCTTCTAGACCCAGGCATCGCAGCAATACCCCATCCAATGATTTATAGAATAGACTTCCATCCAGAAGAACAAATTTAATGGCTTTATACCTGAGCTTCCTAGAAACCTTTCGGGATGGATCTTCCAAATAATCAACGATTTCCTTTCTCCAATCATCCGCTGCGAGATCCCCTCCGAAAGCACACACCTCCATGGCAAACGCTTCTTGATTTTCTCTATAGCCTGAAGCACTTTGAGCCAACCTGTTTGCCTCTTCATTGTGTTCTCTAGGAATATGCTGTAGAATTACTAGCTGAAAACTTTTCAAGATTTCCCTGCATTCCTCGTAGTAATTCCTCATGGCATCACTCTTGCACTCATATTGGCCGTTCAATTGCTTTATAACTAACTCTGAATCTCCATAAACCTCAACTGAAACAGCCCCGGCCTCTTTCAGATATTGAAGCCCTCTAAGTAATGCCTCGTATTCAGCTTGATTGTTCGTAACAGTGGGCTGAATAGGGATAGCAAATTCAAACATCTCGCCCCTGGGTGAAATTAATAGAATCCCTACTCCCCCACCTTTGCCACATGATGATCCATCAAAAAACAAAGCCCAAGGAGTAATTTCAAGCAAATCAATCGATGGATCACGATGCTCAGTTATAAAATCGGCAATAATCTGACCTTTTATAGCTTTTGCCGATTCGAACTTCAACTCAAACTCAGACAAGGCCAAGATCCATTTGCCAATCCTTCCCATTCAAAATTGGCATTGATAACATATGCTTTATTACATCGAACTTGGAGTATACAATGCATTCGGCATTCAACAAGTAGTGCCGAAATTTCGTACACGAGTAGTACACGCATAAACACAATTTCTCCGCAGCCGAATACCTGGTTTCAGGATCAAGTAATTTTCGGCTAAGGTACGCTACTACCCGCTCCTTTCCTTCAAATTCTTGTATAAGGGCCGATCCAATGGTTTGGGTATCGGCCGCCACGTACAACTTGAAAGGCTTGTTCAATTGTGGAGGGACCAGCACCGGTGGTTCCTTCATATATTGCTTGATTTCATCAAAAGCCTTTTGTTGTTCGTCACCCCATATGAACTTCTGGTCTTTCTTGAGCTTCAGCAACGGAGAAAAGGGCAAAACCTTTTGCGACAGATTTGAAATGAACCTCCTCACAAAATTGATCTTGCCAAGCAATGATTGCAATTCCTTGAGATTGGTTGGAGGGACAACTTCATCAATAGCTTTCATGCTTTTCTTGCCAACCTCAATCCCTCCTTCGTGTACCAGAAATCCCAAGAACTCTCCAGCTGATACCCCAAAAGCACACTTGTTTGGATTCATCTTCAACCCATGCTTTCGGGTGCATTCTAAGGTTCTCTTCACGTCCTCCAAGTGTGAGTCATGATTCAAAGATTTGATCACGACGTCATCAATGTAAATCTCAACAATTTTGCCGATCAACTCATGAAAGATATAATTCATGGCTCGTTGATAAGTTGCACCGGCATTTTTCAACCCAAATGTCATGACTATCCACTCAAACAGGCCTATGTGGCCAGGACATCTGAAGGCTGTCTTCGATATATCCTCTATTGCCATGAAAATTTGGTTGTACCCTGCATTACCATCCATGAAGCTGATAACTTTATGCCCAGCAGCAGCATCAACCAACAGATCAGCAACGCATTGGGTATCCATCCATAGGAGTAGCTCTATTTAAATCTCTGAAATCTATACAAACCCTCATCTTCCCATTTTTCTTGTAGACAGGGACGATGTTAGAGATCCACTCCGCATACCTGCATGGCCGAATAAAGTTTGCATCAAGTAATCTTTCAACTTCCTTCTTCACATCGGCCAATACTTCATCCTTGTAGATTTTCCGGGGAGGTTGCTTATAGGGTCTAAAACCAGGCTTGATTGGCAACCGATGCTCAACAATGGAACGATCCAAACCAGGCATCTCCGAATAATCCCAAAGAAGCAATCCTTATATTCCTTTAACAGCTTGATTAACTCCTCTCTGAAATCTGATTCCAAGTTAGCACTGATAAATGTCGGCCTTGGCTTGTCACCGTTTCCAATATCAACTTCCTCCAATTTGTCAGCCGACATGAATCCTCGCCCCAACTTGCCATCAGTTCCATCAACGGGATTGTCCATTAAAAATTACTATAAGAGCCGACTGCTTGAATCGGCTGTTGATCACTGCTGACAGGTTCAACAGGACCTTCACCCCAGTCTTTTCCTGAGAAACAATCGATGCCTTGATATTCCCAGAAAGCTGGCTCGACGTTTGCAACGCTCACTGAATCATCCGCTTGGACTACTTCAATATCGTCATCTACCCACTGAATGAGCTGTTGATGCATGGTAGAGCATGGATCGATCCCCGCAAAGCAAGCTATAGGCTCCTTTACCGTCGATGACAAAGAAGGTCGTGAGCAATGTCTTGGACCCAATCATTAAGTCCACGTGTACGCAGCCCTTGGTATCTGAAGGATTTCCAGCAAAATCATTCAGAATTATGCTCGTAGGCGTCAAATTCCCGGGGCCCATACCAAGCTTCCTGAAGGTAGTGTACGGCATCACATTGACTGCAGCCCCGCCATCAACAAACATTTTAGTCAATGGCTTGCCATTGACGTATCCCTTCAAGTATAACGGCCTCATGTGTCGATTCTTGGCCGGTTTGTCGAAGGTGGCCTGTTTGGCTAATACCAGTTGCGCCATCAATCCCCCAAGCTGTTCATCATCATTGATATCCAGGGACGTTTCCTCCTGCACAACTTGATTAGCGGGAGCCATGAATTCATTCGGCAAGAAGTATACCATGCACGCCGGAGCCGAACGACCCGATCCTTCAGGCTTGTCCTTTGGGCGCCACACTTGCTTCCTCTGGATACCCGCCTGCTTCAATTCTCCCGGTTCCTCAAGCGCTGAACCCTTCTCTTTTGGCTTTTCCTCAAGCCGCGGCACCATCGTCCTTCTTGCCGGATGTACTTCATGTTTCCTCTTCTTGATCAGCCCATCTCTGATCAGCTTGCCTCTTCCTGGGGTGATCAATGACCTCAATTATTTTTTGACGCCGATCGTCACTAGGATGTATCCTTCCAATTCTTTCATGGACGGATCGGCGATTGACAGTCTCCTGCCTATATTAAAGTACTTGTCACTGCACTCAGGGCAGTTTCTCAATGTAGGAAGCTTTAAACCCTCATTCCAGCAGTGTCTGAAGAATGCGCACCCCCAATGTGCACGCTCTTGTTCCCACGTGTAACGCTCCAGTTCCTTCCTGCGCGCTTCTTCCTCAAACCTGCGCCTCTCCTCCTCGTGTCTCTGCTTCTGGTAGCGTTCTTTCTCATGCTGACGCTGCCATTTGTTGAGGAGGATGCGCGTGGTGACTCTGGGCTTGGTCCTGGACGACTCCCCAACTTCAATATGGCTTTTAAGGACACGAGGGGCTTCTCCGTGGACCTGTTCCAACGTAATTTGTCGTGCTGGATCCACTATTCCACCTTGTTTTGCTCTGGTTGACGTCAGGACCTTGACCTTCCCCTTCTCCTCAGCGGTCACCATGTTAACAGAAAATCCAACCATGTTCTGAGGGAAAGGATGGCCATCCAGTTTCATCTTATTATCAAACTTCAGGTGCCCCTCCTGGATAGCCTTTTGGATCCTCATCCTGAAGACCCTGCAGTCATTGATGGAGTGAGAGTTTCTATCATGGAAGCCACAATAATGTTTCTCTTTAACCCCATCGGGCCGAAGCATAGAATGCCCTTCAGGCAACTTGATTCGGCCTTCCTTTACCAAGAACTCAAAAAGTTTGTCAGCTTTGGTGACGTCGAAGTCATATGTGCCCTTGGTCTGCTTGATCCAACGCTGGTTCATAGTCAAAGGTTCCTTGCCCCAACATGATTTCAGCGGCAGCCACTTCTGATCATCGTCAGAATCCTCCATCTGGTCGGCCCTTTCAAGGAACTGATTATAGATGTCAGCTATGTCGTGATGCTTGTTGAATCTGGTGTCCTTCTTGAACCCATAGGCCTGGTTGCTCATCAGTGACAGCTTTTGAGACAACTGGCCCAGATTGTCAAACTCCATACCAAACAACTTTTCCCGCACGGCCGGCAACATCCCTACAACGGCCATATCAGCCAACTGATCATCTGGTAGAGTCAACGAGAAGCACATGCCCTTGACCTCCCTGAACCTCCTGAGGAACTCCAGAGGCGTCTCATTGTGTCTTTGTTTTAAAGTGGTCAGGTCAATGAGCTTCTTTTCTGTGCTACCACTGAAGTAATGGGCGTGGAACTTTTGCTCCAGCTCCCTCCACGTGCCAACTGACTGGGAAGGCAAAGAAGTAAACCACTGGAACGCCGGGCCCGTCAATGACAGGGGAAAATACCTAACCCTGAACGCCTCATCAGCTGAGGCCTCTCCAAGCTGCATCAAATAACGAGCGATGTGCTCCACCGTGCTCGTGTCATCCTGCCCAGAAAACTTCGTAAACTCCGTGGGAGGTTTCACCCTTGGCGGCAGGATCACTCTGTAGTACCACTCCGGGAAGGGAGGCGTGTAGGCTGGTCCTTGCATTTTAGGCTTGAGGCCGAATTGATTTTGCATCAGATCGGCCATCTTTTGAACCAGAATATCATCCTCCTGCACTCCTGCAGCTGCCGTACTGTACCGGATTCGGGAGAGCGTCAATGGCGCCATAATCCATGACCTCGTGGTAGCCTCCACCGTACAAGTTCTTCTGCAACCTGTTGCTAGCTGGGGCTATCTTGTAAGTGGAATTGGGCGGTATCCCAGAAGAGCCGAACGCTAACTCGCCATATGTAGGCTGATATGGATTTGGCTGTTGAACTGGTTGACCTGCATTGCCTTGTGGAGGTGGCTGGACTGGCTGTCCCCCTGCAGCCCGCAGAGGAGGTTGCATTGGCTGACTTCCAGCACTTTGCGGAGGAGGCTGGATGGGCTGGCCACCAACGCTTTGCGGAGGAGGCTGGACTGGCTGGCTTCGTAACGGTGGTTGAGTTCCTGCTGGTTGAGCAGAGCTGGATTCTCCAATCTCCGCATAATATCCCTGAGGGATACTCGACTGAATACTTGTTCCATGCCCGGGCCAAAACACGCCACCATCATTTGCTTGAACATGCTCAGGAAAGCCTTATGATGCCTACCCAGTACAGCTTCCGCAGAATCCCGAAACGCTTGTATACACTCTTCCTTCTCTTGAAGAGTTGTGGCGTCAGTCTCTCCTGACAGTAGAACCCTGGGCATTTCGTTTTTAAGATACGGAACACCACTTCTGTTCTTCTTGAATGACATCAAGCACTTTTGCTGGAATTGATCTGTAGCATCTTTCAGCTGTTGTAGTTGCTCTGGAGAAAGGTCCTCAATGGTGACGTCCAGAATGTCACCGATTTCAGGCATCTTGATCTCAACTGAATGTCCCACTGGGCGTGCCAAAAAGTGTGTTGACGCAAAATTCGCACCCTACGTCAAGCACACAGCAAGCCGAACAAGCTAGCTTCACACACGAGCAGATTCCAAAGCGTGCCAGTCAATTTTCCCTGAAAATTAACAAAAAGACAAAGTAGTTAAATACCAAAGCTTGGAACTTGCCGGGTGGTACCAGACAGTTCCATATTTACGTCTAGAAAGCCATGTGAGGTGACATATAGCTATGAGAAGCTATCTACCAGCAAATTAGAAACCATTCGGGAACTTTAAAGCGTAAAACAGAACATAGCCGAACGGATGACGCAAGCATGACGATAGATCGGTCTTTATTTGGATAGAAATTGCACGTGCACAAGACCATGACCGATCCTCGGGAATGAATAACAATAAATGAAGTAAAGCATGATTACAAACATGTAATAAGCAAGCATGCATAGGCCCAAAGCACTAGTCTACCGCATGTCTAGATACTTCAAAACCCGTCAAGCATGAAGCCAAACAAGTTTATCCACCGCATGATACGACTTGTTTGAGAATCACGCCACCAACCACAAATAGATCTATCTACCGCATGATACAATCTAAATATGGAAAGCTAAAAGCACACGTTGTTTAAAACACAACTTATAAACACGTTTTACTCGTGAAAGCATAACCGAATACAGCTGAACAGCCGAATCGGTCCATGGAGAAGGAACAAACATCGCCAAATATGATAAATCTATCAGATTGAATTAAGAATCTAATCCACCGGATGATTAGCTTAAAGACAACCCAAAAACCTGCATCTACCGCATGATACTTGGTTCTGTCAAGATTTACACAACAAATGACAAGATTGAACCCGCAACATGTAACAACCTAGATTGGTTCGGTTTCGGCTATTTGAGAAACACGTGATCCATGTGCCTTTTGAAGCAAGATACGAAAGTGCGGTGTAAGGATCACTACACGAGATAAAGCCGATCCAAATCAATCTAAATTGGGCAAAAGAGTGTTACATGAATTAAACATAAAGTAAAACTCAAAGCAACACGGGGTAACTTAATGAATCTATTGAATTTTGCCAAAATCCAATAGAGCCGATAACTAGCTCCAAGCTAGATCTTAGCCCACCGCATGGCTCATGATCTAACAAGAAACCCTCTTGAACCAAGCTTAAATCTACCGCATGATACTAAGCATGGTAACAAGACTACTTGCATCACGATCTAAATCCACCGCATGATACTAGACATGATACAAGGTTGCCGGTACTTACGGAGGTCGACGGATCGATGAACCCTCTCGAAGAACTCGACGACACGACTAGAGGACTCAAGAGTTTGGCGTAAAGCCGGTTTGTATTGAGAATGTTTCGATTACAATTACATACATCCAAGGTCCATATTTATACCCTGTCATGGCATGACTCCGGATGGACTACGAGCACAATATTTGATAACTAATTTATCTCCAAGTGCGAATGCTTATCCATCCATTCGCCCCTTCCGCTCGGGCCATGTCACCACGCAATCCCGCAAAATCAGCACGAACAGTCCTTTTGCCGGAAGCAAGCTGCGACATAAGCTCTTCTGAATCCTTTTGAAGAAGCCTTCCTTCTTCTGGACGGATTTTTTCGTCAAACTGGGCCCACAAATCAGGCTCCTTCCTGTACCAAATTTTGGTGTTAACAACTATCATGTCAATTGACAATAATTCAACAAGTCTTTTACATCACCAAAAATACTTAACAAAAAAATATCAATTATAGATACATAACTCTTACAGCATGTTTCTTTGAAAAATATCACTAGATAAAATATTTATGTAACAGAGATATTTTCATTGCTACATATGAATAGTAACATACTCCGGTCTCAAAGTCATAGTTCTAAATAGGTGTCTATAGCCATTTTAGAGAGCGGCTCTATGTTATTGCCAATGTTTCCGATATTGCCACTAAGGACGCTTTAGCTTGCTAAACACCTCAGATATGGTTTAGTCACAAAAGTCTTTCAACACAAGTACTCTTGTTTTTTGCTATGTGGCTAATGTTACTTAATGTTCTTTGCAAAATAAAATAAAAAACTCATTAGTTATTAAAAGACAGTAGCACAAATCTATGACTATAATTTTCAATTTGAAGCAATAGACCTAGAGATATGTTGTTTTATATGTATCCTTAGTCATGTATTCTAACATTGTGTTCATATTTTATCGGATCACGATGTTTATGTGTCTAAAATGAATTAGAAATTTTAATATTTTTATAGAACAACTAAATGAAATAGCATTTAACAAAATTTTAGAAACATTAGTAATTGTGAAAAAAGCATTGTGAATTTGAAATTAGCGAACACTCAAGATCGGAAGCATTTTCTTCTTTGTCTTCATTGTAGTCATTGCTATCGTAGCTCTCATCTGTCCAAATATTTCAGCAAGCAAGCAACATAAACATGACAATTGTGATTCCAATGTACTACCGTAACTATGTAACTCGACATGGTGGCAAACTAGAAAATCTCAATCCAAGCACAAATTGCAATGGACATCAACTCAGAAAAAGCAAAATTGAGTACTACCTCTCGGAGAAGGGGTCCAGAAGTGAGTGAATGGGACGATCTCCAATATCCCTATTACGCTTGGCTGCGGTAACTAGAGCTCCTCGACCCGTCCGCTGCCCACCTATGCGCCGATGCCTCCCCTAGTGCGGATGAACACGGAGCTCGCCAGTAGCACTAAGCAGCCTCACTCTAGGAATAGGAAGCTCTAGGAGCACCTCCTGGGTGTGTTCGAAGTCCACATCGCCATCAGCGGGGACGTCGGTCTCCAAAACTTGTAGTACTGTTGGCCGTTGACGATCGTCGGCGATGTGAGAGAGACAAGGGGGATCGAGAGATCGAGAAATCGCAGAGGAAAGCTTCCCTCTCATGAGTTCTTAATTTTGAACTAGATAATAATTGTCTGATTACAAGATAGCCTCCTACGACATATACATGGGTACGGTGTTGTGACACTAGCAACACAGGTGTTGACCGATAAAACACATATCCATCTACTATCCGCAAGTGTACGGACCTATGCCTTTTTCACCACGGGGATTCCCTAGGTCCTTATCAATCCACGGAGCAAGGGGATTACAAGCGTTTGATCTAGCACTACAAACTAAATTATCCAAACCCTAATCTATGGTTAATCTAGAGAACTACTAAGCTACACTAGAGAGGATGATTAAACTCACAAGATATATAAAAGACACTTGCCCAAGGTTCTATGATACTTGAACATGCAACCGCTTAAAGATATGAAAACAGATCTAATCGCCCTTTCCCTCCCCCCGTACTGTTACTACGCGGAGGTATTCATGACTAGACCTATGATGGACACAGCGTATTGAATGGTTCCAAGGGAGCATTGAGATCTATACTCCCTACACGGCATGATAGCTATCCTTAAACTATAAAGCATCTTCAACACTAGATGATAGATAGAAAACCATACAAGGTAGCGATTACATCTCAAGATCGATTACAACCCATGGACAAATGAGAATATTACCCCATCAAGGTGCTAAGCATAGCACTGTTGATTATGGTGATGCTTCCGACGGTGTCTTCTTTCTCCTCCGCGGGTGTCTTGGCAGGGCCTCGACGTCCTCCTCCACTTGTGGTTGCTTCCTTCAAGTAGAGCGATCCTTCTCGTGAATGATCTCCCTCATCTTCTTCCTCTTTAGCTTGTGGACGTCCTCTCGAGAGAATGGCTCTCCCCCTCCGAATGGCGGCGCCTCCACATACTTAGAATTTAATCATCTTCACGCTCAAGAAATGGGGGGCAACCGACCCAGGGATGGGCCAGGCTGACCGACTTGGGGTGATCGGCCCAGGTCCATCTGGGCCCAATTTGGTCGCCCCTTCGCACACGTGGGTCATCTTGACATTTTGCACTTTTCTCCCTCCAATTGCATCATTTTGACGATGTCATCCTCGCGTCCAAGATGGCGGGTCTTCTCGCATGAAGTTCGATCTTTTACACTTCAATCCTCAGGGATGTTCCTTTGTAACACTTCGGTCCTTACCACCTTTGGGAGTAATTTCATCATGCTCTGAAACATGAATGGGACTCCTCAATTTCTCTTTTGAACTTGTTGTGACTCCGTCCTTTATGTCCATGTTTTCCTACAAAAACATAATGCTTCCAAATGCACATACAAGAGTCAAGACACGCGATGAACATGACTCCAAATGACCCGAGGACCAAAGCGTCAACATCCAAATCTTCAGGGACTCAACCAGAAAATGGCGAAGCTTGGATAGTAAGGATTCAAGCCTTAACCACGAAGGAAACGACGTCAAAGGCCCACATGCAAGTGCACACAAAAAAGGAATCACGCGAGAAGCAAACGGGGAGCAAACCGGGGCCGAATCGGGCCGAAACGGGTCTGGACCGGCCGGCCTGGGCTGAAGGGCCCAGCCCATTCCGGGCCCGGTTCGACGCCCCCTTTGACCTAACCGCTATTCGGACTATTATAGCTCCCTCGCCAAGAGCCACGGAGAAATTCTTTCGTCATCCGCCGCCGAGGAGCAAAGAAGGGAGGGACACCGTTCAGGAGAGGAGAGGGTCGAGATGGTTGACTAGGGTTCCCCTAGCCGACGTGGGAACCTTGCATGGAAGACCGGTCGCTTCGAGCTAGGATCAAGATCGAGGTAGGATCCCGGTGGTGATCTTGCCCATGTATTATACTATCTTGTTGAATTTGCAAGTTTGAATCCGATTCCCAGTGATCAGGTGCTTTCACTACGACTTTGTCTTCGCATTGGTTTTCTTCTTCTCCAATCTATTCTAGATAGATTGCATAGGATGTTCTTGTAGCCATGGTGGCTAGAGGTGCATACCCGACCTACCGAGCATTTTCATCTTGTCCTTTGGACTCATCCTAGGCTAACCCGCACGAATAGCAGTGCATTGTGAAAGAACCGTGTCTCCAAAAGACGGGCGTCTTCGGAGTTGGAACGGAAGCCACGATTTAAAGAGGCTAGTTATGAGATTCGTTTGCTTTATTCTTCTTTGCTTTGGAACTTCAACAAAAGACCCAATCCAATCTCTAGATTGGTTTTATCTCTCTTTCTCTTGCTACCTCCGGTGTTTAGTAGATTAGATGCGTTTTATGGTTGTTTCATAGATTTGATGCAAAACCCCTTTTCAAGATCAAAGTGTTTTCCGCTTATTAGATTGGATCTTGCGTTACACATTGTTCCACGGATTTGATACATTGGGTTCACACTTGAGGGAAGAAGGGTCCTTTGACTACGACGGAGGACTTGTCCGCTTGCAAGTCCAAACGAACTTTGATATAACTATTAACCGTCAACATATCGCATTGGTACTACTCTGTCGTGTATATACACCACGTATATCAATCGTATTGGAACCGAGCTAACGATGACTGTAGACCGGTGGACACATTGTTGCACAATGTCAATATGTTTCGGTAGACAAGCAGAACGAGAATTGGACAAGATGCACGCACACCATGCGTGGTGCCGCTTTATTGCTTGAAATGAAGTCTAGTTTACATGCTCGAAATGTAATGTTAATTATTTCATTTCCGGTTTTCAATTGTACGCCTCAAGAAAAAGCCAATGTTAGTGTGCCCTCCAGGCCTAGCAGCTAGTGCCAAAAACACTACAGGTGCATGGATACTTGTACATTCAATATTTTAGATAAAAGAACTTTTGTTATTAAGATGCATAAAAATATAGGTTTACACGCAACTAACTAGGCTCTATATCGTGTATATATATTTGATCTCAAAAACATGATAAGCTAGGCAATACCCCACGTGTTGTTGCGGGAATTTTGTAAACAAAATTTTAAGGTGTAATGTGAAAGTAGAAACACTACATGATTGCATGGCAACATTCTTTTTGTAAACAACAGTATACATGGAAGCATGATAATTTTGTTGAGACAGAATTCTAAATTATTGATCCTACAGTTTTTCTACTATTGAAATTTTGTGACATGCTACTTACAAAGACATGATATTGACCAATGAAAATCGGTTGAAGACATAAATATATGATGATGTATAGTGGATGGTGACATGGCGTATAGTGGATATGGTGACATGGAATTCTTGTATGTTGAGAGAAATCTATCCATGATGCGTAATGGGTCTCACCTATATAGTTGCTATAGATATGATGATACCCTTCACGTGACCAAATTTGGCCAATGTGCTATGTTGGGTGGTTCCTTGACCGTAGGGAATCGATGGAAAGAATGACAAGCACACAGAACGCCCAATTATATTGTATGTTTCTATATAACAAGCGAGAAATGTTATGAAGTATGATAGCACATAAACAAATAAGAGAAAGTGCACTTATTTGTACATTCACATACTTCAAGATTTTGCATTCGTAAAACCAAAGTAGAACTTTATTTCTTAACTATCATGTCAATTGACAATAATTCAACAAGTCTTTTACATCACCAAAAAAACTTAACAAAAAATATCAATTCTAGATACATAACTCTTACAACATGTTTCTTTGAAAAATATCACTAGATAAAATATTTATGTAACAGAGATATTTTCATTGCTACATATGAATAGTAACATACTCCGGTCTCAAAGTCCTAGTTCTAAATAGGTGTCTATAGCCATTTTAGAAAGCTGGCTCTATGTTATTGCCAATGTTTCCGATATTGCCACTAAGGACGCTTTAGCACTGCTAAACACCGCTATATGGTTTAGTCACAAAAGTCTTTCAACACAAGTACTCTTGTTTTTTGCTATGTGGCTAATGTTACTTAATGTTCTTTGCACAATAAAATAAAAAACTCATTAGTTATTAAAAGACAGTAGCACAAATCTATGAATATAATTTTCAATTTGAAGCAATAGACCTGGAGATATGTTGTTTTATATGTATCCTTAGTCATGTATTCTAACATTGTGTTCATATTTTATCGTCGATGTTTATGTGTCTAAAATGAATTAGAAATTTTAATATTTTTATAGAACAACTAAATGAAATAGCATTTAACAAAATTTTAGAAACACTAGTAATTGTGAAAAAGCATTGTGAATTCGAAATTAGCCAGAACCTGAAGATTAGGAAGCATTTTCTTCTTTGTCTTCATTGTAGCTGTTGTTGTCAGAGCTCTCATCTGTCCAAATATTTCAGCAAGGAAGCAACATAAACATGACAATTGTGATTCCAATGTACTACTGTAACTATGTAACCCTGACAAGGCCGGCAAACTAGAAAATCTCAATCCAAGCACAAATTGCAATGGACATCAACTCTGTAAAATGAAGGGGTCCAGAAGTGAGTGAATGGGACGATCTCCAATATCCCTATTATGCTTGGCTGCGGTAACTGGAGCTCCTCGACCCGTCCGCTGCCCACCTATGCGCTCAGCATGCCTCCCCTGGTGCGGATGAACACGGAGCTCGCCGTAGCACTAAGCAGCCTCACTCTAGGAATAGGAAGCTCTAGGAGCACCTCCTGGGTGTGGATGAAGTCCACATCGCCATCAGTGCGGACGTCGGTCTCCTAAAACTTGTCGTACCGTTTGCCGTCGACGATCGCCGATGTGGCGAGTAGACAAGGGGATCGAGAGATCGAGAAATCGCAGAGGAAAGCTTCCCTCTCATGAGTTCTTAATTTTGAACTAGATAATAATTGTTTGATTACAAGATAGCCTCCTACGACATATAAACGAGTACGTTGTTGTGACACTGGCAACACAGGTGTTGACCGATAAAACACATATCCATCTACTATCCGCAAGCGTACGGACCTACGCCATTTTCACCACGGGGATTCCCTAGGTCCTTATCAATCCACGGAGCAAGGGGATTACAAGCGTTTCATCTAGCACTACAAACTAAATTATCCAAACCCTAATCTATGGTTAATCTAGAAAACTACTAAGCTACACTAGAGAGGATGATTAAACTCACAAGATATATAAAAGACACTTGCCAAAGTTTCTATGATACTTGAACATGCAACCACTTAAAGATATGAAAACCGATCTAATCTACCGGGGCTTGTAACCGTGGTTTCGCCCTTTCCCTCCCCCCGTACTGTTACTACGCGGACGTATTCGTGACTAGACCTATGATGGACACAGCGTATTGAATGGTTCCAAGGGAGCATTGAGATCTATACTCCCTACACGGCATGATAGCTATCCTTAAACTATAAAGCATCTTCAACACTAGATGATAGATAGAAAACCATACAAGGTAGCGATTACGTCTCAAGATCGATTACAACCCATGGACAAATGAGAATATTACCCCATTAAGGTGCTAAGCATAGCACTGTTGATTATGGTGACGCTTCCGACGGTGTCTTCTTTCTCCTCCGCGGGTGTCTTGGTAGGGCCTCGACGTCCTCCTCCACTTGTGGTTACTTCCTTCAAGAAGAGCGATCCTTCTCGTGAATGATCTACCTCATCTTCTTCCTCTTTAGCTTGTGGATGTCCTCTCTAGAGAATGGCTCTCCCCCTCCGAATGGCGGCGCCTCGACATACTTAGGGTTTAATCATCTTCACGCTCAAGAAATGGGGGGCAACCGACCCAGGGATGGGCGAGGCTGACCGACCTGGGCTGATCGGCCCAGGTCCATCTGGGCCCGTTGGTCCGCCTTCACACGTGGGTCATCTTGACATTTTGCACTTTTCTCCCTCCAATTGCATCATTTTGACGATGGCATCCTCGCGTCCAAGATGGAGGGTCTTCTCGCATGAAGTTCGATCTTTTACGCTTCAATCCTCGGGGATGTTCCTTTGTAACACTTCGGTCCTTACCACCTTTCGGAGTAATTTCATCATGCTCTGAAACATGAATGGGACTCCTCAATTTCTCCTTTGAACTTCTTGTGACTCCATCCTTTATGTCCATGTTTTCCTACAAAAACATAACGCTTCCAAATGCACATACAAGAGTCAAGACACGCGATGAACATGACTCCAACTGACCCGAGGACCAAAGTGTCAACATGCAAATCTTCAGGGACTCAACCAGAAAATGGCGAAGCTTGGATAGCAAGGATTCAAGCCTTAACCACGAAGGAAACAACGTCAAAGGCCCACATGCAAGTGCACACAAAAAAGGAATCACGCGAGAAGCAAACGGGGAGCAAACCGGGGCCGAACCTGGCCGAAACGGGTCTGGGTCGGCCGGCTTGGGCTGACCGGCCCAGCCATTGTATTTTGGTGCACCTAGCATGTTCATTACACTTTGGTTTGGATTTGATTATGGAACTAACCCGCCACTAGGCACACTAATCATATAACAAGTTCATCTTTGTGCATGCATTTGGAAGTGTTGTGTTTATGTAGGAAAACATGGACATAAAGGACGGATTCGCAACAAGTTCAAAGGAGCATTTACGGAGTCTTGTTCGTGTTCATGAGCTTGATGAAATCACTTCCAAAGGTGGCAAGGACCGAAGTGCTACGAGGAACACCCCCGGGGATTGAAGCGTAAAAGATCGAACTTCATGCGAAGAGAACCTCCATCTTGAACGCGAGGATAACATCATCAAAATCATGCAAGTGGAGGGGGCAAAGTACATAAATGCATAAGGACCCACGGAGCAAAAGGGGCGACCGAACCGGGCCAAAGTGGGCCCAGGCCGGTCGGCCCAGGCCAGGCCAGCCCCCAGCGCCGGTTCGGCCCCATTTTCCTTGCACTCGAAGGATCTTCAACCCTAAAAGCCCCGAGGCGCCGCCAACACCGAGGGGAGAGTCATTCGCACGAGAAGGCAATCCACAAGCTAGAGAGAGAGGAGGAGGATCTCCGGAGGGAGATCAACCACCTCGAAGGAAGCACCCTCTCGTGGAGAAGAAGGAAGACACCGTCGGAAGGGAAACCATGATCAACGGTGCCATGATCAGGACCTTGATGGGGTAATCTTCTCATTCGTCCATGGGTTGTAATCGATCTTGAGATGTAATCGCACTTTGTCGGATTATCTATCTATCATCTTGTGTTGAATATACTTTCATGCTTAAGGTTAGCTACCATGCCGTAAAGGGAGTATAGGCCTCGATGCTTCCTTGGATCCATTCAATACGCCGTGTCCATCAAAGGTCTAGTCATGAATACCTTGGCGTGAGTGACGAAGAGGAGGGAAAGGGCGAAACCGTGGTCACAACCCCGATAGATTAGATTGGTTTTCATGTCTTTAAGCGATTGCATACTCTAGTATCGTAGACCCGTGGGCGAGTGTCTTTTATCTTGATATCTTAATCAGTCTCTCTAGTGTAGTTTAGTTGTTTTCTAGCATAATAATAGTTAGGGTTTTAGTGGCTAGTGTGTCGTTGAAGATCGAACGCTTGTAATCCCCTTGCTCTGCGGATTGACAAGAACCTTGGGAATCCCGTGGTGAAAAAGGTGTGGGGTCCGTACGCTTGCGGATCGTAGAGGGATACGTCTTTTATCCGTCAACAAGCCCCTTTTTCTGGCGCTGTTGCCGGGGAGCAAGTTAGTTTACATCGTTTGGTTTGCATCTAATTTAGTTTTATATTTAGTTTATCTTCTATTTGCTATATCTAACACATATTATCTAGAAAAACGCTTTGTTTTGTTTTTGTTTTTGTTTTTATCTTATTGTCTAGATGGCGTTCGTTAATCAACCTGTGGAAGAACCGGAGAAATCACTAAGGGATTACGCTAGCCCTCGATGTGCAGACATAAAAGTACAAGAGTCGGATTCGAAGCTCGAAGCGACCAAGTATGAGATTAAATCCAAGATCATCGAGATGGTGGCGGCAAACCCGTTTGAAGGGATGGTTACGGAGAACCCATATAGACACATAAGGGATTTCACGACAATATGCAACACGGTGCGTCAAGAAGGAGTGCCCGATGAATGGTTCAAATGGAGTCTCTTTCCCTACTCACTTGCCGGCAATGCAAAGACATGGTACTCGTTTGCGTCCTTTGAAGTTGAAGGCAATTGGAACAAGTTGACAAAGAGGTTTTGCGAGAAGTTCTTTCCAATTAGCAAGGTTCAACATCTAAGGAGGCAAGTGATCACTTTCATGCAAGGAGAAGAGGAAGGGATAGACCAAGCCTGGGATAGGTTTAATGGATTGATCGAACAAGGACCAAAACTCGGCTTCACCGGTGATGTACTCTTGCATACATTTTTCTTTTCCCTAACCCCTAGTTGCATGCAACACGTCGAAATGTGTGCAGGTGGGGATCTCATGGAGAAAACACTCACGTGAAGCCCAACTTCTACAAAAAATTAGTAAAGCGGCTGCCATGCGAAGAGATTGGGAAACAAGACTTGCGGAAGAGCCGGAATATAATTCGAGGAAGAAGAAGTGTGCTGATTTTTCTAAAGAGGCAACCCCGGAAGTCACAAAAGATGAACCAATCATGGAAAAGCTTGAACAAGAACACATCAAGTCAAGAACTACCCCGAGCGTCGACTTCGCCGTACCAAATGAGATGAACAAGAGAAGCATGTCAAGCGCGAAGCCACTAAGGGAGTTCGAACCAATGGATTGGGTTCCTATTGATTACGGAGAAGTATTCGACAAGAGAAGACCATTCCCTAATCAAAGGGAATGGCGAGGAAACGATGAAGTGGATTTTCCACGGAGAAAGCGGAAAATTCATACGACCTTGAAACCACCGGTGAGATTTTTCAAAAGATCTTTGGAGATGACATAGTGGATCCGGAACACATAGCCGAGGTGAAGAGAATCATGGGGATCAAGCCCGAAGCATCACCATACGCTCGCCTCGCCGAAATCTACTCGATAGGATCCGAAGAAGAAGAGAAGATGACACCACACTTGAGTTGCGAGATCAACGGAGTTCAATGCAAAGCTTTATGCGACATCGGAGCCCAAGTAAGTGTTCTATCTTCTAAAATTTACGATAAAGTTCAAGACCACAACCTAGACTTAGCTCCAACATCAACAAAATTAATTATGGGTGATGGTAGAACTATCAAACCTCTAGGTATTGCTTGCAACATGAAAGTAAAAATCTCTAGAAACTATATACCAACCGATTTCTTTGTTATTGATGCTTACCATAGTAATCATGATCACATAATCTTAGGTAGGCCTTTTCTTAAGTTGGTTGATGCCGTGTTAGATGCCGGAGAAGGAAAAGTAATAATGAACCTTAATGGAACAAAGTACACATATAACTTTCTTCGTGCTTCTAAACACCTTACACCCTTTCCTCCCGAAGATGAAGAAGTAGAAGAGATAGATAGCCTTTGTTTTGTTGAAACCCTTAGAGACCCGCTGCAAAGAGCAATAGAAAATCAAATTAGTAATCAACAAGATGAAGAACTAGAGGAAGCAACAAAAGGCTTAGAGCCGCATGATGGTAGTGTGGAGGAAGAGAAATTCAAAGACATAGGAGAAATCAAACCCGAGGAGCCACAAGTGCCCGAGGTAGACCTTAAACCCTTGCCCAAGGGATTAAAATATGAATTTTTGGGCCCAGACAAAACTTATCCAGTCATTGTGAGCGACGAGTTGAGTCCCGAAGAAAATGAAGCGTTGCTGATTTTATTAAAAAACATAGGAAGGTGATTGGATATTCGATTAATGATCTCAAAGGTATTAGCCCAGCCTTTTGCACTCATCGTATACCAATGGAAGACCAATGTAAGCCCGTAGTGGACCACCAAAGGAGGCTAACCCATGCCATGCGAGAGGTAGTAAAGAAAGAGGTTATCAAGTTACTTGATGCCGGAATCATCTACCCGGTTCCGCATAGCGAGTGGGTGAGCCCGGTACATTGTGTACCAAAGAAAGGAGGTTTGACCGTGGTGAAGAATGAGAAAAACGAATTGATACCGCAAAGAACCGTGACCGGGTGGCGAATGTGTATCGATTATCGTAAGCTTAACAAAGCGACAAAGAAAGATCACTTCCCCCTACCGTTCATTGACGAGATGCTCGAGAGGTTAGCGAACCACGCTTATTTTTGCTTTCTCGATGGATACTCGGGGTTCATGCAAATTCCCATTCACCCGGAAGATCAACATAAGACAACGTTTACGTGCCCTTACGGAACGTTTGCATATAGGAGGATGCCCTTCGGCCTATGCAACGCTCCGGCCTCTTTTCAACGTTGCATGATGGCCGTGTTTTCGGAATTCATCGAAGAAATTGTTGAAGTGTTTATGGATGATTTTTCCGTTTACGGGAAGACGTTCATGGATTGCTTAGCAAACCTAGAAAAGGTCCTTACGAGGTGTGCAGAGGTAGATTTGGTGTTAAATTGGGAAAAGTGCCACTTCATGGTTAAGCAAGGCATAGTGCTCGGACATGTTATATCCGAGAGAGGAATTGAAGTGGACAAGGCTAAGGTAGAGACGGTTGAGCAACTCCCACCTCCTATGGATGTTAAGTCCTTAAGGAGCTTTCTAGGCTATGCCGGATTCTATAGAAGATTTATTAAGGACTTCTCAAAGATCACGAAGCCTTTAACACATCTCCTTCAAAAGGATGTGGCTTTCGACTTTGATGAGAAGTGCCTAGCGGCATTCCGGACCTTGAAAAATGCGTTGGTGAGTGCTCCCATCATCAAACCTCCGGATTGGAGCCAACCTTTCGAGATCATGTGTGACGCAAGTGACTACGCCGTAGGCGCGGTCTTGGGTCAAAGAAAGGAAGGCCGAGTTCACGCCGTTTACTATGCTAGCAAAACTCTTAGTGGGGCGCAATTAAATTATGCCACTACGGAAAAAGAGTTGCTAGTGGTGGTATTCGCTTTCGAAAAATTCAGATCTTACATCGTGAACTCGAAGGTCATTGTTTACACCGATCACGCAGCCATCAAGTATCTCTTGGCTAAGAAGGAAGCTAAACCACGTTTGATTCGTTGGATCCTTCTTCTCCAAGAGTTTGATGTTGAAATTCGTGATAAAAAGGGGGTGGAAAATGTTGTGGCCGATCATTTGTCTAGGATGAATCGTGGACAAGATGATAAAGAGCCCATAGAAGATAAGATGAGAGATGACCACCTCTATAGAGTGCTTGATAAAGACACATGGATGATCGATATCATTCGAGCAATTCGAAAGATGCCTCTCGACCATCTAGATAAAAACACTCAAAAGAAGATAATCTCCGAAAGTAGGAAATATTTTTGGGATGCACCATACCTCTTCAAACTTGGCAATGATGGAGTAATGAGAAGATGTGTGCCAAGAGAAGAAAGGGTAGAGATTTTGAGAAAGTGTCACTCGGCGGAGTACGGTGGACACTATAGCCATTTTCGAACCCAAGCAAAGGTATGGTCGAGCGGATTCTATTGGCCGGAGATGCATGAAGATACTAAAAGATATGTTGCATCATGCCCCGAATGCCAAAGAACCGGAAACATCTCTCAGAGAAATTCTATGCCTTTGAAATACAACCTACAAATCGACGTATTCGATGTATGGGGCATAGACTTCATGGGGCCTTTTAAAAACTCATTTGGATTTGAGTATATCCTAGTCATGGTTGATTATGTATCCAAGTGGGTAGAGGCTATACCATGTCGTAAAGCTTCCACAGAGGAGTCGATTACTATGATCAAGAACGTGATTTTTCCTCGTTTGCAGAGAATCTTGATAAGTGATGGAGGAACTCACTTCACCGGGAAGAATTTCAAAAAGTGCTTGTCCAAGTTGGGAATTGAGCATAGGGTCTCTACGGCCTATCACCCACAAACCAACGGACAAGCGGAAACGTCAAATAGGCAATTAAAAAGCATCCTCAACAAAACCATTGAGAAGGGAGGCAAAGATTGGTCAAAGAAATTGGACGGAGCTTTATGGGCTTACCGAACGGCGTTCAAGACACCGATAGGTATGACCCCTTATCAATTCGTCTATGGAAAAGCTTGCCACCTTCTGGTTGAGTTGGAACATAAAGCCTATTGGGCGATTAAAGAGATGAACCTTGATCTCGATGCCGCGGTGGTGAAACGAAGAATCCAAATAAGCGAGCTAGAGGAGTTGAGGTTGAAAGCATATGAAAATGCAAGCATATACAAGGAGAGAATCAAAAGGTGGTATGATAAAAAATTGAAGAAAAAAGAATTCAAAGAAGGAGATAAGGTCCTCCTCTACAATTCGAGGTTTAAAACCTTCGGAAAGGGGAAATTGCAAAGCAAATGGGACGGACCTTATGTTGTGCATTCGGTGTTCTCCAACGGAGCGGTAACCATTATGGATATAAACGGCGATCAATTTGTGGTGAATGGTCAGCGGCTTAAGTTTTACTACGAACCCGACGTTGTACCCCTTCACCATGTTGACGTCTTCACCATGGAAGAAGAGCCCGAACGTCCCGCCTAGGACGAAAAACAAGGCATCAACTTTTGTAAATAGTGTTTCTTTTAATTTTCTGGAGTTTTTCGCGAAGATTTACTGGGTCAACTTTTTCCCATGGGCTAAGGAAGAAAAAATAGGGCGGTGTGCAAAAAAACTGGACCGGCCCGACCCCCGAGACAGGGTGGGCCGGCCGGCCCAGGCTGACCGGCCCAGAGGGTTCCGGCGGCCGATGACGCCGAATTTCGCCCGAATTGCTCCTTTTTGACTTCCTCGTTGGGTCAGAAAATTTTAAGGGAAGTGTAAAAAAGGAAAATAAGGTTCCCAAGGCTTTTCTCTCAGGACTATTTATTTGGTCGAATTGGGAGCTCGAGGATCAAACCTTTCAAGCATTATTTTGCACCCTTGTAGCAGCCATTGTGTCCCCAAGGAGCTTAGAATTGAAGCTAGAAGCCAAGAAGTCATCGATGGAGGAGGCGATGCGATGCGAGCTCAAGCTACCCGTCAAGAGGACCTCACGCATCCGTTGCGGAGGGCGTGTCCCGATCGGAGCTCTTGCATCTCGCAACCCCGTCGAAGGAGAGAAGGTCCCTACGCCCGTTCGAAGGTCGGCACGCATCCAAGGCATGAAGCGCAAAGACTACAAGGAGGCGCGCGAGCCTAAGGATTATGGGGTAGCGACTACTCCGACGATCGAGCGAGCTCGTGGGCGGCCGCCGGAAGAGATGATGACGATTGGGATGAGCAGCCCAAAGAGAGGACTCCCGAAGGCCCCAACGGCGACGGTAACGATGGCAACGAGAGCGGCATCGACAATGGAGGTGGCGACGACGGTGGTGACGACAGTGGAGACAATGGCGATGAAGACCCCTTCGGATTACATCCGATGTGTTGTCGAACTTGCCGTCAATCCATCGGGGATCTCTACACGTCGGCCGATGAATGTCTCCAAGCCATGGAAGCGATGAAGCAGCGTATGGAGGATTTGGAGCACGTAGTTGGAGACAATTTCAAGTTCCTTAACCGTAACGTGCGCAAACTTTTCGGCATGGTTGGAAACATGAGAGGCAAGTGGTGCAATACTTGCTTGAAGTACCACTAGATCTAGTTTTCCCCTTAGGAATTTGTAAGATACGACGAGGACGTCGTATGTTTTAAGCGTGGGGGAGAGCTAGCTCGCTAGCCTTAGCTTTTGAACTTCAAGTTTAGGTTCGGTTTAATCTTCGTGTGAGAGTCTTAGCGTTTTAATGAGTCTTTAGTTTTTGAGTGTGTTTTAAAATTTTTGCAAGTGTCTTAAATTAGTGTTGAGTCAAAGAAAATCAAATAAAAAGAGTCTATATATATATCTTTGTGTTTTATGTATTGCTTATCTTTATTCACTTGTTTGTTTAATCTTCGATTCTTGATATATGAACATAAGTATGTGGTTTGAAAAACATTTACCGTGGTGCTTAGTGGAATTGCTACTACTTAAAGTACCCATACCGCACTTCGATCTTGAGCTTCACATGTTAGTTGTGCTATGTTCAATGCTAAAAGTTGGAGGATTTCAGTTCTGAAAATTATCTTAAAACCCTTGTAATAAAGGTTAGCAAAACCTCTTTTTCCAAGTTGAGAGTAAGAAAAAATTCCTATCCAAAGCCAAGTTTATTTTTTCGCTCCACCATAAGTGTGATTAGCACGATGAGTTAGGCTAGGACCCTTCTCTCTTGGTAAGTTTTAATTTCGAGCAATGATCATGTTCTTGTGCTTATCTTTTGTTGCTAGCTAGTCTTATGAACGTGACTTTCACAATGGAAGTCACGTACATCGCCGAATTCCATACCCAACCCTATACATCTCTTTTGTACATCGTATTCCTTGAACACAACCTATTTTCAAAGTTTCGTCTCGTCTCTAGCATGATTTATTTAAAATTTCAGATTGGATGCATGCAAGGAAAGAGAGAATTGAAAGCTTTGAAAAGTTGTCAAGAGAGAGAAAAATAAAGAGAAAAAGTATGAGTATGGAAAAGAAAGCAAGAAAGAAAGAAAACAAATTTATATGTGAATGAATGAAGAAAAAGAAAAAGAGAAAGATGAGGTAGCAATAAAGATATGAGAGGGATGGATCAAGTGAAAGAAAAGAAAAAAATAAAGTGTAAGGAAGGGTGTCACGTTGACTGTGAGACGAAACTTTTACTCTATTTCCAACCATGTGCAATCCGACAACGAGGACGTCATCGGTGCCTTGTAGTCATAATTTTCTTTTGCCCTTGCACATGTCCACCATTCTAAATCTTCTCATCCTTGATATCCCTACAAATGGTTAATTCTCATGATCATTGGCTTTGAAAGGTAGACAACCATTAGAGGAAGTTCTTAGTTTGACAATACTTGTGTTGATTGCGCTAGCCCTACCTATAGCTCCACTTTACATGATATATGAGAGATTAATGGGAGGTGAGAGTTTTATAAAATTTGGTTTAGGATAGCCACCTCATATGAGTGACTTGCGAGAGCTTGGAGAAAGGTTTTTGTCTAATACTTGTTGCAGGAATTTTGTTTTTAAAATCATAAAAACCCTCCGATGGAAGCAAAGAAGTAAGCATGGCTGAAATTGAAGACTTCGAGTGAAGAGTTTGAGTTGTGGGGTAAATCTTGACGTGGTAAAGATTCTAAATGCCCATGTTTATGTTTGATGATCATTACTTTGTGTTTATGTATTAAAGATGAAAAGATTGACTAACTTGTAAAGAAGGATTAGCGGTATACGATTACAACACCTTGGACGAAGTTCTTTTACGAGTACTTGCTCGAGGACGAGCAAGAGCTAAGCGTGGGGGAGATGTTGACGGTGTATTTTGGTGCACCTAGCATGTTCATTACACTTTGGTTTGGATTTGATTATGGAACTAACCCGCCACTAGGCACACTAATCATATAACAAGTTCATCTTTGTGCATGCATTTGGAAGTGTTGTGTTTATGTAGGAAAACATGGACATAAAGGACGGATTCGCAACAAGTTCAAAGGAGCATTTACGGAGTCTTGTTCGTGTTCATGAGCTTGATGAAATCACTTCCAAAGGTGGCAAGGACCAAGTGCTTACGAGGAACACCCCGAGGATTGAAGCGTAAAGATCGAACTTCATGCAAGAGAACCTCCATCTTGAACGCGAGGATAACATCATCAAAATCATGCAAGTGGAGGGGGCAAAGTACATAAATGCATAAGGACCCACGGAGCAAAAGGGGCGACCGAACCGGGCCGAAGTGGGCCCAGGCCGGTCGGCCCAGGCCGGCCGGCCCAGGCCGGCCGGCCCAGCCCGCGCCGCTTCGGCCCGTTTTCCTTGCACTCGAAGGATCTTCAACCCTAAAAGCCCCGAGGCGCCACCAACACCGAGGGGAGAGTCATTCGCACGAGAAGGCAATCCACAAGCTAGAGAGAGAGGAGGAGGATCTCCGAAGGGAGATCAACCACCTCGAAGGAAGCACCCTCTCGTGGAGAAGAAGGAAGACACCGTCGGAAGGGAAACCATGATCAACGGTGCCATGATCAGCACCTTGATGGGGTAATCTTCTCATTCGTCCATGGGTTGTAATCGATCTTGAGATGTAATCGCACTTTGTCGGATTATCTATCTATCATCTTGTGTTTAATATACTTTCATGCTTAAGGTTAGCTACCATGCCGTAAAGGGAGTATAGGCCTCGATGCTTCCTTGGATCCATTCAATACGCCGTGTCCATCAAAGGTCTAGTCATGAATACCTTCGCGTAGTGACAGTATGAGAGGAGGGAAAGGGCAAAACCGTGGTCAGAACCCCGATAGATTAGATTGGTTTTCATGTCTTTAAGCGATTGCATACTCTAGTATCGTAGACCCGTGGGCGAGTGTCTTTTATCTTGATATCTTAATCATTCTCTCTAGTGTAGTTTAGTTGTTTTCTAGCATAATAATAGTTAGGGTCTTAGTGGCTAGTGTGTCGTTGTAGATCGAACGCTTGTAATCCCCTTGCTCCGCGGATTGACAAGAACCTTGGGAATCCCGTGGTGAAAAAGGTGTGGGGTCCGTACGCTTGCGGATCGTAGAGGGATACGTCTTTTATCCGTCAACACCTAGCCGCTATTCGGACTATTATAGCTCCCTCGCCAAGAGCCACAGAGAAATTCTTTCGTCATCCGCCGCCGAGGAGCAAAGAAGGGAGGGACACCGTTCAGGAGAGGAGAGGGTCGAGATGGTTGACTAGGGTTCGCCTAGCCGATGTGGGAACCTTGCATGGAAGACCAGGTCGGAGTTCCCGGAGCTAGGATCAAGATCGAGGAAGGATCCCGGTGGTGATCTTGCCCATGTATTATACTCTCATGTTGAATTTGCAAGTTTGAATCTGATTCCCAGTGATCAAGTGCTTTCACTACGACTTTGTCTTCGCATTGGTTTTCTTCTTCTCCAATCTATTCTAGATAGATTGCATAGGATGTTCTTGTAGCCATGGTGGCTAGAGGTGCATACCCAACCTACCGAGCGTTTTCATCTTGTCCTTTGGACTCACCGTAGGCTAACCCGCACTAATAGCAGTGCATTGTGACAGAACCGTGGCTCCAAAAGACGGGCGTCTTCGGAGTTGGAACGGAAGCCACGATTTAAAGAGGCTAGTTATGAGATTCGTTTGCTTTATTCTTATTTGCTTTGGAACTTTAACAAAAGACCCAATCCAATCTCTAGATGGGTTTTATCTCACTTTCTCTTGCTACCTCCGGTGTTTAGTAGATTAGATGCCCTTTATGGTTGTTCCATAGATTAGATGCAAAACCCCTTTTCAAGATCAAAGTGTTTTCCGCTTATTAGATTGGATCTTGCGTTACACATTGTTCCACGGATTTGATACATTGGGTTCACACATGAGGGAAGAAGGGTTCTTTGACTACAACTGAGGACTTGTCCGCTTGCAAGTCCAAACGAACTTTGATAGAACTATTAACCGTCAACATATCGCATTGGTACTACTCTGTCGTGTATATACACCACGTATATCAATCGTATTAGAACCGAGCTGAGGATGACTGTAGACTGGTGGACACAGCGTTGCACAATGTCAATATGTTTCGGTAGACAAGCAGAACGAGAATTGGACAAGATGCACAGACACCATGCGGGGCGCCGCTTTATTGCTTGAAATGAAGTCTAGTTTACATGCTCGAAATGTAATATTAACTATTTCTTTTCCGGTTTTCAATTGTACGCCTCAAGAAAAAGCCAATGTTAGTGTGCCCTCCAGGTCAGCAGCTAGTGCCAAAAACACTACAGGTACATGGATACTTGTACATTCAATATTTTAGATAAAATAACTTTTGTTATTAGGATGCATAAAAATATAGGTTTACACGCAACTAACTAGGCTCTATATCGTGCATATATATTTGATCTCAAAAACAAGATAAGCTAGGCAATACCCCACGCGTTGTCGCGGGAATTTTGTAAACAAAATTTTAAGGTGTAATGTGAAAGTAGAAACACTACATGATTGCATGGCAACATTCTTTTTGTAAACAACAGTATACATGGAAGCGTGATAATTTTGTTGAGACAGAATTCTAAATTATTGATCCTACAGTTTTTCTACTATGGAAATTTTGTGACATGCTACTCACAAAGACATGATATTGACCAATGAAAATCGGTTGAAGACATAAATATATGATGATGAATAGTGGATGGTGTTGAGAGAAATCTATCCATGATGCGTAATGGGTCTCACCTATATAGTTGCTATAGATATGATGATACCCTTCACGTGACCAAATTTTGCCAATGTGCTATGTTGGGTGGTTCCTTGACCGTAGGGAATCGATGGAAAGAATGACAAGCACAGAGAATGCCCAATTATATTGTATGTTTCTATATAACAAGCGAGAAATGTTATGATGTATGATAGCACATAAACAAATAAGAGAAAGTGCACTTATTTGTACATTCACATACTTCAAGATTTTGCATTCGTAAAACCAAAGTAGAACTTTATTGCTTAACTATCATGTCAATTGACAATAATTCAACAAGTCTTTTACATCACCAAAAAAACTTAACAAAAAAATATCAATTATAGATACATAACTCTTACAGCATGTTTCTTTGGAAAATATCACTAGATAAAATATTTATGTAACAGAGATATTTTCATTGCTACATATGAATAGTAACATACTCCGGTCTCAAAGTCATAGTTCTAAATAGGTGTCTATAGCCATTTTAGAGAGCTGGCTCTATGTTATTGCCAATGTTTTCGATATTGCCACTAAGGACGCTTCAGCACTACTAAACACCGCTATAAGGTTTAGTCACAAAAGTCTTTCAACACAAGTACTCTTGTTTTTTGCTATGTGGCTAATGTTACTTAATGTTCTTTGCAAAATAAAATAAAAAACTCATTAGTTATTACAAGACAGTAGCACAAATCTATGACTATAATTTTCAATTTGAAGCAATAGACCTAGAGATATGTTGTTTTATATGTATCCTTAGTCATGTATTCTAACATTGTGTTCATATTTTATCAGATCAGTCGATGTTTATGTGTCTAAAATGAATTAGAAATTTTAATATTTTTATATAACAACTAAATGAAATAGCATTTAACAAAATGTTAGAAACATTAGTAATTGTGAAAAAGCATTGTGAATTTGAAATTAGCCAGAACCTGAAGATCAGGAAGCATTTTCTTCTTTGTCTTCATTGTAGTTGTTGCTGTCAGAGCTCTCATCTGTCCAAATATTTCAGCAAGCAAGCACCATAAACATGACAATTGTGATTCCAATGTACTACTGTAACTATGTAACCCTGACAGCAGGCCGGCAAACTAGAAAATCTCAATCCAAGCACAAATTGCAATGGACATCAACTCTATAAAACACAAAATTGAGTACTACCTCTCAGAGAAGGGGTCCAGAAGTGTGTGAATGGGACGATCTCCAATATCCCTATTACGCTTAGCTGCGGTAACTGGAGCTCCTCGACCCGTCCACTGCCCACCTATGCGCTCAGCGTGCCTCCCCTGGTGCGGATGAACACGGAGCTTGCCGTAGCACTAAGCAGCCTCACTCTAGGAATAGGAAGCTATAGGAGCACCTCCTGGGCGTGGACGAAGTCCACATCGCCATCAGCGCGGACGTCGGTCTCCTAAAACTTGCTGTAGCGTTGGCCGTCGACCATCGTCGGCGATGTGAGAGAGACAAGGGGGATCGAGAGATCGAGTAATCGCAGAGGAAAGCTTTCCTCTCATGAGTTCCTAATTTTGAACTAGATAATAATTGTCTGATTACAAGATAGCCTCCTACGACATATAAACGAGTACGGTGTTGTGACACTGGCTACACAGGTGTTGACCGATAAAACACATATCCATCTACTATCCGCAAGCGTACGGACCTACGCCTTTTTCACCACGGGATTCCCTAGGTCCTTATCAATCCACGGAGAAAGGGGATTACAAGCGTCTGATCTAGCATTACAAACTAAATTATCCAAACCCTAATCTATGGTTAATCTAGAGAACTACTAAGCTACACTAGAGAGGATGATTAAACTCACAAGATATATAAAAGACACTTGCCCAAGGTTCTAAGATACTTGAACATGCAACCGCTTAAAGATATGAAAACCGATCTAATCTACCGGGGCTTGTGACCATGGTTTCGCCCTTTCCCTCCCCCCGTACTGTTACTACATGGAGGTATTCGTGACTAGACCTATGATGGACACAGCGTATTGAATGGTTCCAAGGGAGCATTGAGATCTATACTCCCTACACGGCATGATAGCTATCCTTAAACTATAAAGCATCTTCAACACTAGATGATAGATAGAAAACCATACAAGGTAGCGATTACATCTCAAGATCGATTACAACCCATGGACAAATGAGAATATTACCCCATCAAGGTGCTAAGCATAGCTCTATTGATTATGGTGATGCTTCCGACGGTGTCTTCTTTCTCCTCCGCGAGTGTCTTGGCAGGGCCTCGACGTCCTCCTCCACTTGTGGTTGCTTCCTTCAAGTAGAGCGATCCTTCTCGTGAATGATCTCCCTCATCTTCTCCCTCTTTAGTTTGTGGACGTCCTCTCGAGAGAATGGTTCTCCCCCTCCGAATGGCGGCGCCTCCACATACTTAGGGTTTAATCATCTTCACGCTCAAGAAATGGGGGGCAACCGACCCAGGGATGGGCCAGGCTGACCGACCTGGGCTGATCGGCCCAGGTCCATCTGGGCCCGGTTCAGTTGCCCCTTCGCACACGTGGGTCATCTTGACATTTTGCACTTTTCTCCCTCCAATTGCATCATTTTGACGATGTCATCCTCGCGTCCAAGATGGAGGGTCTTCTCGCCTGAAGTTCGATCTTTTACGCTTCAATCCTCGGGGATGTTCCTTTGTAACACTTCGGTCCTTACCACCATTGGGAGTAATTTCATCATGCTCTCAAACATGAATGTGACTCCTCAATTTCTCCTTTGAACTTGTTTTGACTCCGTCCTTTATGTCCATGTTTTCCTACAAAAACATAACGCTTCCAAATGCACATACAAGAGTCAAGACACGCGATGAACATGACTCCAAATGACCCGAGGACCAAAGCGTCAACATGCAAATTTTCAGGGACTCAACCAGAAAATGGCGAAGCTTGGATAGCAAGGATTCAAGCCTTAACCACGAAAGGAAACAACATCAAAGGCCCACATGCAAGTGCACAAAAAAAGGAATCACGCGAGAAGCAAACGGGGAGCAAACCGGGGCCGAACCGGGCCGAAACGAGTCTGGGCCGGCCGGCCTGGGCTGACCGGCCCAGCCCATTCCGGGCCCGGTTCGACGCCCCCTTTGACCTAGCCGCTATTCAGACTATTATAGCTCCCTCGCCAAGAGCCACGGAGAAATTTTTTCGTCATCCGCCGCCGAGGAGCAAAGAAGGGAGGGACACCGTTCAGGAGAGGAGAGGGTCGAGATGGTTGGCTAGGGTTCCCCTAGCCGACGTGGGAACCTTACATGGATGACCAGGTCGGAGTTCCCGGAGCTAGGATCAAGATCGAGGTATGATCCCGGTGGTGATCTTGCCCATGTATTATACTCTCATGTTGAATTTGCAAGTTTGAATCCGATTCCCAGTGATCAAGTGCTTTCACTATGACTTTGTCTTCGCATTGGTTTTCTTCTTCTCCAATCTATTCTAGATAGATTGCATAGGATGTTCTTGTAGCCATGGTGGCTAGAGGTGCATACCCGACCTACCGAGCGTTTTCATCTTGTCCTTTGGACTCACCCTAGGCTGACCCGCACGAATAGCAGTGCATTGTGACAGAACCGTGGCTCCAAATGAGTTAAGCCACAATTTAAAGAGGCTAGTTATGAGATTCGTTTGCTTTATTCTTCTTTGCTTTGGAACTTCAACAAAAGACCCAATCCAATCTCTAGATTGGTTTTATCTCTCTTTCTCTTGCTACCTCCGGTGTTTAGTAGATTAGATGCGTTTTATGGTTGTTCAATAGATTAGATGCAAAACCCCTTTTCAAGATCAAAGTATTTTCCGCTTATTAGATTGGATCTTGCGTTACACATTGTTCCACAGATTTGATAAATTGGGTTCACACTTGAGGGATGAAGGGTCCTTTGACTACGATGGAGGACTTGTCCGCTTGCAAGTCCAAACGAACTTTGATAGAACTATTAACCGTCAACATATCGCATTGGTACTACTCTATCGTGTATATACACCACGTATATCAATCGTGTTGGAACCGAGCTGAGGATGACTGTAGACCGGTGGACACAGTGTTGCACAATGTCAATATGTTTTGGTAGACAAGCAGAACGAGAATTGGACAAGATGCACCCACACCATGCGGGGTGCCGCTTTATTGCTTGAAATGAAGTCTAGTTTACATGCTCGAAATGTAATGTTAACTATTTCTTTTCCGGTTTTCAATTGTACGCCTCAAGAAAAAGCCAATGTTAGTGTGCCCTCCAGGCCTAGCAGCTAGTGCCAAAAACACTACAGGTGCATGGATACTTGTACATTCAATATTTTAGATAAAAGAACTTTTGTTATTGGGATGCATAAAAATATAGGTTTACACGCAACTAACTAGGCTCTATATCGTGTATATATATTTGATCTCAAAAACAAGATAAGCTAGGCAATACCCCACGCGTTGTTGCGGGAATTTTGTAAACAAAATTTTAAAGTGTAATGTGAAAGTAGAAACACTACATGATTGCATGGCAACATTCTTTTTGTAAACAACAGTATACATGGAAGCGTGATAATTTTGTTGAGACAGAATTCTAAATTATTGATCCTACAGTTTTTCTACTATGGAAATTTTGTGACATGCTACTCACAAAGACATGATATTGACAAATGAAAATCGGTTGAAGACATAAATATATGATGATGTATAGTGGATGGTGACATGGCGTATAGTGGATATGGTGACATGGAATTCTTGTATGTTGAGAGAAATCTATCCATGATGCATAATGGGTCTCACCTATATAGTTGCTATAGATATGATGATACCCTTCACGTGACCAAATTTGGTCAATGTGCTATGTTGGGTGGTTCCTTGACCGTAGGGAATCGATGGAAAGAATGACAAGTACACATAACGCCCAATTATATTGTATGTTTCTATATAACAAGCGAGAAATGTTATGAAGTATGATAGCACATAAACAAATAAGAGAAAGTGCACTTATTTGTACATTCACATACTTCAAGATTTTGCATTCGTAAAACCAAAGTAGAACTTTATTGCTTAACTATCATGTCAATTGACAATAATTCAACAAGTCTTTTACATCACCAAAAAAACTTAACAAAAAAATATCAATTATAGATACATAACTCTTACTGCATGTTTCTTTGAAAAATATCACTAGATAAAATATTTATGTAACAGATATATTTTCATTGCTACATATGAATAGTAACATACTCCAGTCTCAAAGTCATAGTTCTAAATAGGTGTCTATAGCCATTTTAGAGAGCTGGCTCTATGTTATTGCCAATGTTTCCGATATTGCCACTAAGGACGCTTTAGCACTGCTAAACACCGCTATATGGTTTAGTCACAAAAGTCTTTCAACACAAGTACTCTTGTTTTTTGCTAGGCTAATGTTACTTAATGTTCTTTGCAAAATAAAATAAAAAACTCATTAGTTATTAAAAGACAGTAGCACAAATCTATGACTATAATTTTCAATTTGAAGCAATAGACACGGAGATATGTTGTTTTATATGTATCCTTAGTCATGTATTCTAACATTGTGTTCATATTTTATCGATCATCGATGTTTATGTGTCTAAAATGAATTAGAAATTTTAAAATTTTTATAGAACAACTAAATGAAATAGCATTTAACAAAATGTTAGAAACATTAGTAATTGTGGAAAAGCATTGCGAATTTGAAATTAGCCGAACCTCAAGATCGTGGAAGCATTTTCTTCTTTGTCTTTATTGTAGTCATTCTTGTCGAGCTCTCATCCGTCCAAATATTTCAGCAAGCAAGCAACATAAACATGACAATTGTGATTCCAATGTACTCTCGTAACTATGTAACCGTGACGAGCAAACTAGAAAATCTCAATCCAAGCACAAATTGCAATGGACATCAACTCTGTAAAACACAAAATTGAGTACTACCTCTCGGAGAAGGGGTCCAGAAGTGAGTGAATGGGATGATCTCCAATATCCCTATTACGCTTGGCTGTGGTAACTGGAGCTCTCGACCCGGTCCCTGCCCACCTATGCGCCGATGCCTCCCCGTGCGGATGAACACGGAGCTCGCCAGTAGCACTAAGTAGCCTCACTCTAGGAATAGGAAGCTCTAGGAGCACCTCCGGTGTGATCAGTCCACATCGCCATAGCGCGGACGTCGGTCTCCTAAAACTTGTTGTACTGTTGGCCGTCGACGATCGTTGGCGATGTGAGAGAGACAAGGTGATCGAGAGATCGAGAAATCGCAGAGGAAAGCTTCCCTCTCATGAGTTCTTAATTTTGAACTAGATAATAATTGTCTGATTACAAGATAGCCTCCTACGACATATAAAGCGAGTTGCGGTGTTGTGACACTGCAACACAGTGTTGGACCGATAAAACACATATCCATCTACTATCGCATAGCGTCACGGACCTACGCCTTTTTCACCACGGGGATTTCCTAGGTCCTTATCAATCCACGGAGCAAGGGGATTACAAGCGTTTGATCTAGCACTACAAACTAAATTATCCAAACCCTAATCTATGGTTAATCTATAGAACTACTAAGCTACACTAGAGAGGATGATTAAACTCACAAGATATATAAAAGACACTTGCCCAAGGTTCTATGATACTTGAACATGCAACCGCTTAAAGATATGAAAACCGATCTAATCTACCGGGGCTTGTGACCATGGTTTCGCCCTTTTCCTCCCGTACCGTGCAGGTATTCATGACTAGACCTATGATGGACACAGCGTATTGAATGGTTCCAAGGGAGCATTGAGATCTATACTCCCTACACGGCATGATAGCTATCCTTAAACTATAAAGCATCTTCAACACTAGATGATAGATAGAAAACCATACAAGGTAGCGATTACATCTCAAGATCGATTACAACCCATGGACAAATGAGAATATTATCCCATCAAGGTGCTAAGCATAGCACTGTTGATTATGGTGACGCTTCCGACGGTGTCTTCTTTCTCCTCCGCGGGTGTCTTGGCAGGGCCTCGACGTCCTCCTCCACTTGTGGTTGCTTCCTTCAAGTAGAGCGATCCTTCTCGTGAATGATCTCCCTCATCTTCTCCCTCTTTAGCTTGTGGACGTCCTCTCGAGAGAATGGTTGTCCCCCTCCGAATGGCGGCGCCTCCACAAACTTAGGGTTAGTCATCTTCACGCTCAAGAAATGGGGGGCAACCGACCCAGGGATGGGTCAGGCTGACCGACCTGGGCTGATCGGCCCAGGTCCATCTGGGCCCGGTTCGGTCGCCCCTTCGCACACGTGGGTCATCTTGACATTTTGCACTTTTCTCCCTCCAATTGCATCATTTTGATGATGTCATCCTCGCGTCCAAGATGGAGGGTCTTCTCGCATGAAGTTCGGTCTTTTACGCTTCAATCTTCGGGGATGTTTCTTTGTAACACTGTGGTCCTTACCACCTTTGGGAGTGAATTCATAATGCTCTCAAACACGAACGGGACTCCTTAATTGCTCCTTTGAACTTGTTGTGACTCCGACCTTTATGTCCATGTTTTCCTGCAAAAACATAACGCTTCCAAATGCACATACGAAGATGAACTTGTTATATCATTAGTGTGCTTAGTGGCGAGTTAGTTTCATAATCAAGTCCAAACCAAAGTGTACTTAACATGTTTGGTGTACTAAAATACAACGTCAACAGCCCCAAACAAGTGCAAACTTTTCTTTTGGCTGGTTGCTCATGACAGGTGCTGGATGGTCGATCGGCTGGTCATGAATGGATTGCCTCACCTTGAAAAATGCCCTCTTTGTGATCAGGAGGAGGAAACGATTAACCACTTATTGCTATCATGTGTGTTTTCTTGCCAGGCTTGGTGCTTCATTCTGCAAAAATTGGGGTTGTAGGCATTATCGCCACAACCCGGGGAGCTTTCTTTTGATGACTGGTGAGAATAGTCGAGTAAAAGAGTGGAGGGTCAGGTTCGGCAAGGCTTTAATTCCATCATAATCTTGGTTGCTTTATCTCTATGGAACAATTGAAAGTGTTATGTTTTCAATGGTGAGCAACCTAATTTAATTGGCTTTCTATTTTCTGTCAAACAGGGGTGTCCTATGTGGGAGTTGGCCGGGGCTGAGGGTTGGCTCATATCGTCGCCCAACTGCCAACAGGATAGGCTCTCTGTCTGTTTAGGTCAGGAGGAGGTCGAGTTTTTTCTTGTTTAGAGTAATGTAATGTTTATGAGTTGGGGTTGTTTCTCTAGGTTTTTCCCATCAAAAAACAACCTGGTTGTGGGGTTTCTTTAAACCATCTTATCACCGGTGTGTTTGAGAAAAAAAAATATTTAGCAATAAACCTTGAATATGAAACATCATACATTACCACTAAAAATGCAAAAAAACTACTATGCACCCTCAATCTATTTCCTAACCTCATACATATAGAGTATGTTAATCTACATCTAAAACTTTGCATGCAACACATTCTACATCACCATCGATCAAATGCATGATATAGCACAAGTAACTATAGGATATTAGTATTATAGTTTTACCCATTTTCAACACAAACCATAGCTAAACCCTTACCTATTCAAATCCTACCAAAATGATAGAATCAACAAACACTACTCCGTTATATTGGAGGAGTTACTTCCTAAGGATTGATTTATCCATGTACCCTTTTCAATCGGGTAGGATGGCCAAGATCTAGAGGGCTAGGGAGGATGCGATGACATGGAAGAAGGCTTTAGGGAAAGTTGGGTGACAAGATGATATGCGAAAGTGTACTTGGCCAAATCTCACCTGGGCCGTGTCAACAAGATGAGCCATCCATTATATATATATATACACACTAATTAAATAGAGTAACACATCATAATTTTTTAAAGAGATGTGTGTCATCTGAGGACCATGTGTGGTTCGAGGACCGGTGGATGGTCGCTTCCCGGTGTGATGAGTGATTGACAACGTTGTGTGGACTGACTCTTGGCTAAGTATTGCAGGTGCAGGTTGCGGCTTGACTGGTGTTGGTGCCGGTGAAGAACAAGCATGAAAGGTCGTCACCGGTGAGGCCTCCAGGTGTGGAGAAGACAAGTAGGCTTGGTTCGAGGGACCCGGTGGCCAGCGGAGTCAAGTGTGGGCCGCATGGTGGCAAGAACAGCGGGACGAAGTCGTGGATGGTTTGTTGGTTGAGCCTCAAAACCAAGGTCGAGCCGGGACTACGTGGGAGCCGAGTCATGAGTGGCGATTGGCGGAGGCTACACCGAGTTCGCGGGGTTTGCAGTGATTCACCAGAAAACCACTGGGTTACTCGGTTGAGCCACAAAACCGAGGTCGAAGACTCAACGAGGAGGTGCGGCCACCCAGGCCAGTCTAACCACTCAGTAGGGGCGGTCTGACCGCCTGGATTGTCTAACCACCTTGGGGGCGGTCTGACCGCCCTGGTCGCAGGCACCGAGATGCTTCGAAGTGGAGGACACGCGTCAGGATCGCAAGGCTTGCGTCGAGGCTAAGCAGGTTGCGGTCGTCGGGCATCTGTCTGATGAAGAAAATTTGAAGACTTCCAAATTCGCCCTTGAGGGGCTTGTATCCCTAGTTATTAAGTAAGGGTAGTTTAGTCTTTTGGGCGCCTCCATATATACTCTTTGAGGGGGTGGATGGGAGCCAACTCTTTGGACTCTAGCTCATTTGTTTTTCCATTTTCGTTCTCTTTTTCCTCTAGTTTTCTAGGACTAGCAGGTGAGCTTCATGTGAGATCTATAGAGAGGGATGGATGTATGGGTGGAAAGCTAGACCTTGTACGAACCTTCATGGTATGTATAGATGGTTCAGTGTGGTTCCTCAAGGTGGTGAAGTGCTTTTCCCATCCTTTTTTGTGGTGATTTTCGGAACTCTTTGTTGTGCCTTTCTTGGCGGAGTTTTGAGCACAATTTCTTAGGGATTTTGTTGGGTGTCACGTATGAGGACCTTGTGCCTCTTTGGCTGGTGACTTTGCCCCCAAATCTCCCTTGAATCGGACTCGATTTGGTGGTTTTTTGAGTTGGCCGAGTTCTTGACCTAGAGAGACGATTTCTTCGATTCCTCTTGATTGTGAGCGATTCGGGTCGATTTCTTTTGAGGTAGAGGTTGCCCAGGAGGTAACCTAGCAATTCCCGAAGTTTCGCTGCAATTCGTGGAGTGATTCGGGAGATCGGGCGATGGGAAGTTGAGGTTTGACCGGCAGGTAGGTTTTCTGGAAGGGGCGGTCTAACCGCCCTGGGCCTTCCAGGTCGAAGTTTTCATTTTGCCGGATTTTCCTCTGTGAGTTTGTTCGCCTTGATCAGAGGAGCGTTCAGGTGAAATCTTGGGTCGTTTTCGTGATGTTTGCTAGCAGTTCTTGCTTGGAGTTCTTTGCTGGGTACAGGAGGTTAGACCGCCCCTGGTAGCCGGTCTAACCACCCCTAGGCCCCTGGGTGAAATTTTGGTTTTCGCCAAGATTTCCTGGTAGCTAGCATGGCCTTGACCAGAGATCTCTGTTGGTGAAACCGTGGTGCGTTTTGGTGCTCGGAAGAGGTGTTTCAGAGGATTTCTTGGTTGCCTGGTGGAGGTGGTCTAACCGCCCCCATACCCGGTCTAACCGCCCCCCTCTGAGCAGCTGGTTCCCGAGTTGTTTCCGCTGTCGTGGGTGCGTAGGAGTTGAGGTTGCTGGTAGTGTTTGTTCCTAGGACCAGTAGCACTCCAGTGGCTACGTGCTTTTGGCAAACGGAAGGTAGAAGTGCAGAGCGTGTGATTTTGGGGGTCCGACCGAGCGAGTTCATCTTGTTGGAGTTTCAATCTCCTTTGAGAAGAATTTTTATCGGCTCCCATTCACTCCCCCCCCCCTCTCTAGTCGCCTAATCGGTCCTTCAATTGGTATCAGAGCCGGTTCGGGTCTTTATTGACTCTAGCCAGTCTAAGATCCAAAGATGGCGTACCAGGAACGGGGTTTGGGTCCTCCACACTTTGATGGGAAGAACTACCAGATGTGGAGTAAGCGGATGGCGGCGTTCCTCCGTGGAAAGGGTCAGATCCTTTGGGATGTCACGGTGGACAACAACTATGTCCAGCCGATGAACTTCCTTGCTCCAGGATCGAGGGACATGTTCGACGCCAATAACAAGGCGGTCGACTACTTGTTTTGTGCTCTGTGTCAGCCTGAATTTGATCGAGTGCACAAGGAGAGCTTGGCTTGTAGAATCTGGTCGGTGTTGAGAGAAGCTCATGTTGGGAATGCCCAGGTTCAGGCTCGGATGTATGCGACTTACCGGAGAGAGTACGAGAACTTCACTCATCTCCCCGGCGAGTCTATCGATGCCTTGTTTCAGAGGTTCACGGTGGTTGTAAACAACATGAGGGCCAATGTGGACGTGCCCCCGTACGATGATCATGATAGAGCTGTTAAGCTCTTACACTCTTTGGATTGTACGGTTTGGGGCGGAAAGTTTGAAGCCATTGTGGAGTCGGAGAAGTATGACACTCTGACGGTGAATGAGCTTCTCGGCTCAAGTCAATTTGAGGTGGATAGGGGCATGACAGCCAAGATCGAGGGCCCGACTGACTCTCATAGTCTCGCCCTCATCGGTGGCTCGAAAGGAAATTCTAATGCTAACCCATCCACCAGGATGTTCTCTTTGTCCTCTTTGATGTCTATGCCAGGTGAGGAGTTCGACGTGCTTGGAGAGGACGAGCTGGCGCTCCTGATGAGGCGGTTCGAGAGGCTGCATGAGAACCGGGTGAACATGAGGAGGAACACGAGGACATGCTTCCAAAGGAGGCAAGCAGACAATTTGCCGCCCGGAGAAGGTCGAGAACAAGGACATCTACAAGCACAAGTCAAGGACAGATGGCAAGTACCAGTCGAGGTGTGACCACAAGAGCAAGCACAAGAACAAGCACAAGGACGAGCGACGATCAAGGAAGAAGGAGAGCCGAGGCAAGGCCCGAGCGATGGTGGGAGCAAGCGACGTCGACTCCAGCTCCGCGTACTCCACTTCGAGCTCAAGTAGCAGTGAAGATGAAGGTGATCGTCGCAAGGGCAGGAAGTCATCCAAGAACCTGAGCGGCCTGAGCTGCTTCGCTAGAGACGGCTTCTGCACCATGGCGCTGAGCTCCGGCAGCAAGAAGAGCACACAGAGCGACTTGGACTCTGACTCCGACGACGAGGTGCGTGATGAACTCCCCTTGTTGCGTCAGGAGAATGAACGGCTTGGCTTGTTGCTTGATAATCGTGATGACATGCTTAGAGAGGCTAAGAAAATGAGGAAAGAGCTTAGGGCTTCGCTGGAGGATGCTAGGACTAGAGTGGCTGAGTTAGGAACACAAAACTTGGATGCTAAGCTTGAAATTGATTCCTCGAAAGCTTCACCTGTTGTTTCTGATGAAGTTGAATGTGCTGATTGTCCTATTTTCCTTGCTGGTCTTGCTTTGTTTAAGGAAAAGCATGCCTCCAGGTGTGAGGAACTAGATGTGCTTAGGGTTGAAGTGGCTGAGCTTAAGGCTAGACCTGCTTTGCTAGGTGCTTGCACTTCTTGCGCTGTTTTGCATGAGAAAATTGATGAGATGCATGCTTATACTGTTTCTCTTGAGGCTAAATTGAAAGAACAATTCCTACATCTTGCTCTACCTGTGAATTGCATGCTTTGAAGAATCTGGAACTTGCACATTCTGTTGATCATTTGTAGGATGAGAATGATGAGCTGAGAAAGTTGATGGGTCGGTTGTCTGGTCATGAGCCTCAGTTGAGGATAATGATCGAGACATTTAAGAGGCAGGATGGTGAGGGACTTGGGGCAAACAAGGTTGGTGAGGGAAGTGGAGAGAATATTCCAAAGCCACCAAAAACCCACCACAAAAATGATTTCCCTCCTAAACCTAACCATCTTAGGAACCGACTAGACACAACCCCAGCTCCACCCGTGTTTCCTCCACAAACAAATGATTTCCAAAAGCCTATCAAATTTGTGAGCACTTCGGGGAAAGTGCTCTTTGGGAAAGAAAGTGAGAAGGCTAATGAGGAGAAACCAGTTGAGAAGTCAAGTGGAGAGAAACCAAGTGAACAGCCCCAACCTAAGCCTAAGCCTAAGCTTGTGAGGTTCCATTGTGGCTATTGTGGGAAAGAGGGTCACAAGGATGAGTTTTGCTTCAAGAGGAAGCGTGAGGAAAGGATGGCAAAGGAGTGGGCGAACAAGGATAGGTACAACCCTTCTCATGGTGTACCTAAGCTCGTATGCCACTGCCCAGGGGTAAAGCTGTGGTGAGAAGTGTTCCGGCATGGGGAGATGCGAGTTACCGCAGCCGGGGAGCTTTTCCGGAGAGGGCGGTCAGACCGGCCTGGATAGGCGGTCAGACCGACCCTGCCCAGAGGGGGCCGGTTAGACCGGCCTAGATAGGCGGTTCAACCGCCCCCAGAATTCTCGGTGGAGTCTTTTTCGAGGTGGTGAGTCGAGTGGTTTCAGTTCTGGAGGTACTGGTGCTGGTGGTTGGTCTAGAGAGTCTACAGGTGGTCAGTTTGCTAGGCGTTCTCCCCCTCATGCAAAATACGGGGATGGGAGGAGTCGTAGCTTTGAGATGGAGAGGAGGGACGGTCCACTGTCTTCCTTTCGTGGCTTTGGGTTTCCTCCAGTTAGAGAGGGATGGTTCCCTAGTAGTGGTTTTCGTGGTGGTAGCTTTGGTAGAAAAGATGTTTTGGATTGTGCTAACCCCACTTTTGAGCAAATGGCTTGGCACTGGTTTTACTCTTTTGGTACTAACCCTAGTGCTGAGTCGTTTGTTCGCTCACGTGCTTGTTTTTGAATTTCAGGTGGGAGACTTGAAGAACATTTGGTTGATTGACTCCGGTTGCTCGAGGCATATGACCGGAGACAAGGGGTGGTTCTCAAGTCTCGTCCCGGTGGTGGTGACAAAGAGGTACATCACCTTTGGGGACAATGGGCGTGGGCGTGTGCTTTCAGAAGGTGAGATTAAGGTGAGTGACAAGATCACTCTCAGGCGTGTTGCTCTTGTTCAATCGCTTGGGTACAATTTGCTTTCTGTGTCCCAGCTATTGGATGAGGGTTTTGAGGTGTTATTTCGGCCTGGTGGTTCTCGGATTTTGGACACTCGAGGGGACCTTGTCTGTATGGTCGTTCCCGAGGGTCAGGTGTTTCAAGCTGATTTTTCTCAGTCTTCTGGTGTTGAGCGTTCTTTCTTGGCTGGTTCTTCGAGTGAGTTGTGGAAGTGGCATAGGAAGTTGGGTCACTTGAGCTTTGACCTTTTGTCTCGCTTCAATAAAATCAATTTGGTCCGAGGATTGCCACGGTTGAGGTTTGAGAGAGAGTTGGTTTGTGATCCGTGTAGGCATGCCAAGATGGTAGCCTCTTCTCACCCGCCTCTCACCGATGTGATGACTGAGCGTCCATGCGAGCTACTCCATATGGACCTTGTTGGCCCAGCTCGTGTGCGATCTGCGGGTGGGAAGTGGTATGTCCTTGTTGTGGTGGACAACTACTCTCGGTATGTGTGGGTGTTCTTTCTCGAGGACAAGGGGGAGACATTTGGTTTTGTTCGAGATCTTGTCTTGAGGTTGAGGAACAAGAGGCACGGAGATGCCATACGAGCAATCCGCAGTGACAATGGCTCAGAATTCAGAAACTCTCATTTTGAAACCTTTTGCCATGACTTGGGTCTTGAACACCAGTTTTCGAGTCCGTATACACCTCCCCAGAATGGTGTTGTGGAAAGGAAAAATAGGACCTTGTGTGAGATGGCTCAGACGATGCTTGATGAGCATAGGACTCCGAGAAGGTTTTGGGCTGAGGCAGTGAATACCGCGTTCTATGTCTCAAACAGGATCTACCTCAGAGTGCATAAGAATACCGCGTGCTATGTCTCAAACGGTCGCACACTCAAGGTGGTCACTTCCATGTCTTTGGTTGCAAGTGTTTTATTCTGAGGAAAGGGAAGAAGTTGGATAAGTTTGAGGCTAGGTTGGTCGATGGTATTTTCTTTGGTTATGCATCTCACTCTAGAGCATATCGTGTGCTCAATCTTGAAACTAACCAAATCGTGGAGACTTGCGAGGTAACCTTCAACGATACACAACCACGTAGTCAGCTTGTTTTTGAGTGTGCAGGTGATGATGAACTTGGCGAGGAGATCTTTGGGGAGGAGCATGAACATGGAGATGATGAAGATGGGCGTGTGGTGCCCGGTGAGCATGTACCTACTACGCCGACTCACGGTGGTGGGCGGCCCCTCTCCCACACCTCTGACGGCAGACAAAATCAAGGAGAAGCTGCATTGAGGAGGTAGCATCAAGCGAGAACCTCCCAGAGAGTACAAGTGGATCACTTTCGGCTTGAGGATCATCGGCGACATGAATGAGCAGCACTACATGGTGGGGTTGAAACAATTCTCATTTCGCTCATGCTACATTTGTTGCTACTTTTGAGCCCAAAGACATTGGACACGCACTATCTGATCATAATTGGGTTAGTTTGATGCATGAGGAGTTGGAGAACTTTGAGAGGAATCAGGTTTGGGAATTGGTTGACCCTCCCCAGGGTGTAAGCCGATTGGGACAAAGTGGGTGTGGAAGAACAAAGATGGAGAGAAAGGTGAAGTGGTGAGAAACAAGTCAAGGCTTGTTGCTCAGGGGTTCAGTCAGAAGGAGGGAATTGACTACGAGGAGACCTTTGCTCCCGTAGCCCGTTTGGAGGCGATTAGGATCCTTCTAGCCTTTTCTGTGGCTAAAGGGTTCAAGTTGCATCAAATGGATGTGAAGAGTGCTTTTCTGAATGGTGTGTTGTAGGAAGAAGTGTATGTGGGGAAACCACCGGGGTTTGAGAGTGAGAAGTACCCTCACCGGGTGTACAAGTTGAGGAAGGCACTGTATGGGTTGAAGCAGGCGCCTAGAGCTTGGTATGGTAGTTGAGGGGGTTCCTGTTTGAGCGAGGGTTTGAGATGGAAAGGTCGATCAGACCTTGTTTCTACTCAGGCAGGGCAAAGATATCCTAATTGTGCAGGTGTACGTGGATGATATTGTCTTTGGTGGCTCGTCTAACTCCCTTGTTGCAAGGTTTACAGATGATATGAGCAGGGAATTTGAGATGAGCATGATGGGTGAGTTGCAGTTCTTCCTCGGGCTACAAATCAAGCCATCAAAGGAAGGAACGTTTGTGCACCAAGCTAAGTACACCAAGGACATTGTGCGGAAGTTCAAGATGGAGGACTCCAAGGCTATGGTGACACCGATGAGTACGACTACAGCTCTTGATGCGGATGAGGAAGGTGAACACGTGGACTAGAAGGAGTACCGAAGCATGATCGGGTCACTCCTCTACTTGACAGCGACGAGGCCGGACATCCAGTTCTTGGTATGTCTGTGCGCTCGTTTTCAAGCGTCTCCGAGGACTTCGCATCGGCAAGCGGTGAAGCAGATATTCAGGTACTTGCGTCACACTCCCGACTTCGGCCTTTGGTACTCCGTGTCCTCTTCTTTGGCTCTTCATGGTTTTTCGGATGCGGATTTTCCCAGGTGTCGGTTGGATAGGAAGTCCACTTCTGGGACTTGCCAGTTTTTGGGATCTTCTTTGGTGTCTTGGTCTTCCCGCAAACAGTCGAGTGTTGCTCAATACACTACCGAGACAGAGTACGTTGTCACAGCTAGTTGTTTCTCTCAGCTCCTTTGGATCACATACACCATGAGTGACTTTGGTGAGGAGTATACCCATGTTCCACTTCAATGTGATAGCGCCAGTGCCATAAGCGTTGCAAAGAACCCAGTGCTACATTCCAAAACCAAGCACATAGAAGTGAGGTATCATTTTCTGAGAGACAATGTAGAGAAAGGGAAGATAACCTTGATCCATGTACCCACACATGACCAACTAGCCGATATTTTCACCAAACCCCTAGATCAAGCAACTTTCACTCGTTTGCGGGGGGAGCTTGGTGTGTGCTTGATTTCTTGAGTTGGGTGTGTGGGAGCTCCTTTGTAGCATATGTATAGCTTTCTTTTTTGCATTTCTTGCATTTGGCATGGCATATGTAACATGATGTATAGGCATCTTTGTATCTTAGGTTGCATGCATTTTGTATCATATGCATTTGATAGGAAAAGCTTCTCCTATATACATTGTTCACCATGATGTGCTATATATGATTGTGTGAGCTAGTTTTGTATGCTATGGTTAGTTTGGCTTAGCTCTTGATGACCTTGTTTTATAATCCATGGTTGTTGGCTATGTTTTTAAAAAATGTCACATATATGCTCTCTCATATGTAAATGCCTTTATATGATCTTGACATGTTTCAGTGGCTTGGTTATGCTTAATTTGTGGTTGGATAGCTAGTTTATTGATCATATGGGGCCAAAGGCTCATTTGCCATCATGAATGTTTAGCCCTCATGCTTTATCTTGTGGAGGGGCATAAGTTCCTTTTTGTCACAAAGACATTTCATGTACCAAATATGAATCTGAAAATGAAATGTAAAATGCTTGGAAAATGTTCTCCCATGTCATATGTGCTAAATTTAAATTTGCTTTGGGTGCTAAACCGTTGCATGATGCCTACCAATGAGAAGTCTCATATATAGAAGTAGGCACATGGCTCGGTGGTTTTGACATGACATGAGGTGCTTGTGGGTGTTTGTGATGGTCTTATGATTAGAATGGTTGTCCTAGCATGAAGTTTGTGTGTCTTTGCCATTTTGACAAGTTTTGCTCATGTTTAGGGTAAATTTTCACAAAATTGCTCAAATCCTTTTTAGCCTTGTCCAATGGCTGTGAAACTTGGTGATCATGTAGTTGAGGTCATTACGAACCTGTAGAGTATCTAACTTGCTCATTTGGACATGTGTAGCATCTTGTGATGAATTTTATATATTTGAGAAGCTATATGTTGAAACTTTTCGCATTTTGCCTTAATTCATGCATTGTTAACAAGGGGGAGAAGTTTGTGCATGATTTGGGCACCTGGGAGCATTTGGAAGGTGTTCCAATTGGTTCGGGCAAATTTTGAGCAGTTTGGTGTCGGGCCGGTCACATGGGGCGGTCTAACCGCCCCCAGGCGGTTAAATGTGTGCTAGGCGGTCGAACCTGTCGGTGTTTTAGACCGGCAACCAACCAAGGGGAGTACCCGAGGTAGATGAATGTGGCCTCGCCGAGATCGATAACTCGAAGGAAGAGACACGTGGCACACAGTTTAGACAGGTTCGGGCCGCGAGGTGCGTAATACCCTACGTCCTGTATGCTGCGTAGCTCTGGATTGATTGGGTGTGTTTACAAGATGATGCGTATATCCGAGGGAAGGGTCCCTGCCTCACCTTATATAGCCCGGGAGGCAGGGTTACAAGTCGGTTTGAGGAGAGAGTACTAGTCGGGTACGTATAGGAGTTCTCTACATAGTACAGGACATGTATAGCTTCCTATCCGACTACTTATGCACCGTAGTCCTTGCGCCCCACGCCATCAGGTGCCGTGTGGCACAAGCCGAGTAGTCCCAGGGGCCCACCGAGTAGTCGGTCCTGGTACCCACCGAGGTAGTGGGCCCAGGGAGGTCCATACGACAAGCCCCCGAGTACTTTGTTGTCGAGTAGGATAGTTTCAAGTAGTCTTGATGGCCTTGACGAGCAGTCCTCAGGCGTCCCCGAGTACTACAAGCCAAAAGTCCTCAAGGGTACTTGAAGCATCCCGAGGCTGGAAGGTAGTCCAGCTGATCCTTGAGTAGTCTTGAAGTCTTCTCGAGTAGTTCTCAAGCGTCCTCGAGTTCTTCTCTTGAAGGTCTTCAATAATACTCGCATTGTCTTGAAGAAGAAACCATATGGAAAAGGCGATTCGAAGAAACGCATTCCATATGGAATGTAGCCCCGAGCCTTAGGTCGAATCGTAGATTCAAGCTGAGGGTCAATCTGAAGTTCTGCCAAGATTATCCCGCAAAATCCGGAGACAAAACCGAAGGACACGTGGCACGGAGCCCCCGAGCCTTGAGTCGAGTACTTCCTCTCGAATTGAAGGGTCATCTTGATTGTAGAATGTGTCCTGAGTTGCTCTTGAATCTTGTCGTCACCCAAGAAGTTTGGTAGACGTAGCCGAGCCCCCGAGATGGAGTGCGTCGACTACTGGAAGATGAAGGGTCAGGCAGCCGCCGCTGAGACAGCTGCCGATACTTATCCATCTGGCCGTTGTAGCGCCGCCGGTTGGGTTATAAATAGAGGCCGAAACCCTTAGGGTTTTCCATTCCCCACATTCGTAGCTATTTGAAATAGATCTAGCCAGTCTGCAGATCCACGCGCATCGCCGCCGCTTGTCACTAGTGAAGCCCCCGAGAGGATGCGAGTGAAGACCTGGTGCACTTGGAGGATGAAGTCTTCCCCGTCCAAGAGCATGAAGACTGGTGCCGGCGCCAGGAAGAAAAGATCCCGCGATGAGGCGGAAGGATCTGCCCAGGGGTCAACGCCGCCGACATCTCCTCCGCGCCCGAATCCGAACAAGGAGTGGAAGAAGTCCAAGGCGAAGACCGAAGATTTGTTGGCGCTGGTGAACAGCGGGTTCCTCCGGGAAAAGGAGATGGACATGTGGCGCACCGCCGCGGGTGACCCGTTCCCGATGGAGAAGAACCCCGACGAGATCCTGATGTTCGCCCGGTTCATGGAGCGCGGAATGGCACTCCCGGCGAGCGACTTCTTCAAGGGTCTCCTCAAGTACTAGGTATCGAGTACTTGAACTTGAACCCTAACGGAATTTTTCACGTCTCCGTCTTCATTCACTTCTGCGAAGCCTTCGTGGGGATCAAACCCCACTGCATATTGTTCCAGAAATTCTTCCGTGCGAAGCCACAGCTGAGCGCCAACAACCCACGAGTAGTCGGAGGAGCCGGCATTCAGATGCGTGAAGACGCCGCCGAACAGTACTTGTCTTACAAACTCATCGACTCAAATCAAAACTTGAAGGCGAAATGGTTTTATACCACCAACCACCACCTAGAGCTGCTGAAGCCCAGCGGGAAGCAGCCGAAGCATCGGGCATGGTGGAACAGAGAGCAGACGATGCAGGAGGGTATTCAACTACCCAAACTGCTACAGAAAATCAAGGCTTTGAGAGAAGCCGGGCTGAGGGCCGAACACGTGGTCTTCATCTTCATGAAGAGGAGGGTGCAGCCGTTGATGGCACGCGACACCCTCGGGTACCAGTATACGGGCGACGACGACACGTCGAGGATGCCCGACAATGAAGTCAACAATGAAGACATTGTCGAGTGACTGGGCAAGATTTTCAAGGACATGACGCCATATACACCCTGCCCAGTCCCCGAGTACTCCGCGTCTCGTCCGCCAAACAAGGTTAGTAGCCGATGATCGCTGAACCCGAGTACTGATTGCATTGGAGTAGTCATGCTCACTTGAGTTGCTTTGTTGCAGGATGACATTGCGAAGTTTATCTCCGACCCAACTCCCCCTACTCGACATGTAGATATTCCAGAGGAGGGCAAGGGCAAGGCCAAAGAACATCGTGAAGTCGGCGAACGTGACGACACCGTCACCATTGAAGACACGTCTGACGAGGAGGACGGGGAGACGCTGCAAGAGCGGTTTCAAATGCGGTCCAGGTTCAGCCGACCTGGCTGCCCAATGTGCCCCTCATCGAGGATCCACCGACTAGCCTCGAAGCTAGTCTCCCTGTGCCGCCGAGGAGGCCGCACAATGTGGCGCGCAAACGTGTCGCCAAGAAGTTGAGGGTGACAGAAACGACGTCCCAAGAGGTGAGTTCCTCGAGTAGAGTAGTCGAGTACTTGTTTTGAAGCACTTGTATGCTGATAATTAAATTCTGAGGTCTTGTAGGAAATTCCTTCATCCATCCCCGTCGATCTAGGGGAAGGAGATGACTGGGACACGGTGGGCGAGCTGACTAAGAGGAGCCGCAGTCCAGCCCCCACCGTAGAAGAACTTGTGTCGCAAATGACACACCGGACGACTAGAGTTGTCAAGCCGCAGGCGCCGGCCGTGGAGAGCAGGCCAGAGCTGAGTGCGACTACCGGGGCCGAAGAACCAGTAGCAGCTCAGGTTGAAGAAGAGGTGCCCGCGGAAACCGGGCTCATCGACATTGCCAGCATACTTGGTGCCCCGATCGTGACTATTGTCCGGTCTAGCTTGTAAGTGAAGTCCATCCCTGAGGAGTTCATGGATTTGGGTAGTCGTGCTTGACTGACCACTCTGTGTGTACTGTACAGGAAATCGACCGATCTGTCCTGGGAAGGAGATGAACCCAGCACGACAGCAGCTGAAGAAAATCCAACGCTCGCTGTCGAGGAGTCCGCTCCCCTCCCTCAGGCCGAGACCATGGCGCCGGGCGTGGAGGCTATGCTGCCGGGAGCCAGTGTAGTAGAGGGTAAGTAGACTGCGGTGATGCAGCCTACCTCAAGTAGTAGTCATAGCCCCTGGGTACTGATACTATGTGTCTTGTGTTGACAGGAGCACAAGTCGAGGGAACCGCGATCCCCGAAACCTTGCCGGTTGAAGGCATCGTGCCTGAAGCCGAGAGGACCGCAGGAGCAGCATCTGAGCCTGCGGAGACAGCAGCCCCTGGGGTGACAGAAGAGGTGCGTGACGATGCACTGCCGGAGACGAGCATGGATGTAGTCATCCGCTCGCCGGAAATCCAAGACGCGGAGCCGATCCGTTCAGCGCCGATGTCCGCGGCCGCAGTGACTAGTCGAGATGGGCTCGAACTTCTGGCGGATGACCTTATCGACTCGGTGACAGTAGCCCGCAACTTGGAGTCGATGCGCCGGGCTGAGCAATGGATGAAGGTACGTGATAGTATCCTTGAGTAGTTGAACTCTGATGGAATTGAGTACCCAAGTAATAATTGTTGCCTTGTGCAGGATGTCGTGGAGAGATCCCGACAGAAATCCGATATGCTCCAGGGGTATGGTGATACAGTGCTCCGGGCGGAAACATTGGAGAAAGAACTCAACAAGGCCAGGAAGCACTCCGCCATGCTGCAGTCCAAGCTCGATGGTGCCTTCGCCCAGTAGCACAATGAGGTACAAGATATGCAGGCGAAGAGCGATGAATGGGTTCGCAAGAACAAGTCGCTGCGCCAAAAGAACAAGGGTAAGCCGGTGTCATCCTTTCGAGTACTTATTGAGAGTACCCTGTAGTAGTCTGACATCTCCCATTGAGTTGTTTGCAGATCTTGAGGCCCGAGTGGAGCAGCTGAAGGCATCAAAGACCGATATGAAGAACCTCTTCTACCGAGAGAAGGATGCCCGCGAGGTACTTGAGTACGATTATAAGCAGCTGGCCCATGAGTGTAATACACATATGGAGCTTCGGATCGCCTCGGATCGTGACCTTGTCAACTACTATAAATCTCTGCAGAAGCTCAATGAAGATTGCGAGAGGCTGCGGGGCCAACTCAAGGAGCTTGAAGAAGCCGCATTGCCCATTGCGAGACTGTTGGTGCCTCATCCAGGCGGGGCGAAGATAGCTCCGTTGGTTGACCGTCTAAAGGAAGCCCCCGGACGCCTGGCTACTTATGTCAAGCATCTGTCGAAGTCCATCCCGAACCAAGTCTTGGCGTACATGAAGTCGTACTTCCCCAAGGCTCCGGTAGATGTAGTCGCGGGTGGACTAGCCGCCAATTGCACAGATGAGCAGTACAATGAGCTTCTGGAGCAGATGGCGCCAATCGCCGAACAAGTTGCAGAGAAGCTGAACCTTCAGTAGTTGTCCTGTAGGGTTAGCTATTGGTAGTAGCTGTAATAGAAACAAAGTTGTAATGAACTTGTTTAAGTTTTAATGAAAAGACTTCCATGGAATGAGTACTCGTTGTCGCGATGTGTGTATGTGGAGTGCCCATCTGTGGAGATGTGAACGAGTAGTAGTACTCGGCAGTAGACCCGTGGAGGGGACACAGTAAATGAGTTGATCAAACTTTATTCATCGAGTGTACACACGGATGGCCGTGCGTTTACAAGTGTAGTCGCCAGATTCGTCGCCTCCAGAGGAAGGCGGGCCGCTACGCTGTAGATCCGTTAGTAGCCGTATAGATTGGATCTAGAAGTACATGGTCTCTTGATAGACCACTGCTAGAGTCCTGACTTTGAGCAGCCCAAGATCCGTTAGTAGCCATTTCATCTTGTAGAGTAGTCCGAGACTAGTGCGACCCAGGCCGCCATCTTGGCCCGGTAGTCGCAGACTTGAGCCCCGAGTAGTCGAAAGATTGCGAGAATCGATGAGAGCTGGTCGACATTCCACGAGTTGTCGATGTCGCCGCCTCCGCCCGAGGCACAGAGTCGTTCAACACCTTTGATGTGAAGGGACCTTCCATGGCGAGTGAGCTTGTAGTCCGTCTCTTCGATGTGGCAGGATTAGATCACCAACATTGAGCGCCTTGACGCATGATCGTGGTAGTTGATACTCGAGGTACCTTGCTCATTGACGGGCGGCATCGAGCTTTGAGTCCGTCTCAACTCGCTATCTTCGATATGCCCTCGTCAGATTTCACCGTTGACGGTTAATAGTTGTATCAAAGTTCATTTAGACTTGCAAGCGGACAAGTCTCCCGTCGTAGTCAAGGGACCCTTCTTCCCTCGAGTGGTGAACCCAAGGTATCGAATCCGTGGAACAATGTGCAATGCAAGGATTCAATCTAGTAAAGCAAGGTAAGCTATCTTATGAAGACAAGTTGCATCTAATCTACTAACTCATAAAAGAAAACACATCTAATCTAATATACTAAAGAGGTAGCACGAGAAAGCAAAAGATAACCGATCTAGAGAGTCTAGATCATGCTTATGTTGTAGCTCCAAACAAGATAGATGAAGATAGAAAAGTGAATCTCATTAAAAGCATCTTTAAATCGTGGCCTTCCATCCGACTCCAAAAACACCGCCGAACCCCTGCTCGTCACAACGATCTCCTATGCGGGTAGTCTAGGCAGTTCGAAGAACAAGTTGAAAACACTGGTGGAAGATGCACCTCTAGCCACCGCGCTACAAGAGCACCCTAAGTAATCTAGCTGCAAACTAGATCGTAGAAGAAGTAAAACCAAGAAGAAAACAAAATCATCGAGAAGGAACTTGATCGCTAGAAATCGAATTCACTTACAAACTTCACCATGAATGATTACATGAACAAGATCACCACCGGGGCCCTCCTCGATCTTGATCCTCGCTCCGAGCTCCGACGTGGTCTTCCATGCAAGGTTCCCACGTCGGCTAGGGAAACCCTAGACAACTAGCACGACCCTCATCTCCGAGATGGTGTCCTGCTTCTCGCCTCGGCGGCGGATTACGAATTGATTGATGCGTGGCTCGTGGGGGCTATAAATAGCCGAGATGCAACTAGGTCAGGGGGCCGATGGGCCCAACAGGCCGACCGGCTGGGCCTCGCCCGCCTGTCCTCCTTCGCCTCGTGTTGCTTCCGCCTTCTAGATCCTCTCCCTTTGCATGTGGGCCCTTGTCGCCGGTTTCTCCGAGACGAAGCTCTTGTCTTGCAAGATTCAAGACTTTTTCCGCTAGGTCGAGTTTGTCATCTTCTGCTTGGTCCTTGGGCTCTTGGAGTCATGTTCACTTCATTGCTTGACTTGTACCGGCTTCAAGGTCTTGTCATGAGGTGCTTAATGAACTTATCCCTAAGTCTTGCTTTCAAAAACCTGTAAACACTTAACTCCAAAACCGACATGCACAAGTGAACTTGTTATACCACGGGGGTTAGTACCAATGGATAAGATACAAAAGTCATGCCAACACCGAAGGTAAACTCATGGCTAGGTTGACGGATTTTCACCGTCAACAGCTCCCCCGTGGTTAAACCTTGCTCGTCCTTGAGTAAGCCTTCGATGTATATTATCGTTGTCCTTCATTGTTTAAACCTTGCACTTGATCATACATGAAAAAAACATAATGCTCTCAAAAGTTTAATTCGTTAAAGTTCCATAATGTACTAGCCTTCATCCCTACGGAGGGTAGATATTTAATTAAGCTTATCCCACAAGTATTAACATGCTCCCAAAATTCAAATGGATCTCAGAAATTTTGAAATAAAGAACAAGATGAAAAAGGGCTAAACCAAGTTCACAAATTTAAACCACCTTGCATCTTGCTCATGAACTCTCATCTCATCTTTGTCTCTCAAGCCTATTTATTCTACTCCTTTCCCTCTCATAACACATATATATGTGGTAGGCTTTATATGGAGCTTTATGGGAAAGTTTAGTCCTACCAAGATATTATAAATGAGATGTTGTCAAAACAAGACAAGCTTCTCATGGTCTTACCGAGACTCGTCAAAAAGGTCATTGGAAAATGATGTTAAATCAAGGAGGGGAAAGAGAAAAATACACACGCTTGAGATAGGTGGACATGTGCCAATGGCAAAAGTGATCCCGAGGCACAAAGGAAGTCCTCGTTATCGGATTGCACATGGTTGGAAAATGAGAATGGATCTTTTAATCTTGAAGCTTTGAATTTCCTCATACACTTTAGAGAACCGGGGAGTTCACTTTACGCATACTCATATTTTTTTTCTTTCTTCTCTTCTTTCTTTCTTTCTTTCATTCTTTTTCTCATTCATTCATTTTTTCTTTCTCTTACTTTTTGTCATACATTCGGTCACGAGACTTTCACCTTGGAGTTTTGATTTTTTTAATTTACACCCTCTTGATTTTTTTTTTAATTTACTCCCCTTTGAACTCTAAAATTGCACCGTACCTACCTCCTCCCCCATGCTTAGACGTTGCTCGTCCCCGAGCAAAGAGGCGATAAAGGTAAGTACCGGAAATATTTTTCCTTGGAGAGATACTTGAATTCTTCAATGTTGGCACCGTCTTGCGATCTTCCTTGAATTGATGATCCATTCTCAACGATAGGTTGTGGTCAAGGAGGTAATCACAAAAGATGATATTTGGTTTTAAGGGTGGATATCCGGCGAAGTTTGTGAGACCTCCGATGTGGGGATACACAATGCACGGATAAAAGGCTAGCAAAAAGATAGATACAAAACGAATGACCATTCTTAGTCTCGGGCCAGAGAAATCAAGGCCTGAAATAACTCACCCAAAAATAAATCTTGTATACCAAGTTTTTGCACTCAAATATTTATATGGCTCTGGATAGGTAGAGCAACACGCAAGTGGTATTTATGACAAGGTTAGCTTTACATTTAAGAACAAAAATAAATCTTCTTTAATCCATCTAAAACTTGAGAGCACATAAAACACTATGGGTCTTTGTTTTTATCATAACCTCCGCTAAAGACTAAGCTAGCATTTAGATAATTTCAGATTTGTATTTTTAAGAGAGCACTAGCTTAAACATGCATAAATCAATTACAAAGATAAACAAAGCGGCAATTTTAATCATATATCATCATGGCACAAACTTTGTAACTTTACCAAAGGTAAAAACTAGGTGGTGACATTATTCATGATGAAAATAAAAACTAACACACATGCTGAAAATTAAAGTAAAAACTAAAAATTAAAGTAAAACTGAAAATACTACGCATACATAGGCGCAAACAAGCTGAAAATTAAAGAAAAGGGGGTAAAGGAAAGATAGCTAAAGCTCCTCCTCTCTCTAATCTTCCGCCGGTGGTTGATATTGATAGTCTTGGTTGTTGTACCCTTACTCATAATAGGAATGCACTACTCCTCCTATGAATTGTCCGACGGTACTAGGTGAAGGTGTCAAAGCTCATAAGCGATGTTTGCATTACCTTCACCCATTTGGTTTGCATTGGTTTGGATGGCTGCAATAGATTGCATGTTTCTCGCAGCGTATCCTCCAATGGTGGCCACATTTTGTTGTGGTTGAGGAAGGTGCATATGGCTCAAGGCTATTGGGCACCGAAAATTTGGTGGGGCATGGCTGCACCACTCCCCCATGCTTGCATTGGTACACCACCGTAGTAACACCGCCGGTTCCTCCCAATGGTGGGACATAATTTTGTTGCGCACCTCCTTCTTGGGCCGTGGCAGAACCTTCTCCTATAATCCTTTATTTTTTTTTCTTCGCCGGCACAAGAAGTCCTTCCTCTAACCAATCTTCTTTCCCCTCAAGAAAAAGTCTTTGGCCACTTTGAAGCCTCCTCTCTCATCTTTAAATCTTAAGGAAGTCCGGGTAGGAGATGCTTCGGGTTCCTTATAATACCCGGTCTTAAAGAGATAACCAACATAGAGAGGTAACACCCCGAACCAATATCTCCCGAACCCGATGTTGCTTCACAACACCACCGGTTGATCATAGGTGAGTGGGGTTGATTGGCTGCCTGGCAAAGCCGAGTAAAGCCAATTCAACTCCGTTTTGGTTATCTTTGTCTCTCTCATTCTCCCCAAAATCCTTTTGCACATCCATGAGTGAAACACTTGGATGATGGGGTTCCGGGTAGTATTTCTTCGTTGATGGTCTTCTCCCGCGATCATACTCCAAAAACCCTCTCATGTGCCTTCATGCACATCCACTTGTTGAGCTCCCTTTGAAAATAGGAGATACTCGCCCATGGGTCTACGATACTAGAACATGCAATTGTTTCGAACATGAAAACCAATCTAATCTATCGGGGGTTGTGACCACGATTTCGCCCTTTCCCTCCTCTCGTACTCACGCGAAGGTACTCATGACTAGACCTATGATGGACACGATGTGTTGAATGGATCCAAGGAAGCATTAGAGCCCTTACTTCCTTTACGGCATGGTAGCTAACCTTAAGCATTAAAGTATTTTCAACACAAGATGATAGATAGATAATCCAACAAAGTGTGATTACATCTCAAGATTGATTGCAACCCATGGATAAAGGAGAGTACCCCATCAAGGTGCTAGAAATAGCACCGTTGATCACGGTTACCCTTCCAACGGTGTCTTCCTTCTTCTCCACTTGTGGGCTCCCTCCAAACGGAATGAGAGACTCAGCACTCCTTCATCAAGGGTATGCGCCATGGTCATGAGAATTTCCTAGGCGAATTCCTTGTGGGTGTTTGCCGACACTCCGTTTAGAGAATTGCACCGGTGTCCCGTATGAAAACCCAATATGTGGAGAGCTTGGTCGTCAATGTCGACGTTCGCTACAAGCCTCTACTTAAGGTGAGCGAGCTTCTTCTCCTCCTCCTCCGTCATGATGACATACCCCTCGGAATACCGCGGAGCGTATGGAGGTGGAGCGGATGATCGTGTCAAGTGGCGAGGTTGGACGGGCGGCTCCTCCATATGTTATTGAAGTTTGGTAAACCTCATAAACGAGTTTCGCGTGGCCCTCATGCCACCAAGGAGAAGAGTGGTTCCTACTCAGCGGTGTCGTGTCCTCCTCCATACTTCGAGGAGACTCGGAAACTGAGTGCCTCCTCGAAGAGGTTGTCGATGATGGCTTAGACGACGATGATCCCTTCCTTTTTTTGGTGAAAAAGGCTTGTAGTTTTCTTCCATGATTGCAGCACTCTCCCTCACAAATATATACCCGGGGTTTTCACCCGGTAACAAGGTACACAAATATTATTTTGGAGTCTGGACTTTGAGTGGATTAAGGATGTGATTTGTTGCACGAAACAAGCGAGGTGGATGGCTAAGTCTAAGATGGTTCCGGCCTACAAACTAGAGCACACGAACAAAGAGTTGGATGAAAGACTTACCTCTCTCCTCCTCTTGGCTCGGTTCTTCCCTAGTGCATGTTGCTTCGTGACCGCGTACACCTTCCAAACGTTCCCGTCCACTCCTTCGCTTGCATTATTGCTCCTTCCACTTGATGTTTTCGCTTGATTCACTTCCATACTCCCTTGCCTCACATGCATCCATGATATTCCTACAAAACAAGGCCTTGGCTGCCCCCCATGCTTGTACTTTGCATGTGGTTTGATAAAAGATGTTGGAGGGGCATCCCGTGATGTATCATGGTGCATGTATGGTTAGGTTAACTAGATTGCCTCCCTCTAAGCATGTTTAAGGCTAAGCACTCCTCTAATTTCGAAATTTTAAAATATTTTTCAGAGCCATGCAAGAGCTCAAACATAAATTTAGAGAAGTTTTTAAACCATTAAAAACAAATGTAAGTCGAAAATATTTTCCGACTACGTTGATATCGGTCTCACCGGTATAGTTTACCTTCATTGGTTGAGAGCAAACTTTTCCCGGCTTGATCATGGGGGCATAGGTTTAGGTTGTAATTTTGATTAGATAAGAGAGATTTTGAATAAAATAAAATGAAATGAGGCTTAGAAAAATTCTAATCTTAGAGAAACCAAGGATAAGGATTTTTAAACCAACCAAAAGTTTTAGTTTCTAGGTTCACGCGAGTCCTACCACGTGCTGAAATTTAATTAACACCTAGGTATAAGTCGTGCCTCTACTCGTGTGTTTTTAGCATGAAAAAGTAAGTCAACCACAGCACCATAATGAGGGTGAAGGGTTGAGTTAGGTTCTGAAATTATTTGGTTGTGATTTCTCGAAAAAGAACGAACAAACACATAGGAGGGTTCATGCAAAGGGTTTATGACAAAGCAAAATATTCAACCAAAAATTATGTCTCTAATATTGTTCAACCATTCTAAGTCTAATGTTTTAGGTAGTAAAATTCAAAACTGAATTACTTGAAAAGACTCGAAAAACCTGGAATCGGGTTGTCCTCCCGGTAGCTTATTCTTGACTCGACGAAACGGGTTGCCTCCCGCCTAGCGCTTCGTTTATAGTCCATGGCTAGACTTCTTCACTTGATTACTTCGGATCAACGCTCTTTGTGGGCGTTGCAATCTTGGGTACCCACTTCCGCACCATCTTGGGCACGGGCTTCTTCTTTGGCTTAGTCAATTTTTTTTTGGTCTACACAGGCTGGCTTTGTCCTTCGGTCTTGATGGATGCAACAACTTCCTTCATGTAGTGGCTCGGTATCTCAAACTCCGGTCCTTCGGTCGTGATCTTCATGGTCTCCTAGTGTGATCCTCCATCTCTCCCGAATGAGTTTGAGTAGCCTTCGCCGTCTTGGGACCTTGGAGTTGTCTCGGATATTCTTCTTTGTTACCCATCGGGCGCCCGGCAAGTTGTCCCACTTGCGTCTAGCATCTTCATCACGATGAACACTTCACGTATAGAGCTTCCGACCTCCATCACCTTGCCATCTAAATTCTTCAATATTTTATCCATAGCCTCGAACTTAGTGACGGCGTCCTTGTTGATCTTCTCCTCACACTCCTTGCATGTGGATCTTGCTTGGACCTTTAGGTGTTGAGCTTCTATCTCCATCTTCTCCATCCTCCTCTTAAGTAAACCGATATGCCACTCAAGGAATCGGCTCGTATGTATTCATTGAAGCGCTCTCTCGCAATCGTCATGCGGATAGTTGAGACCTTGATCTTGAACAGCCTCCCGGCATCTTGAAGGCTTATGATAGGTAGATCAACAATGTTCGGGGTGCATAGCTCGATCTCGCGCTCTGGTGGTTGAGGTTGATCTTCCTTTGGACTTGGAGGTGGTGATTCCCTTGGAGATTTCGATGGTCCTTCGAGTTTGACTTTTGAATCTAGGGTTTCCACCCCTTTACCTTGTGGTGCACGTCTCCTTTGCCTGTAAAATTTTCCTGGATCATCCACAAAAAAGTTTTGGGTTTCTTGGAGAGGTAGCCAACCATCTCCGGTTAGGGTTAGCAATAAAACAAAAATCTAACAAAAGAAAAATTAGGGTTAATCAAAACTAGATTAGATTGATTTTTTTTCTTTTTGAGGATGATCAAACTTAAGAGATGCAAAAGAAAATCAAAAGAAAAACTGAAAGATAAGCGATACTAGATCGGATCTTGATTGCTTGTTCCCGACAGCGGCGGAAAAAAGGGGCTTGTTGACGGTTAATAGTTGTATCAAAGTTCGTTTAGACTTGCAAGCGGACAAGTCTCCCGTCGTAGTCAAGGGACCCTTCTTCCCTCGAGTGGTGAACCCAAGGTATCGAATCCGTGGAACAATGTGCAACGCAAGGATTCAATCTAGTAAAGCAAGGTAAGCTATCTTATGAAGACAAGTTGCATCTAATCTACTAACTCATAAAGAAAACACATCTAATCTAATCTACTAAAGAGGTAGCAAGAAAGCAAAAGATAACCGATCTAGAGAGTCTAGATCATGCTTATGTTGTAGCTCCAAACAAGATAGATGAAGATAGAAAAGCGAATCTCATTAAAAGCATCTTTAAATCAGTGGCCTCCATCCGACTCGAAACGCCTTGGAACCCCGTTCTGTCTGGCGTATCCCTATTCATGCGGGTAGTCTAGGCGAGTTCGATAAGAACAAGTTGAAATCACTTGGTCGGTCCGGTATGCACCTCTAGCCACCGCGGCTACAAGAGCACCCTATGTAATCTAGCTATAGACTAGATCGTGAAGAAGCAAAACCAAGAAAACAAAATCATCGAGAAGGCACTTGATCGCTAGAAATCGAATTCACTACAAACTTCACCATGAATGATTACATGAACAAGATCACCAGGGATCCTACCTCGATCTTGATCCTTGCTCAGAGCTCCGGCGTGGTCTTCCATGCAAGGTTCCCACGTCGGCTAGGGAAACCCTAGACAACTAGCGACCCTCATCTCGAGATGGTGTCCCTCAAGCTTCTCGCTCCTCGGCGGATGACGAATTGATTGATCGTGGCTCTCGGTCGGGGGCTATAAATAGCCGAGATGCATCTAGGTCAAAGGGGGCCGATTGGGCCTCGAAATGGGCTGGGCGGCCGGCTGGGCCGGCCGCCACCGCCCGGCCACTCCTCCTTCGCCGTGTTGCTTCCCAAGTCTTCTAGATCCTCTCCCCTTTTGCATGTGGGCCCTTGTCCTCGGTTTCTCTCCGAATTGGACGAAGCTCCTTGTCTTGCAAGATTCGGCACTTTTAGCTAGGTCCTCGGAGTTTGTCATCTTCTCGGGGCTTGGTCCTTGGGCTTCTTGGAGTCGTGTTCACTTCATTGCTTGACTTCTAGGCTTTAAGGTCTTGTCATGAGAGGCTTAATGAACTTATCCTAAGTCTTGCTTTCGACGTTAAAACCCTGCGTAAACACTTAACTCCAAAACCGACATGCACAAGTGAACTTGTTATACCACGGGGGTTAGTACCAATGGATAAGATACAAAATTCATGCCAACACCGAAGGTAAACTCATGGCTAGGTTGACGGATTTTCACCGTCAACATCTACTGCCGGCGAATCCCACATGACGTCAGCAGGTAGAATAGCTTCTGAGCCGTAGACCAGGAAATAGGGTGACTGTCCCGTCGGCTTGGTGGGTTGAGTACGCAGCCCCCAGAGTGCATTGGGTAGTGCCTTGATCAACTTGCCTCTTTTTGTGTTGGCAACATCGTGCAGTCGCTTTTTGAGAGCGTTGAGTACCATCCCATTGGCGCGCTCGACTTGTCCGTTGGCCCATGGATGGGCAACTGAGACGTACCGGACGTTGATCCCGCTGTTCTCGCAGTACTCCCAGAACTGGTGATTGTTGAAGTTGGAGCTCAGGTCTGTGATGATGCGATGGGGTAGTCCGTAGCGGTGCAAGAGTTCATCCAAGAAGTCGAGTACCCTGTCGGCGTTGGGGCAGGTGACCGGCTTGACTTCGATCCACTTGGTGAACTTGTCGATGGCCACCAGAACTCTATTGAATCGTCCTGGCGCAGTCGGAAGAGGCCCAATCATGTCGAGCCCCCAGCAGGCGAAAGGCCAGGTTGTTGGCATGGTGACTAGCTTGTAGGTCGGGACGTGCTGTTGCTTGGCGAAGTATTAGCACCCTTGGCACCTTTTGACGAGTTCCTCAGCATCGCCTAGGGCTATGGGCCAGTAGAAAGCTCGTCGGAAAGCCTTGCTGACCAGCGTACGTGAAGACGTGTGGTTGCCGCAGACGCCTTTATGGATCTCCTCCAAGATGTCCTTGCCTTCTTCTCGGGGAACGTACTTCATGAGTGCTCCGGAAGTGGCGCCCCGCCTGTAGAGCTTGTCCTCGACTAGGACGTAAGACTTGTCCCGGTGGATGAGCTGCTCGGCCAACTTTTTGTCCATGGGAACCTTCTGCTTGCGAATGTAGTCGATGAAGGGTTGTCGCCAGTCCACGTCTATCATCATGACCTCCGTCCACCGAAGAGGTCGGGTCGTGGTCGTGGGTGCCGGCCCGGATGGATGGCGTGCGCGTGAAGCTCGTGGACGAAGACGCTCGAGTAGAACCAAGCTTCGACAGGACGTCTGCTGCAATGTTGTTGTCGTGGACGACGTGATGGAACTCGAGACCATAGACGAGCTTGCGAACTTCTAGGCAGTAGGCGTCCATGTTCTCCTTGTTGCGGTCCCAAGACTTGTTGACTTGGTTGATGACCACTGCAGAGTCGCCGTAGACTAGTAGTCGCTTGGTGCCCAGAGAAGCTGCGAGGCGGAGCCCATGTAGCAGGGCTTCATACTCAGCTTTGTTGTTTGAGACCTTCCAGAAGATCTGCAGGACGTACTTGAGTTGTTCGCCTATTGGAGAAATCAGGAGTACCCCTGCACCCGCGCCTTCGAGCTTGAGCGAGCCGTCGAAGTACATCACCCAATGCTCTGGTCACTCAGTTGGAGTTGGTAGCTGATTCTCCCGCCATTCTGCCATGAAGTCGACTAGTGCTTGCGACTTGATGGTTGTTCGTGGCTTGAAGTCGATGTTGAGGGCGCCGAGTTCGACTGCCCACTTAGAGATTCATCCAGTAGCATCTTGGTTCCACAGGATGTCACCGAGCGGGTAGTCAGTGACGACGGAGATCGAGTACTCCTAGAAGTAGCGTCGTAGCTTCCGCGAGGTGATGAGCACTGCATACAGTAGCTTCTGTACTGGTTGGTAGCATGCTTTAGATTCCGACAAGACCTCGCCGACGGCGTAGACCGGTCAGGACCGGGTAGGTGTGGCTGCCTTCTTCCGCCTCGACAACGATGGCGGATCGACCACGTGAGTAGTCACGGCGAGGTAGAGCAGTAGCTGCTCCTTTTTGCGAGGAGCTGTGAGGACTAGTGGTTTGGATAGGAAATCCTTGAGCTGAGCGAGAGCTTGATCTGCCTCTGGAGTCCACACAAACTTCTCTTGATGCTTGAGTAGTTTGAAGAAGGGTAGCCCCCGTTCTCCAAGCTTCGAGATGAATCTGTTCAAGGCCGCCATGCACTCGGTAAGCTTCTGCACATATTTGATGTAGGTGGGAGCTTTCATCTTGGTGACGGCTGAAATCTTCTCGGGGTTGGCTTCGATGCCACGATGGCTGATGATGAAGCTGAGTAGTTTTCCCGAAGGTACGCCGAAAACGCACTTGTTCGGGTTGAGCTTCCAGCGGTACTCTCGCAGGGATGCGAAAGTCTCTTCAAGATCGGCGATGAGCGTATCGGAGTTTTTGGTCTTGATGACCATGTCATCCACGTAGGCATCGACGTTCTTGTTGAGCTGTCTCTTGAAACAGGCCTGGATAGCTCGCTGATAGGTGGCGTCGGCGTTCTTCAACCCGAACGACATGGTCGTGTAGCAGTAGGCGCCGAACGGGGTGATGAACGCGGTCTTCTCCTAGTCTTCTTCCTTGATAGTGATCTGGTGGTACCCGGAGTAGCAGTCGAGGAAGCAGAGCAGGTCACAGCCCGCCGTGGAGTCGATGACTTGATCTGTCTGCGGCAACCCGAAGGGGTCTTTGGGGCAGTGTTTGTTGAGGTCGGTGTAGTCGACGCACATCCTCCACTCTTTGGTGTTCTTCTTGCGGACGAGGACGGGGTTGGCGAGCCGCTCAGGATGGAAGACTTCTCTGATGAAGCCAGCCACGAGTAGTTTGGTGAGTTCCTTCTTGATGACATCCTGTCGGTCGTCGGCGAAACGGCGGAGGTGTTGTCGTTTCGGGGTAGCTTTAGGGTCAACGTTGAGTGAGTGCTCAATCAGATTCTTGGGCACCCCTGGCATGTCCGCAGGTTTCCAAGCGAAGATGTCTCGGTTAACCCGGAGGAAGCTGACGAGCGCGTCTTCCTATTTCAGGTCAAGGCCCGCCCCGATCATGGTAGTCTTGCTGCTGTCGCCTGTCCCAAGATCAATTGCCTTGACTTGCACTTCCTCGGATGGCTGAGGCTTGTTGGCTTTGTCCGACTTCTCTGGGATGTCGAGTTTATTTGGGGCAAGCTTCTTTGATGCAGCATAGATCTCCATCATGGCATTGGGTACTTGATTGGTGGCTGCGAGTTCCACAGCTTCTGTGTCGCAGTCGAAAGATATCTTCAAGTCCCCTTGTAGCGAGAGTACACCGGCCGGACTTGGCATCTTGAGTACCAAGTACGTGTAGTGGGGTACCGCCATGAACTTGGCGATAGCTAGTCTGCCGAGGATGGCATGGTAGGAAGTCTCGAAGTCTGTGACCTCGAACTTAATTTACTCGGTGCGGTAGTTTTCTCTGGTTTCCCCGAAGGTAACTGGAAGGACCACTAAGCCTAGTGGAATAACCGCGTTCCCGGGGACGATGTCGTAGAAAGGCGACGTGCTCTTAGTGAGCATGTGAGTGATGTCGAGCTTCATCTTCTTCAAGGTCTTGGTGAAGAGGACATTGAGCCCGCTCCCACCGTCAATGTGTACCTTGTTGAGTCTGGAGCCCGCGACTACCGGCTTCAGGATGAGTGGAAACCGCCCTGGTTCAGAGAAGCTTGTCTAATGATCCGCACAGGAGAAGGTGATGGGTACCTCTGACCACCTGAGAGGGGTTGGCACCGCTGGTTCAATGTTCAATACTTCCCGCCTGGTGGCCTTCTGAGACCGCTTGATGGGTAGTCCGCCAAAGAGGACGTTCACCGTCTTATCGGGTTCTTGGAAGTCGCCATTGCCTTCGTCGGCTTTTTTCTTGCCTTTCTTGTCGTGAGGAGGCCGTGGGTCTGGAGAGTCCTTGAGTGCTCGCCAGAGTTGGTAGCACTGCTCGGTAGTGTGGTTGCCCTCCAGATGCCACGGGCACTTCTCTTTCAGCAAGTCCTTGAAAATGTCGGAGGTCTTCTTCGAGTTGTCTTTCACAGGGCGCTGGATAGCCGCGACTATGTTGTCTGGCTTGCGCTTGCGATTAGGACCCGAGTAGTTGTTGTTGCGACCGCCTTGATCCCTGTTATTATTGTTGCTGTCGCTCGGGTTTTGCTTGCTCTTGCCGCGAATAGCGTCATACTTAGCATTCGCCTTGTCTTCTTCATCGGCCCATGAAGTGATCATGTCTTTGAGCTTGGTGATGGAGCTCGGGCGGCGGCGACCGAAGTCTTCAAAGGTGCGACGATGGTAGAGACCGTCTTGGAAAAGGTCGATGACCTCCTTGTCGGTGACATCGACTACAGTGGCGCGCTTGTCGAAGAAGCGCCGCATGTACTTGCGTAAGGTCTCGCCCTGTTCCTGCTTCACCAGAGTGAGGTCCATGCGAGTACCAGAGCGTCCCATGGCGCCCGCAGAGTTGCTGGTGAACTGCTCCCTGAGCTGGTCCCACTTGTCGATCGAGTACTTTTCAAGTGACTCGAGCCATGTAAGTGGAGCTTGGTCCAGACAGAAGGGGAAGTAGAGGCACTTCGTGTCGTTGTTACCGCCATCATTTTCGATGGAGAGGGCATAGCATCTGAGCCACTGCATTGGATCTTGCTTCACATCGTACTTGGTGATCCCCAGAGGCTTGAACTTCTCTAGGAGAAGCAGATTGCGAAATCGAGCAAAAAAGGCGGGGAAGCCGTCATTTTCTCCTGTCGTGGAGGACTTGTTGCGTCGAATTTCTTCGATTCTGTGGCGGGCATCGTAGCCACCGCGTGAGACACCAGTGACGTGGCTGTCTGCGTGGCCTCGGCCTCTGCGATCGCCTCCGCCACCAGTTCTCCTACCAGCCCCGTGCAAGGAGCTCCCGCCGCCGCTGCCTCCCCGCCGTCATCACCATGAACCGCTACGGCACGACTACCGCCACGAGAGCGCCCACCTGATGCCCTAGTGCGGTTGGGGTTCCGTGGTAGTTCTCCTCGAGTACGGTTGCGTTCGTTGTCAGCTGGACTGCGACTTGTGGCTTCATGGTCGGCTTCGCGAGTTCTGAGGGGGGGCACTTGAGTGACTTTGTTGTCGACTCTCATGAAGTAGGCGTCCTCCGCGAGCTTGGCAATGAGTTCTCCCGCGCGCATCCCCTGAGCCTGACGTGCTATCGTGGTGATAGACATGAGGCATTGTTCAGGAGTAGTGTGCACCCGGCTTTCAACTTGGTCAAGTGCTTCCGCGAGGTTCCGTATGGGAAGGCTCTCACGGAGGCGTCTTCGCCGTTCGTTCCGCTTCCTGTTGCGCTCACGTCGGGCGCTCTTGTTGTCGCTGGTCTCATCTGCAGGTGCATTGGCAGACAACTCGTCTGCTGAGATATCTTTCAAGTAGTGGTCAGGGCGTGTCCCTGAGGGTCCCGGCGTCTCGCCGGCAGCCATGAAGACTTGGCGATCCGAGGTCTTTGAGACCGTGTGGTGAGGCACCACCTCTGTTGGAGTTTGCTCCTCTGCTGGAGCTAGTGGTGTTCCCTCCTGGAAGGGAAGCGAGTCGAGGTTGGCGATGCAGCGCGAGTTCCCGTTGTCGTCTCAGTGCTTGCGATCCGCCAGAGACGAATCTCCCGGCGGGTGTAGATGTTATAACCAGGCCGGTAGCTGGTCCTGACAAAGGTTGCTCGGTTGTGGAGTTCTCGGACTCGGGCTCGTCGGGGTCCGATCCGAAGTCGAACTCTTAGGAGGAGTTCGAGTAGTAGCCGGAGACGGGGTTGGAGTCCGAGGTGTAGTCGGAGACGATCTCCTTGCCGACCCGGCACGCAGTGAGAGCCTCCGCATGGGCCTTGCTAGCATTGCAGATGCCGTATGGGAAGTGCCCATGGAGTGGGAGGTCCGCACACGATGGCTCAGTAGCCGGCTCGCATGCGATGGCCCACGGGGACGTTGAGTTCGAGTTGGAGGCGCATCCCAACTCGAAGTCGGCGTGTCGGTTGTAGAGTGAAATTTCGCCGAATTTTCCGGCGAGTTTGCCTGTGATTACTTCGGGAAGCGTCACGAGCCCAGTGCTCGGGTTGGGAGTCATGGTGAGGCGGCGTTGGAAGGATCCGGTGCCGTAAGCAGTGCACACCCAGGACCCGAAGACGAAGGTGTCGCCGCGGTTGAAAGCGCCGGTTGGCTTGATGGAGATTGAAGCCGTCGAGTTCGCCATGAGATCTTCGGCGAGATCCCCTACAGCGCGCCATGTCGGTGTTTAGGCGGCAACCTACCAAGGGGAGTACCCGAGGTAGATTAATGTGGCCTCGCCGAGATCGATAACTCGAAGGAAGAGACACGTGGCACACAGTTTAGACAGGTTCGGGTCGCGAGGTGCGTAATACCCTACATCCTGTATGCTGTGTAGCTCTGGATTGATTGGGTGTGTTTACAAGATGATGCATATATCTGAGGGAAGGGTCCTTGCCTCGCCTTATATAGCCCGGGAGGCAGGGTTACAAGTCAGTTTGAGGAGAGAGTACTAGTCGGGTACGTCTAGGAGTTCTCTACATAGTACAGGACTTGTATAGCTTCCTATCCGAGTACTTCTCCACCGTAGTCCTTGCGCCCCACGCCATCAGGTGCTGTGTGGCACAAGCCGAGTAGTCCAAGGGGCCCACCGAGTAGTCGGTCCTGGTACCCACCGAGGTAGTGGGCCGGCCCAGGGAGGTCCATACGACACCGCCTGGTGAAGGCGGTCTAACCGCCCTGGGCAAAGTGAGCAGATTTTTGCTTTTTGTTGCACTCCTGTGTTGCATTGCTGCATGGGTTCAGGGGGAGTGTGCTTTGGCTCAGGGGGAGCTTGCATATGTGCAGGGGAGCTCTTTGTGGTGTTCGAGCTTTGGTTTGGTGGTTTGCGCTCTTTGCTTGAGCATGGTTTTGTCTCGGATGTGTCGAGTCGTTGCCCTTGCCTAAGGGGTCCGAGACTTGTCTTCTTCAAGTGATCTTGTTCTTTGCCTTTCTTTGGCTTTCGATCGCTTGTTGAGGTTTCTTTTTATTCGTTTCTTTTCTTTTCTCTTTGGTTACCAAATCTTGTGTGTTGTCAATTGCTATTGGTGTTTTAGACCGGCAAACCTACCAAGGGGGTACCCGAGGTAGTAGATTGTGCGGTGGGGATCGTGATCGGGAGGCAGAACTCAAGGTATCTTGCAAGGACACGGGACACAAGATTTATATAGGTTCGGGTCGCCAAGGTGGCGAGCCCTACGTCCTGTTTGGGGGATCAAGTATGGCGCCCTGCGCTTGGTGTTGGGTTGAGATCAGGTGCCCGGCTAGGTACCCGGCCCTCCTTTATATAGTCCAGGGGGCGGGTTCCTAGTCGGTTACAAAACGAGTCCTAGTAGGATTACAGAGCAGGTCCTAGTAGGATTACATGGGAATTCTAGTAGAGTCCGTCTTCATCCTTCCTTGCATGAGTGCAGGGAGTATGCCCGACAAGCCCCCGAGCACATTGTAGTCGAGAGTAGTAGTTCGAGTAGTCTTGAAGCCTCTTCGAGTAGTTCTTGAGCGTCCTCGAGTACTGCTTGGAGAAGTCTTCAATAGTACTTGAACTGCCGCGAGGCTGGAAGGTGGTCCAGCTCATCAGTCTTGAAGTCGAGATTATATGGAAGTGCGATTGCAAAATCGCACTCCATATGGAGTAGCCCCCGAGCCTTAGGTTGAGTTGCAGACTCTAGCTGAGGGTCAATCTTGATTTCGAATCTTCCGTCTTGAAAAATTTGAATGATGGATGTAGCATAGCAGCCCCCGAGCCTTGAAATGATTAGTTAATCAATCCAAGGGTCTTCAGTGTTCGTGAAAGCCATCATCCGAATACTCTTGTAGTGTGTAGCCCTCGAGATAAGAGAGTCGTATGAGCCACGTCGAGTAGTTATTGGTGCGGAGCCCCCGAGCTTGAGAGCGAGCGAAGCCTGCTGAAGTTATACTTGAGTAGTAATTTGAGTGCAGCCCTCGAGCTAGAGAGATTCCAAGTAGTAGTTTGGCGTCGAGCCACGGAGCATGAGAAGTAGTCGTGCCGTTAGAGCGGACTTTAAATGTGACCGAAGTCGACTTTAGATGCCGGCAGAGCGGACTTTAGAATGCGACTTGAAAACCGAAGTCGACTTTGTGCCGCGCGGAGCGGACTTTGAGATGCAACTTCAAACCGAAGTCGACTTTAGTTGCCGCCGCATATGCGACTTTAGAAGTCGACTTTAGGATGCCGACTTTAGGAGCATGACATTGAGATGCGACTACAATAGTCGACTTTGTGCCACGCGGTGGACTTAAGATGCAAAAACGAAAAGCACTTTCCGAAAGCCAAATATAAAAATCGAGAAAACGAGTAGTCTTGCTGCCGGAGCGGGCTTAAGATTGCGACCGAAGTCGGCTTGTGCCACCGGAGTGGGCTTGGGTGCGACCGTTAGCGTCGACTTGTGCCACCGGAGTGGGCTTGAATGCGGCCGTTAGCGTCAACTTGTGCCACCGGAGTGGGCTTGGGTGCGACCGTTAGCGTCGACTTGTGCCACCGGAGTGGGCTTGGATGCATCACAAGCTGACTTGTGCCAACGGGAGTGGGCTTGGATGCGTCCGTTAGCGTCGACTTGTGCCACCGGAGTGGGCTTGAGTGCCTGAGCCATGGATTTCAGACCCAAGGTACGGAGCGCGAGTACTTAGGGTACTTGGACCCATGGTACAAAGCGTGAAGACCACGTGCGGCTAGGTTCCATCGTCGCCAGACCCGAGGGCCACTCCGCCTAGGTTCCATCGAGCTTACACACGTAGTATGCCACCGGTGAAGATGCGACCGGTCGACTTTAAGTTGCCGCACGGAGCGGACTTTAGAATGCGACTTTAGACGTCGACTTTAGATTGTCGCGTGTAGCGGACTTTAAAAGCTGCCTCCTTGGGATAGCCCCCGAGTTGATGAAGTAGACTCGTGGTGACTTGATTGATATACCCCAAGAGTCAGAGTGTAGCTCCCGTGAAAACCGTCGAAGCGTGCACAAATGAGTAGTCGGCAAGTAGTCCTACATGATGAGGAGAACAAGCCAAGAAAAAAACAGTAATCATTTAAATAAATGACTTGTATTGCCCGCGCATGCTGATGAAGCCATGGCGGTCGGCGGCGGAGCCGCCGACGATTGTTGAAGTTGACTGAGTCCGAGTTGATTCCGATTGTTGGGGGCGTGTTGCCGTTCTCGACTAGTTTGGAAAACTAGTCGAGATGAATGGTCGACGATGCGATCTCCGGCCGGAAGGCGGCGTCGTGGCGGCGGCGTAGAGTAGCGTTGCCGCCAGAAAGTAGTAATCGCGCGCGCTGAAGTAGAGCCATGCAAGACGAAGTCGCGCGGCGAGTAGTCGGACGACGGAGACAGCGGCGACGAGCACAGGACGAGCCGCCGACGCGTCGAGGCACCCGGACGCGTGCGGCGAGGCAGTCGACGCACGAGCGAGCGCGCGAGTAGTCGACGACAGCGCGGCGAGACGAGCAGGACGAGCCGCGCGACGCGTCGAGGCACCCGGAGGCGCGGAGGCGGTAATCGACGACGAGCTCGCGCGCGAGGCGGAGTAGTCGACTACGGCGCGCGACGAGCCGCGATGAGCCGCGCGACGCCGGCACGCCGAGGCACCCGACGCCGCTGCGAGGCGGGCGGTCGACGACGAGGCCGGAGGCGGAGTAGTCGACAAAGCAGCGACGAGGCGTGATTTGAGCCGCCCGACGCGTCGACGCGACGGCGGACGCGCCATCGGAGGCGGCAGTCGACGAGCTCGCCGAGGCGAGTAGTCGGCACGAGCGGCGAGGCGGAGTAAGTCGACGACAGCGCGCGGACGTGCAGCGACGAGCCGCGGCGTGTCGAGGCACCCGAGGCGCGGCGGAGGCGAGTAGTTGACGACGAGCCCGCGTGGAGGCGGAGTAGTCGACGACGGCGGCGCGACGAGCAGCGTGGACGAGCAGCGCGCGCGTCGAGGCACCCGGACGCTGGCGGAGGAAGTAGTCGACGACGAGCTGCGCGAGCGTGCAGTCGACGACGAGCGGCGCCGACGAGCCGCGATAGCCGCACGACGCGTCGAGGCACCCGGACGCTGGCGGAGGCGAAGTAGTCGACGACGAGGCGGAGTAGTCGACGACGAGCGGCGCGACGAGTCAGAGGCACCGGAGGCGCCGCGCGAGGCGGAGTAGTCGATCAGTAGTACTCATGTTCCTCTTCCATGTGCATCAAGCGAAGATTTTGAACTCTTGTGTGTGCATATAGCAAAACTCAAGGGAATTGATTTTTTAGCCACGTAAGTTCCACAAAAAAAAATTCTTGCCGCACTAGAGACCATGACAGAGACAGCTCTGCTCTGCTCAGCCCTGTCTCGTGATGTGCTTGTTGATACTGATCCACTCTGCTTTGAGTCTTTGACCGACGATGGCATGTTGACACGGCCGCTTCGACATGGATTCGTTAAATGTGCGATGCTTGTTCCCTTGTCTGCCTCGGACTCGAGAAAAAAAATTCAATTTGTAGCTGGACTGTGATTGGTCGTCGCAGAAAACATCAGGGTCGGATTGCAGCCCTCCAAAGACAATGTGCTTCGGCTCACCGACACGATGAGATGGAGCTGGCAGTTGGTACGGGCCTTTGCTAGCCACGGTAGTGTTGTACGCCGATACATAATTATGCCACCGTGCATGTAGATCACACCGAGTAGGCCTCTGCTTGGGACTTTCGACGAAACGACATCGAATTGGAATTGAGCCGTCACGCCGAGTACTTGTGAGCGCTGAACCGATTGATCTTGTTGACGAGTGTCCTTCGAATTCGCCCGGTGGTGATGATGTCCCCTACCTGGCGCGCCAGCTGTCGTTGTTTTAGACCGGCAAACCTAACAAGGGGGTACCCGAGGTAGTAGATTGTGCGGTGGGGATCGCGATCGGGAGACCGAGAACTCGAAGGTATGCGCAAGGACACGGGACACAAGATTTATACAGGTTCGGGTCGCCAAGGTGGCGAGCCCTACGTCCTGTTTGGGGGATCAAGTATGGCGCCCTGCGCTTGGTGTTGGGTTGAGATCATGTGCCCGGCTAGGTACACGGCCCTCCTTTATATAGTCCAGGGGGCGGGTTCCTAGTCGGTTACAAGACAGGAGTCCTAGTAGGATTACACGGAACGAGTCATAGTAGGATTACATGGGAATTCTAGTAGGAGTCCGTCTTCATCCTTCCTTGCATGAGTACCCGGGGAGTATGCCCGACAACAGCCCCAAACAAGTGTAAACTTTTCATGTGGCTGGTTGCTCATGACAGGTGCTGGATGGCCGATCGGCTGGTCATGAATGGATTGCCTCACCTTGAAAAATGCCCTCTTTGTGATCAGGAGGAGAGTTGATGGTGAAATTCCGTCAACCTAGACATGAGTTTACCTTCGGTGTTGGCATGACTTTTGTATCTTATCCATTGGTACTAACCCCCGTGGTATAACAAGTTCACTTGTGCATGTCGGTTTTGGAGTTTAGTGTTTATGCAGGGCTTTAGCGTTGAAAGCAAGACTTCCGGGATAAGTTCATTAAGCACCTCATGACAAGACCTTGAAGCCCGGTACAAGTCAAGCAATGAAGTGAACAGACTCCAAGAAGCCCAAGGACCCAACCCGAGAAGATGGAAAACTCCAAGGACCTAGCCAGAAAAGTGCTGAATCTTGCGAGACAAGGAGCTACATCCAATTCGGAGAGAAACTGACGACAAGGGCCCACATGCAGAAGGGGGAAGGATCTAGAAGACTCGGGAAGCAACACCGGGCGAAGGAGGTCACGAAATGGGCCGAAGTGGGCCCAGGCCGGTCGGCCCAGCCCATTTCAAGGCCCAGTCGGCCACCCCTTTGACCTAGATGCATCTCGGGCTATTTATAGCCCCCTGACCGAGAGCCACGCATCAATCAATTCATCATCCGCTGCCGAGGAGCAGAGAAGCTTGAGGGACACCATCTCGGAGATGAGGGTCGTGCTAGTTGTCTAGGGTCTCCCTAGCCGACGTGGGAACCTTGCATGGAAGACCACGTCGGAGCTCCGGAGCAAGGATCAAGATCGAGGTAGGATCCCGGTGGTGATCTTGTTCATGTAATCATTCATGGTGAAGTTTTTATAGTGAATCCGATTTCTAGCGATCAAGTGCCTTCTCGATGATTTTGTTTTCTTCTTGGTTTTGCTTCTTCCCCAATCTATACTTAAGATAGATTGCTTAGGGTGCTCTTGTAGCCGCGGTGGCTAGAGGTGCATACCGGACCGACCAAGTGATTTCAACTTGTTCTTATCGAACTCGCCCTAGACTACCCGTATGAATAGGAATACGTTGTGACAGAACGGGGGTTCCGAAAGGCGGGCATTTTCGAATCGGACCCGGAGGCCACTTAATGAGATTCGTTTTTCTATCTTCATCTATCTTGTTTGGAGCTACAACATAAGCATGATCTAGACTCTCTAGACCGGTTATCTCTTGCTTTCTCTTCCTACCTCTTTAGTAGATTAGATTAGATGTGTTTCCTTTATGAGTTAGTAGATTAGATGCAATTTGGTTCTTCATTAGATAGCTTTCCTTGCTTTACTAGATTGAATCCTTGCATTGCACATTGTTCCACGGATTCGATACCTTAGGTTCACCACTCGAGGGAAGAAGGGTCCCTTGACTACGATGGGGGATTTGTCCGCTTGCAAATCCATATGAACTTTGATACGATAATCTACCGTCAACAAGCCCCTTTTTCTGGCGCCGTTGCCGGGGAACTAGCAATCAAGATCCAATCTAGTATCGCTTTTTTTCAGTTTTTCTTTTGATTTTCTTTTGCATCTCTTAAGTTTGATCGTCCTCAAAAAGAAAAAAAATCAATCTAATCTAGTTTTGATTAACCCTAATTTTTCCTTTTTTTAGATTTTTGTTTTATTGCTAACCCTAACCGGAGATGGTTGGCTACCTCTCCAAGAAACCCAAATATTTTTTGTGGATGATCCAGGAAAACTTTACAGGTAAAGGAGACGTGCAACACAAGCTAAAGGGTTGGAGACCCTAGATCCAAAAGCCAAAGTCGAAGGACCGTCGAAATCTCCAAGGGAATCACCACCTCCAAGTCCAAAGGAAGATCAACCTCAACCGCCACCTATGGGAGAACAATCACAACCGGAGCGCAAGATCGAACTAAGCACCCCGGACGTCGTTGATCTACCTATCATAAATCTTCATGACGCCGGAAGGCCGTTCAAGATCAAGAGCCGAATTCTTGAGTGGAATATCAGTTTACTTAAGAGGAGGATGGAGAAGATGGAGATAGAGAAAGAAGCTCAACACCTAAAGGCTGCCGAAGCAAGATCCACATGCAAGGAGTGTGAGGAGTACGACCATGTCCAAGGTAAACCCCGATCTAATGCAAGTTCGTCCATTCTAGATTTGGTTCCTCTTTGTGCACAATTCAAGAACTTCATGGACGAGCAAGCTAAGATCAACAAGGACGCCGTCACTAAGTTTGAGGCCATGGAGAAAATATTGGAGAATTAGATGACAAGGTGACGGAGGTCGGAAACTCTATGCGTGAAGTGTTCATCGTGATGAAGATGTTAGAGACGCAAGTGGGACAACTTGTCGGACGCCCGATGGGTAACAAAGGAGAATTTCCGAGAAATTCTCAAGGTCGCGAGAAGGCGAAGGCTACTCAAACTCATTCGGGAGAGATGAAGGATCACACTAGGAGACCATGAAGATCACGACCGAAGGACCGGATTTGAGATGCCGAACCACTACATGAAGGAAGTTGTTGCATCCGTCGAGACCAAAAGACAAAGCCAGCCCGTGAAGACCAAAAAAATGACTAAGCCGAAGAATAAGCCCGTGCCCAAGATGGTGCGGAAGTGGGTACCCAAGATTGCAACGCCCGCAAAGAGCGTTGATCCCCGAAGTAAACAAGTTAAGAAGTCTAGCCATGGACTATAAACGAAGCGCTAGGCGGGAGGCAACCCGTTTCGTCGAGTCAAGAATAAGCTACTGGGAGGACAACCTGATTCTAGGTTTTTCAAATCTTTTCAAGCAATTTAGTTTTGAATTTTACTACGCAAAACATTAGACTTAAAATGGTTGAACAATATTAGAGACATAATTCTTGGTTGAATATTTTGTTTTGATCATAAACCCTTTACATGAACCATCCTATGTGTTTGTTTGCTTCTTTTCGAGAAACCACAACAAAAAAAATTCAGACTATCTCAACCTTTCATCCTCTTTATGATGTTGTGGTTGACTTGCTTTTCATGCTAAAAACACACGAGTAGAGCCACGTCTTGTACCTAGATGTTATTTAAATTTCAGCGCCTGGTAGGACTCGCGTGAACCTAGAAATTTGACTTTTGGTTGGTTTAAAAATCCTTATCCTTGGTTTCTCTAAGATTAGAATTTTTCTAAGCCTCATTTAATTTTATTTCATTCAAAATCTCTCTCATCTAACCAAAATTAGAACCTAAATCTATGCCCCCATGATCAAGCCGGGAAAAGTTTGCTCCCAACTAATGAAGGCAAACGATACCGGTGAGACCAACATAAAAGTAGTCAGAGAATATTTTCGACTTACATTTGTTTTTAATGCTTTAAAAACCCCTCTAAATTTATATTTAAACTCATTAATATCTCTGATTTTATTTTTTATTTTCGAAATTAGAGGAGTACTTAGCATTAAAACATGCTTAGAGGGAGGCAATCTAGTTAACCTAACTATACATGCACCATTATACATCATGGGATGCCCCTCCAACATATTTTATCAAACCACATGAAAAGTACAAGCATGGGGGGCAGCCAAGACTTTGTTTTGCAGGAATATCATGGAGGCATGTGAGGCAAGGGAGTATGAAAGTAACTCAAAGCGAAAACATCAAGTGGAAGGAGCAATAATGCAAGCAAAGGAGTGGACGAGAACGTTTGGAAGGTGCACGCGGTCACGAAGCAACAAAGCAAGCATGAGTGCACTAGAGAAGAATCGAGCCAAGAGGAGGAGAGAGGTAAGTCTCCCATCCAGCTCTTTGTTCGTGTGCTCTAGTTTGTAGTCCGGAACCACCTTAGACTTAGCCATCCACCTCGTTTGTTTCGTGCAACAAAACACATCCTAATTCCACTCAAAGTCCAGACTCCAAAATAATATTTGTGTACCTTGTTACCGGTTGAAAACCCTGGATATATATTTGTGAGGGAGAGTGCTGCAATCATGGAAGAAAACTACAAGTCTTTGCACCAAGAAGAAGGGATCATCGTCCAAGCCATCATCGACAACCTCTTCGAGGAGGCACTCGGTTTCCGAGTCTCCTCGGAGTATGGAGGAGGACACGGCACCGCCGAGGAGGAACAACACTCTTCTCCTCGGTGGCATGAGGGCCACACGAAACTCGTTATGAGGTTCACCAGACCTCAAGGACATATGGAGGAGCCGCCCATCCGACCTCGCCACTCGACACGATCATCCGCTCCACCTCCATACGCTCCGCGGTATTCCGATGGGTTTATCATCACGACGGAGGAGGTGGAGGAGAAGCTCGCTCGCCTTGAATAGAGGCTTGTAGCGAACGTCAACTTCGACGACCAAGCTCTCCACATATTGGATTTTCATACGGGACACCGAGGTTGGGTGCAATTCTCTAACGGAGTGTCGGCAAACACCCACAAGGAATTTGCCTAGGAAATTCTCATGACCATGGCGCATATCCTTGGTGAAGGAGTGTTGAGTCTCTCATTCCGTTTGGAGAGAGAGCCATTCGCACCAGGAGGCCATCCACAAACTAGAGAGAGAGGAGGGAGATCTCCAGAGGGAGATCAACCACCTCGAAGGAAGCACCCACAAGTGGAGAAGAAGGAAGACACCGTCGGAAGGGTAACCGTGATCAACGGTGCTATGTCTAGCACCTTGATGGGTTAATCTCCTTATTCATCCATGGGTTGTAATCGATCTTGAGATGTAATCATACTTTGTTGGATTATCTATCTACCATCTTGTGTTGAATATACTTTATTGCTTAAGGTTAGCTACCATGCCATAAAGGGAGTAGAGCTCCAATGCTTCCTTGGATCCATTCTGTCCATCATAGGTCTAGTCATGAATACCTTCGCGTAGTGAGTACTAGAGGAGGGAAAGGGCGAAACCGTGGTCACAACCCCCGATAGATTAGATTGGTTTTCATGTTCAAAACGATTGCATGTTCTAGTATCGTAGACCCATGGGCGAGTGTCTCCTATCTTGATTGAACAAGCGGTTCCCTATGTATTAGGGAATAGCTCGGTTTTCAAAAGGGAGCCCCGGAACAAGTGGATGTGCATGGAGGCACATGGGAAGGATTTTGGAGTATGATCGCGGGAGAAGCGTAGCAACAAAGAAATTTTATCCGGAACCCCATCATCCAAGAGTTTCACTCATGGATGTGCAAAAGGATTTTGGGGAGAATAAGAGAGACAAAGATAACCAACACGGAGTTGAATTGGCTTTACTCGGCTTTGATTGCCAGGCAGCCAATCGACCCCACTAACCTCATGATCAACCGGTGGTGTTGTGAAGCAACATCGGGTTCGGGAGATATTGGTTCGGGGTGTTACCTCTCCATGTTGTCTATCTCTTTGAGACCAGGTATTACAAGGAACCCCGAGCATCTCCTACATGGGACTTCCCTAGGATTTGATTATATGAAGAAAAGCAAATATGAGAGAGGAGGCTTTAAAGTGGCTAAAGTAAACTTACCCCTTCCGGATCAAAGATTAAGACTTTTTCTTAAGGGGAAAGAAGATTGGTTAGAGGAAGGACTTCTTGTGCCGGCGAAGAAAAAAAATAAAGGATTATAGGAGAAGTTTTTTTTCACGGCCCAAGAAGGAGGTGCACAACAAAATTATGTGCCACCATTTGGAGGAACCCCAGCACCGCCGAGTTACTACGGTGATGTACTAATGCAAGCATGGGGGAGTGGTGCAGCCATGCCCCCACCAAATTTTGCGGTGCCCAACGTAGCCTTTGCGGAGCCATATGCACACCTTCCTCAACCACAACAAAATATGGCCACCATTGGAGGATACGCTGCAAGAAACCATGCAAATTATTGCAGCCATCCAAACCAATGCAAACCAAATGGGTGAAGGAAATGCAAACATCGCTTATGAGCTTTGACACCTTCACTTAGCACCGTCGGACAATTCATGGGAGGAGAGGCGCAATCCTATTATGAATAAGGGTACAACAACCTAGACTATTAATATCAACCACCGGCGGAAGATTAGAGAGAGGAGGAGCTTTAGTTATCTTTCCTTTCCCCTTTTTCTTTAATTTTCAGCTTGGATGTGCCTATGTATGCGTAGTATTTTTAGTTTTTATTTAAATTTTCAGTATGTGTGTTAGTTTTTATTTTCATCATGAATAAAGTCACCACCTAGTTTTTACCTTTGGTAAAGTTACAAAGTTTGTGCCATGATGATATATGATTATAATTGCCGCTTTGTTTATCTTTGTAATTGTTTTATGATTAAGCTATGCTCTCTTAAAATACAAATCTGAAATTATCTAAATGCTAGCTTAATCTTTAGCGGAGGTTATGATAAAAATAAACACCCATAGTGTTTTATGTGCTCTCAAGTTTTAGATGGATTAAAGATGATTTATTTTTGTTCTTAAAAGTAATGCTAACCTTGTCATAAATACCACTTGCATGTTGCTCTACCTATCCAGAGCCATATATAGATTTGAGTGCAAAACTTAGTATACAAGGTTTATTTTTGGGTGAGTTATTGCAGGCCTTGATTTCTCTGGCCCGAGACTAAGAAGTGGTCATTCCGCTTTTTCGTATCTATCTTTTGCTAGCCTTTTTATCCGTGCATTGTGTATCCCCACATCGGAGATTTCACAAACCTCGCCGGATATCCATTCTTAAAACCAAATATCATCTTTTGTGATTACCTCCTTGACCACAACCTATCGTTGAGAATGGATCGTCAATTGAAGGAAGATCGCAAGATGGTGCCAACATTGAAGATTTCGAGTATCTCTCCAAAGGAAAAGTATTTCCGGTACCTACCTTATCTCTATCACCTCTTTGCCCGAGGACGAGCAAACGTCTAAGCACGGGGGAGGAGGTAGGTACAATGCAATTTTAGAGTTCAAGGGGAGCAAATAAAAAAATTGATGAGAAAGAAAAAGAAAAAAATGAGAAAAAAAGAAATTAAGAAAAATATATGTATGAGAAAAAAAGGAAAAAAATATATGAGTATGTATGATATAAAAATAAAATAAAGTCAACTCCCCGGTTCTCGAAAGTGCATTAGGAATTTCAAGGCTTCAAGATTAAAGGATCCATACTCATCTTTCCAACCATGTGCAATCTGATAACGAGGACTTCCTTTGTGCCTCGGGATCACTCTTTGCCATTTGCACATGTCCACCTATCTCAAGTGTGTGTATTTTTCTCTCCCCCTCCTTGATATAACATTATTTTCTAATGGCCTTTTTGACGAGTCTCGGTAAGACCATGAGAAGCTTGTCTTGTTTTGACAACATCTCATTTATAATATCCTGGTAGGACTAAACTTTCCCAAAGAGCTCCATATAAAGCCTACCACATATATGAATGTTATGAGAGGGAAAGGAGTAAAATAAATAGGCTTGAGAGACAAGTTGAGATGAGAGTTCATGAGCATGATGCAAGGTGGTTTAAATTTGTGTACTTGGTTTAGCTCTTTTTCATCTTGTTCTTTATTTCAAAATTTCTGAGATCCATTTGAATTTTTGGGAGCATGTTAATACTTGTGGGATAAGCTTAATTAAATATCTATCCTCCGTAGGGATGAAGGCTAGTACATTATGCAACTTTAACGAATTAAACTTTTGAGAGCATTATGTTTTCTCATGTATGATCAAGCGCAAGGTTTAAACAATGAAGGGCAATGATGATATCCATCAAAGGCTTACTCGAGGACGAGCAAGGTTTAAGCATGGGGGAGATGTTGACGGTGAAATTCCGTCAACCTAGCCATGAGTTTACCTTCGGTGTTGCCATGACTTTTGTATCTTATCCATTGGTACTAACCCCCATGGTATAACAAGTTCACTTGTGCATGTCGGTTTTAGAGTTTAGTGTTTATGCAGGGTTTTAGCGTTGAAAGCAAGACTTCCGGGATAAGTTCATTAAGCACCTCATGACAAGACCTTGAATCCCGGTACAAGTCAAGCAATGAAGTGAACACGACTCCAAGAAGCCCAAGGACCCAACCCGAGAAGATGGAAAACTCCGAGGACCCTAGCTAAAAGTCTTTGAATCTTGCGAGACAAGGAGCTTCGTCCAATTCGGAGGCGACAAGGGCCCACATGCGAAGGGGAAGGATCTAGAAGACTTGGGAAGCAACAGGCGAAGGAGGCCCTGACCCGGGCAGTGGGCCAGGGCCGGCCCAGGCAGCCCAGCCCATTTTGAGGCCCAGTCGCCTTTGACCTAGATGCATCTCGGGCTATTTATAGCCCCACGAGCCACGCATCAATCAATTCATCATCAGCCGCCGAGGAGCAGAGAAGCTTGAGGGACACCATCTCGGAGATGAGGGTCGTGCTAGTTGTCTAGGGTCTCCCTAGCAGACGTGGGAACCTTGCATGGAAGACCACGTCGGAGCTTCGGAGCAAGGATCAAGATCGAGGTAGGATCCCGGTGGTGATCTTGTTCATGTAATCATTCATGGTGAAGTTTTTATAGTGAATCCGATTTCTAGCGATCAAGTGCCTTCTCGATGATTTTGTTTTCTTCTTGGTTTTGCTTCTTCCCCAATCTATACTTAAGATGGATTGCTTAGGGTGCTCTTGTAGCCGTGGTAGCTAGAGGTGCATACCGGACCGACCAAGTGATTTCAACTTGTTCTTATCGAACTCGCCCTAGACTACCCGCATGAATAGGAATACGTTGTGACAGAACGGGGGTTCCGAAAGGCGGGCATTTTCGGAATCGGACTGGAGGCCACGGTTTAAAGATGCTTTTAATGAGATTCGCTTTTCTATCTTCATCTATCTTGTTTGGAGCTACAACATAAGCATGATCTAGACTCTAGATCGGTTATCTCTTGCTTTCTCTTCCTACCTCTTTAGTAGATTAGATTAGATGTGTTTCCTTTATGAGTTAGTAGATTAGATACAATTTGGTTCTTCATTAGATAGCTTTCCTTACTTTACTAGATTGAATCCTTGTGTTGCACATTGTTCCACGGATTCGATACCTTGGGTTCACCACTCGAGGGAAGAAGGGTCCCGTGACTACGACGGGGGATTTGTCCGCTTGCAAATCCATATGAACTTTGATACGATAATCTACCGTCAACAAGGAGGAAACGATTAACCTCTTATTGCTATCATGTGTGTTTTCTTGCTAGGCTTGTGTTGGGGGGTATCCGAAAAACCGGACGGGTTCCACGAACACGAGAGAGAGACGGAACAGTAAGCACGTTCAAGAGCAGTAACAAAGCAGCAACAAAGTCGTGAGAGACTGAGAATCTCCAGCTAAAGGCACAAATTTCCAAAAGTGATGAATCCGTTTACACGTGCCCTCGCACCCCCCTTTTATAGGGAGACGAAGGGACTTTTACATTCCGAAAACACCCTTGCGCCCGAAGAATATTCCTAATGTGAACACATACATGAATGTCATTTACATCTCATACATTTACAAGCTTGCCATCAGTTCACACACTAAACCCGGACTTTTTGGGACAGCAACTTTGACTTTGCCTCTCACTGGTTTGTGAATTTCCCCGTTCGTGACTTCCGAACCAGACTTCCAACATATTCTTGAATTTCCCGTCTCCTGAAGTTCATGACTTCGCCCGTTCGAGATTCCAGACTTCCGCATGTTCGCGACTCCGAGGCTCCATAGGTTCAAGATTCCTGAAAGTCGCATGTTCGCGATTCCGAGGCGTCGCAGATTCAAGATTCCCGAAAATCGCATGTTCACGACTCCGAGGCTTCGCGTGTTCTAGATTCCCGAAAATCGCATGTTCGCGATTCGAGGCAGTCCAAGATTCACGAAAATCGCGAATGCTTTGCCCCTGAAAAACACATCTTAAGAATTTCGTTAAACTCGATGTTTCGAGGGTGACGGGTTTTCCTGAATTCCCCAACACTAGCCCCTCGGGGAAACGGGTTGACTTCGACGATCCGATTCCACGAAAACCAGAATTTTGGTAAAAAACGTCACCCTCGGAACGTCGGAGGGGACACGCGTCACCCGGAAACCCCATAACGGTCTAATCGAGGCAGGTTTCGCGGAACTACCCCCCTCGCCCCTATAAATAGAAGGCTTCCGCTGTGAAAATTTTTCACTGCTCCCTTGCTTTTGTTGCGAATCGTGACTCTTCTACTTCGTGGAAACTCATCTTGTGCTTCGGAGTTCGCGACCTTTCAACTTTCTTCGAACCTTTCTAAGGTATTGTTCTTTTCGTTCTTTAACCCTTGTTTGTTATTGTTATTGTAATAGTTTCCTTTAGTCTGTGAACTTTGTTTGCGAATGTTTTCCTTATTTCTTCTTCTTTGCAAAATTGTCGAATAGGTGGCTCGAGTCAAAAGCACCGCAAGACCTATGACGGCCGAAGAACTTGCCGCAGCCGGTCTTCCAGCTGAGCCGATTGTCGAGGGTCCTGAGAATGCTTCTCCTCCCGAAAAGGGAGGCTCTCCCGCCGCTAGTGGCTCCAGGAGTCACGAAGATGGTGAGGTCAGAACAGACGATGAGGACGTCGGAGACGTGGATGCTGGCGTCGGAGATTTGGTCAGGGCAAGGGCAGGGGGACCTCTGCCTCCTTCTCTCGTTTTCGGAGAATCGAAGGTCACTACCAACATGATTCGAGAATATGAAGCAGCTGGCTTCTTCATCTCGGGCACTGGGCGAGCTCCACTGGACGAACAAATCCCTACTCCCGAAGATGGAGAGGTTGTCGTGTTTCGGGATTTCTTCACATGCGGTCTTAGATTTCCTTGTGATCCAATTTTGCCTGCTATCTTGAATGCCTTTTCGGTGAAGATTCATCAGCTCTCACTGACGTCTTTTCTTGAGGTGTCAAAGTTTATTTGGATCATGAAAACCTTCGGCCGTAATCTCAGCGTCGACGCTTTCGCCAGATTTTTCGAATTGGTCATCGTTCCCGACGTCATCAAAGTCGACGACGGGCAATATTACGAAGCTCAGCATGCATGCTGCACCTTCAACACCCGACGTCAGAACACCCAAAAAGGGATTACGCGAATTCAGATCGCTCCCTGATGCAAGACCAACTTGACCGATGATTGGAATTCGTACTGGTTCTACGTGAAGGTCAACATGTCTTAAGTTCCTGGCTATGAAGGACCAGCTTACCCTTTGTCCTGCCCTATCGCACCCCTGACTGCTATGAATGCTGCCGAGTTCAATCATCGAGCGGTAGGGATTAGAAATTGCGAAAGTGCTTTTCACCTCGCCAGCACTATACTTGGGGGCCGCGACATTATCGAGGAGTTCGTTGCTGCAAGAATTTGGCCGATTTCTTGTGGCTGGGCCCCCAACGGGATCGTGTATTTCAATGTCAACTGGGCGACTCAAGAAGTACCTTTCCCGAAATTCGGTATTAAACTGAGGGAAGGCCAGAGTGCTGATGCTTTCATGGTTGAGGTTGAGAAAAGAGTTACTCTAATGATAGGCGAGTACACCATGAACGAATACAAGGCATACAAGGTGCTGGTGAAGCACAAGAGAAGAATTAATCATGTGTTTACTGAGGTTTGTGGGGACAAGTCCTTTAATTCTCTACGCCCTGGTCACAAATTGAAGGTTCCCATCATTGTCGCCATTGCTCGGGCTCCTATTAGTGCCCGAGAAGAAGATCTTCGAAAGCGGGTCTCCGATTATCGGCGAGCACTTCCTCTGGCGTCCAGCCTTCCACGACAAGATCTCTAGAATCGACGAAACGCAAGCGCAGGACCTCCGAACAAATTTCGGACGCCGAACTCCAAGCAGCCTCCGGCCTCGCTCAAATGAGTCGCAAAAAATCCAAGAAGGCTGTCAAGAAAGTTGTCTCTTCAGGTGTTCAGCGAGTTCCCTCCGCATTTGACGACGTCTTCATGGAACCTGAGCTGAAAGGTTCCTTCTTTTGGCCCTTGTTGAGATTTGACTTTCATGAACATTTCCCATCAGGTTCTGAGAGTGAGTTCGTGGATATTGACTCCTTTTCAGATGCTGCGACCGAAGTTCGGAAGGAGGTTGTTCACGACGCCGCCGCTGATCCTTCTACTGTTGCCCCTGAAGCTGTCATTTCTCAGCCAGCTGATCCAGTGGTAGAGGCATCTGCCGAATTCATCAGGGAACTTGAGCTTACCATTAATAAAGATGAAGATCCTGTCGCCAACGTTCCCTTGGTTGAATTCGTGAATCTTTGCCTGAATGTCAAGATCCTTCTCCCTCCACTACCGCATTCAACAAAAGCTTGATGCGTCATCGCCATGTGGAATTGCTGCGTTGGCTGCGAAGTGACTAAAAATAGAGACGGCACCCCCCGAATTTTAACGCTTTGGGAATCGCCTGCACTTATTGATGAAACAGGGGAGGAAGGTTCGGATGATTCGCTTGAAGGAATTGCCTGCGGCTCCAGGAAGGTGGCTGATTCTTCCCAGAAGAAAGCTTCTGCTTCTGCGGGTAAATATTCTTCGAGTTCGGGGAAGAAGGTCATCATGAAAAACTACAGCAGACAAGGTTCGTCCCTCTTTTCGGTAATTCTTGACTCTCACCGATTCACAATTTCTTGTTTTGTGACTTTACTTATGAAATTTTTCAGAGTTCAAAGATCTTCTTCGCTCGTAGCCCCCGTCAAAGCTTGCTAGATGTCAAGAAACTTATGTACTTAAGTCTTCGATGCTCGGGAAAGTTGCCGCTGGACGGCTCATTGATCAGGAGAAACTGAATAGGCAGCTTTCTCAAGAATGTAAGGAGCTTAAGCGCAACTTCTCCCTTGCCCATTCTACGAATCTTGACTTGGAGAAAAAAGTTGCCGAATTGGCGGAAGTTCTGAAGCGCTGCCAGGACGAGAAGAAAGTTTCTGAGGAGGCTGCTGAAAACTCCCGAAAAGAGCTTGAGAGGCTTCGGAAAACTCATGATGATGATCTGCGGATGATCGAAAATCTTCGCAAAGATCATGACAAGTCCTTAAAGACTGCCGAAGATCTTCGCACCAACAATTCCGATTTGGCTAAGTCTTTGAGCGTCAAGGACCGAAGAATCCAGGATCTTGAGAAGGCGCTGACTGAACAGAAGGGGGCTTCAAGAAAAAACATCTCTGATCTTTTGAACAAGTTGAAGCTCTTATTTGAAGAGTACGAGAAATCTCTGAAGGAGTTTGGCGTTCGCCCCGCACCGCTCCCTACTGACCTAGGGGTTTCTGAATTCATGGAGTGGATCGAAGCTGAGTTCAAGGCACTTCCCGAAGTTATTTCTGGCGCTAACGATTTCGCGGCGGCCTTCTCAGTTGAGAGCATCCTGAAGCTCCTTCATAACTTCGACTGCGCTGATCTCGTGACGTTTCGCGAAAAACTCTTGCAGTTCCCCGACGCCTTGAGCACCTCCATAATTCGGCCAAACGAGGATGTGCAAGTTATCAAATCCAGATTAGCGAGGGAGTTCTGGCTTGCTAGCGGGAAGGAGGCTGTGAAGAGCATCGCGCGCGCGAAGCTTGCCCAGGTTAGTTTTTGGACGATTTCGTCGCTACTGCTAGTTCGTGAAATTTTTGTTCTTTGATTTTCCTTACATTTGTTTTTTTACCTCTCTTAGCTGATCGAGGGTGAAAATCGCGGAAAGGGCGCTGCGTCTCCTGAACTCTCTACTGGCGACGAAGACTCTAGCGACTCGGGAGAAGAGGGCTCGAGCGACAGCAGCGATAGTGGGAGTGATGATGACCAAGCTCCTGGGCATGAAGAAAACTCTCCGAAGGTTGATATTGCGGAATAGAAATTTCCGAAACATTCGCCCTTCGAGGCTATTCGCGTACATTTGTATATTCACTTAGTTTGTCTGAATAGTTGTTTTGTAAACTTTAACCTGCGCAGGTCCTGCAAGCTGGGCCTACGCAGGACGTGATGCCACTACGGATTCATCGCGATAAAATGTTTGTTAGTGGCGAAGCGTGGCATTTGTTCAAAAGAGCTCATCCCGAACAAGATTTTTCCGATTTTTAGCTCGAAACATCGCTTAAGTTTTCTATAGGATGCTTCGATCTTTCTTCCTATTTTCTGCTTTGTAAGAAGGAAGGTTCTACACCTGCGAACCCAAGTTCCATGAAGATTCGAAGGAGCCCTTAGCTAACCTGCCGAGCTCAACTTTGCTTATGCTAGCGATATTGCAGAAGATGATAGTTGCGAACCCAGACATGTTGTCGAACTCTCGTTCTAGACTTTGTAATTATCAATGTAATTGGTGTCGAACTGTTAAGAAATTTTTATGCAATTAAGGAAATAAAGACGTTTTCTTTTGAAAAAATGTCACCCTCCCCCACCTTGCCATTTTGCATGAAAATTTCTATACAAATTACCGAAGCTCTACTATTCCTCGAAATTTGATCAGACGCTTTTGGAGAAATCTTCGCAAATTCTTTAAAACTTCAAATGTTGTTAGGCAAGTCGACAAAATTTGTTCTCGAATTTTGTGGACTTGACCCTCTTGGCATACTTGCCCTAGTTGATATTGCAACCCTCAGTTACTTCAACCATGAATTTCTACGAATTCCTACACGAGACCCTTTGCCCTTTTGCCAGAATGACTTTTTCGTGAATAATTTTTCGGTAGTTTTCATTAAGCAAAATAATTTTGGAACAATGCCACACACATTCACTTAACCGCAATTGTCATTGCTTGTCACGATGGAAACTGAGGCTGCAACTCATCGTTGTCTCGAGCCTTTTCGGTGGGAATCCCTTCGTGGATGGGATTTTAGGCCACAACTTATTGTTGTCTCGGGCCTTTTCGGTGGGAATCCCTTCGTGGATGGGATTTTAGGCCACAACTTATTGTTGTCTCGGGCCTTTTCGGTGGGAATCCCTTCGTGGATGGGATTTTAGGCCACAACTTATTGTTGTCTCTCAAGCCTTGGGAATCCCTTGGATTTTTGGCCAAAACTTATTGTTGGGCCTTTTTCACAACCTCTTCTTTTCACGATGGAATTACGGCTATCAAGAAGCCTTTTCACGAACTTTTCTTTTTCACGATGGAATTACGCTATCGAAGCCTTTTCACGAACTTTTCTTTTCACGATGGAATTACGGCTATCGAAGCCTTTTCACGAACTTTTCTTTTTCACGATGGAATTAGCTGTCGAAGCCTTTTCACAGAACTTTTCTTTTTCACGATGGAATTCTGCTGCTCGGAAGCCTTTCTCACGAACTTTTCTTTTTCACGATGGAATTACGGCTATCGAGCCTTTTCACGAACTTTTCTTTTTCACGATGGAATTCCTATCAGAAGCCTTTTCTCACGAACTTTTCTTTTTTCACGATGGAATTCTGGCTATCAAGAAGCCTTTTCTCACGAACTTTTCTTTTTTCACGATGGAATTCGCCATCAGCCTTTCTCACGAACTTTTCTTTTTCTCGATGGAATTATATATATATCACAAACTCTTGATTTAGAGCCCCTTTGCAAAAAAGCGGTCCTCCTTATTCTAATGCAACTAAGAAAGTAAAGGCTAAAGTTTTTTCCCGAAATCGCTTATAGACACGCGATTCGGATTTTTTAATTTTTCGGAATACAAATTTGCGAAAATAGAAAAATTCTCTAACTTACATCTAACTACAACTAGAACTTTCAAGGGTAACACCGTTTCAAGCTGTCGGCGTTCCATGAATATGGCAACTCTTCGCCAGTTTGCTCCATTAAGCGAAAAGCCCCTGGCATGTCTGTTTCCTTTGCAATGTAAGGCCCTTCCCAAGACTCATGAAGTTTTCCTGGGTTCTCCCAGTTTTTCTTCCTTTTCAATACAAGATCGCCAGTTTTGATGTCCTTTCGGACCACTTTCTTGTCTCTCCAAGCCTTAGTCTCTTTTTAGTACTTCTCGATGTTTTCAGCAGCTTCAAGGATTGTTAGCTCAATCATGTCATTTTCCACTTTCTTATCAATTTCTTCAATCTCTTTTGCTTTCAGGACTCTCATGCTTTCATTTTTGATTTCCTCTGGTGTCATTGCCTCAGTGCCGAAAAGTAGGCGAAAAGGCGTGAATCCCGTTGCCCTTGACACGGTAGTGTTGTGGGACCAGATTACTTTCGGCAATTCATCCACCGATTTTCCCTTCTTTTGGTCGAATAAGCACTTCTTGATCCCCGAAAAAATCAGGCCATTTGCCCTTTCAACTGCTCCGTTGGACTGTGGGTGGTACACGACAAAATTTCAGTACCCAAGGTCTTGCAATATTCTTTGAAAGTGTAACAGTCGAACTGTTTCCCATTGTCAACAGTCAGTTCTCTAGGAACCCCAAACCTGCAGACTATGTTCTGCCAAAAGAACTTCTGAATTGTTGGTTCTTTGATGTTCGCAAGTGGTTTTGCTTCCACCCACTTCGTGAAATAATCGACTGCAACAGCTGCGAATCGGCAACTCCCCTGAGCCGTTGGCAATGGCCCTACTAGATCCATTCCCCACCTTTGCAAGGGCCACGATGGTGGAATCAAGTGAACTGGCATTGATGGTAAATTTTGTTGATTCGCTGTTTTCTGGCATGCTTCACATTGCTGAACTAATGCCTTGGCATATATGTTTATGGTGGGCCAATAGAATCCCTGCTTTATTGCCTTTCCAGCTAAAGCCCTGGTGCCTATGTGCGCACCACAAAATCCACTGTGAATTTCCTTGAGAAGCTCCAGGCCTTTTTCGGAGGTGATGCACCGTAGCCAAGGCTCAGTGACTTCTGATTTGTATAGTTTTCTGTTTACTACTGTATAGCCCTGTGCCCTTTGTTTCAATCTTTTCTCTTCCAACTCATCTTGTGGTTCATAGTGGCCTCTCAGATAAGCCATGATTTCTGCGCTCCAATCGGGAGTCTCCACTGCATTCACGATTTTTGGCCTCGAATCTTTGATGGACGGTTCTCTGATGATTTCAAAGAACACATCAGGGGGTAGTTCTTGATTTCTGGCTGCTGCTTTCACCAGCTTGTCTGCCTCATTGTTGTCATCTCTTGGGATATCTTTGGAGTAACCTTTGAAGTGCCTTTCCATTTCCGACTTTTCTAGGTACTTCATGAGAACGATTTCTTGCTTCACTTTCTTTTCGACATGTTCTTGAATGACTTTGAATCCGTTCGATTATGAAGGTCTGCTGCCCCAAGGCTTTCATTTTCTTAATGCGAGTAGAGCTTCATATTACATTGTGTTGTTAGTGGAATGTTCATTGTTCGCGAATATGAGCCGAGCTGCATATCTTATCACTACCCCCGCCGGGGATGTTACGACAGCCGAAATTCCAACCCCCTTGTAACACCAAGCCCCGTCACACTGCACTATCCAAGGCTCAGTTATCTTTTTTTCGAGGTTCTGAGTTGGTGAGGTCCAATCCACGACAAAATCCGCCAGAACTTGCGACTTTATTGCACTTCTCCTCTCGAAGTCCACCACATATTCTGAGAGTTCAGCGCCCCACTTGATTATTCGGGTAGATGCCTCTCTATTTGCGAACAAATCGCTTAACGGCTGATTGGTGATGACCCTTATTCTGTGACCCTCGAAATAGTGCCTTAGCTTCCTTGCTGCCATGATGACTGCATATGCGATTTTTTCCTGTTCGGAATAGAAGATTTTCGAGCCAGACAAAGCTTCAGAAGCAAAATATACTGGAATTTGTTTGAGCTTCCCTTCTTCCTCCTTTTCTTGCACTAGCACTGCACTTACTGCCGAATTTGATGCAGACACATATAGCAGAAGTGGCGATTTCGGTTCGGGAGGGCACAGCTTGGTCATACTGGACAAGTAATCTTTCAATTCTTGGAAAGCTCGTTTCTGAGGTTCAGACCACTGGAAGTTCTTGGCACTTCTGAGGACTTGGAAGAATGGTAGGCTTCTTTCTGCTCGGGAATGAATCATTAAGGCGCCACTCTCCCACTAACTCTTTGCACGTCCTTCACTAAAACTGGATCTTGCATTTCCACTAACGCCCTGATTTTGTCGGGATTCGCCTCTATGCCCTTTGTTGAAACTAGGCATCCGAGTACTTTCCCCTTGTGAATGCCGAATACACATTTCTCCGGATTTAGCTTCAGATTTGCTGCTCTCATATTCGCGAATGTTTACGCCAGTCCGATATGTGGTCTTTCCTCTGAACACTTTTGACGACTATATCGTCCACATATGCCAAGATGTTCCTCCATATCTGGGGATGGAGTACTATTGCTATCATTCTCGAAAATGTGCATCCTGCATTCTTCAGCCCTTCTGGCATTCTCACGAAACAGAATGTTCCGAAGGGAGTGATGAAACTTGTTTTTTCTTCGTCCTCTTTGTTGATGCAAAATCAGCACCCTGCGTCAAGCACACAGCAAGCCGAACAAGCTAGCTTCACACGCGAACAGATTCCAAAGCGTGCCAGTCAATTTTCCCTGAAAATTAACAAAAGACAAAGTAGTTAAATTCCAAAGCTTGGAACTTGCCGGGTGGTACCAGACAGTTCCATATTTATGGCTAGAAAAGCCATGTGAGATGACATATAGCTACAAGAAGCTATCTACCAGTAAACTAGAAACCATTCGGGAGCTTCAACGTGTAAAACAGGACATAGCCGAACGGATGACGTAAGCATGACGAAAGATCGATCTTTATTTAGATAAAATTGCACATGCACAAAGCCATGACCGATCCTCGAGGATAAATAACAATAATAAATGAAGTAAAGCATGATCATAAATATGTAATAAACAAGCATGCATAGGTCCAAAGCACTAGTCTACCGCATGTCTAGATACCTCAAAACCCGCCAAGCATGAAGCCAAACAAGTTTATCCACCGCATGATACGACTTGTTTGAGAATCACGCCACCATCCATAAATAGATCTATCCACCGCATGATACAATCTAAATATGGAAAGCTAGAAGCATACGTTGTTTAAAGCATGACTTATAAACACGTTTTACCCGTGAAAGCATAACCGAATACGGCTGAACAGCCGAATCGGGGTCCATGAAGAAGGAACAAACATTGCCAAAGATGATAAATATATCAGATTGAATTAAAATATCTAATCCACCGGATGATTAGCTTTAAGACAACCCAAAAACCTGCATCTACCGCATGATACTTGGTTCTGTCAAGATTTACACAAAGATTGACAAGATTGAACCCGCAACATGTAACAACCTAGATTGGTTCGGTTTCGGCTATTTGGGAAACACGTGATCCGCGTGCCTTTTTGAAGTGAGATATAAAAGTACGATGCAAGGGTCACTACGTGAGATAAAGCCGATCCAAATCAATCTAAATTGGGCAAAAGAGTGTTACATGAATTTAAACAATAAGTGAAACTCAAGGCAACACGGGGTAACTTAATGAATCTATTGGATTTTGCCAAAATCCAACAGAGCCGATAACTAGCTCCAAGCTAGATCTTAGCCCACTGCATGGCTCATGATCTAACAAGAAACCCTCTTGAACTAAGCTTAAATCTACCGCATGATACTAAGCATGGTAACAAGACTACTTGCATCACGATCTAAATCCACCGCATGATACTCGACATGATACAAGGTTGCCGGTACTTACGGAGGTCGACGGATCGATGAACCCTCTCGAAGAACTCGACGACACGACTAAAGGACTCAAGAGTTTGGCGTAAAGCCGGTTTGTATTGAGAAATTTTCGATTACCATTACATACATCCAAGGTCTGTATTTATACCCTGTTATAGCACGACTCCGGATAGACTACGAGCACAATATTTGATACCTAATTTATCTCTAAGCGCGATTGCCTATCCATCCAATCGTCCCTTCCGCTCGGGCCATGTCATCACACAATCCCGCAAAATCAAAATGTCCCACGACGGAAGCAAACTGCCGACCGCGAGCTCCTTTGCCGAATCTTTCTGAAGAAACCTTCCTTCTTCCGGACGGATTTTTTCACCAAGCTGAGCCCACAAATCAGACTCCTTCCTATACCAAATTTTGGTGTTAACATATGCCCCTTCAATTACGGGATAAAAGTGATTTTATTCCGAAATTGACTCCAGTTGCCAGCGTCTTCAAATTGAATCTGTTCAACACCTATTCTCTCTCCTCGCAATCCATCGGAGCCTCCGTCCAGATCCAAACCCTAGGTCATCTTTTCCCCAAGCTCAAATCCCCAATGGCAGGTCAAAATCAAGCTGCTCAGGTAAATTTTATCCCCATAAGCTTCATTCGGCACCATCTTTTCGATTTTTACCTCAAATTTCTCCCTCGCCTTTTCTCAACAGGAGCTTTCCACCGAGCTTTTGATTCGCACTGAGGCCAATTCGACGTCTTATTTCCTCGGTCCTGTGGGAATTTCAGACCCTCGCGAGTTTATTGCAGCCGAATCCCAAAGAATTCCTTTCAAAGCGGCTTTATCTAAGCCTTCCCTGTGGCAAGATGCCTTCAAGAACTGGCCCTTACCCCCAATTGCAGGCTGGAGAAGTTGGTACAAAAGGGTGCTTGCAGATAACAGTGCCAAGACCCAAACTTGGGACAGCCTCCGTATTGCTCAATGTTTAGAGCTTTATTTGGCCGAGACCCCAAAGAACGAAGATCTTTTGATAGCAGCTTGTCACTTTTGGTCAAACGGCGTCAATGCCTTCCTCTTTGGTCACGGCCCAATGTCCCCAACCCTGGCCGATGTATACATGATCACCGGCCTTGATGTTTCAGGATCCGTGTACCCCTGGGACTTCAGAGGCTCCACAAGACAAACAGGGGTGAAATCAGGAAGTGGATATAAATCATATATCCAGAATCACATGAAGGATGGCCCCCTGGGTGAAGTCGAATACAGAGCATTCCTGAATATGTGGTTGTGCAGGTTTATTTTCTATGGTAAAGCCAATGAACCCACTCTGAATCATATTGTAATGGCTACACAGTTGGCTGGTGGTAAACGTATTCCTCTTGGAAAATACCTCCTAGGAAGTGTGTATCATATGCTTCACCAAACCATCTCTCAAATGCACACTGGCCAGAAGATACTATGTGTCAACGGCCCTTGGTGGTTTGTGCAGATGTGGCCGCAACTACACATGCACCAGATTGTCAATATTGACCTCAACAATCGGCTTTTCCCTTCATCCAGCTACAACGAAGGTGAAGTTCAAGTCACCAGAGGATGCCAAACCTATGGGGAAGCTGCCTCAACTGTTTCCATCAACCAGAATGTCAGTCAGCTTTTCGAGCTCTTCTTCAGAGGCTTCCCTGACCCTCTTTGGCTTCCCTACTTGGACAATGACAATTTAACCCTCCCCTGTGAGTTCTCCTTTGAAGCTGGACGCCAAGATGGAAGGTTTGTAGAAATCTTCAATATCTTCATCCATCCGTGCCCTCTGCCAGCTGAATTTTGTGGAGGGAGGTTAAACCACAGTACTTACGAATACTATCAGCCGAATATGATGGCCAGACAGCTTGGATGTGGCCAGATGCCCCCAAGACTATTCCTTCATGAATTCCTCAAACCCAGAGAGGAAATCAAGGATGACATACAAGCGAAGGGTCTTGATGCAGAATGCAGCCCAACTCTTTACACCTGGCCTTTCACACCCATCACAATAGCTCACCCAACCTTCAACTCTTGGTGGCAAGAATTCCACGACCATATCTTTAGTGAACCAGTGCACTCATTCTGCTTGGAGTTGATGCCTAATTTTCAACCAACATCAGAGGTAACACACTTGTCCCTTTTCTTTTGATCAGACATATCTTCCACTAACCATGATCTTGATTTCTACCTGCAGAAGAAACATTGGTGAATCACCCTATGGAAACCTCTTCCCTCAAAGATGCAAGTTCACCAAAATGAACCATCTTCTGTTCAAGTGGAGATTTTATCTTCATCAGGGACCCAATCATCCCCTTCTCAAACAGAGGTACCAGCTTCACCAGAGACGAATCCATCAACTCAACTAGAAGCTTCAAGCCCCTCAAGAATTCAATCTCCCCTTGGTCAAGCAGAAATTCCAATCTTAACAGAGGCAAATCCATCTTCACCTCAGCCAGAAGCCTTAAATTTGCCAGAGAATGCACCAGTTTCCCCTCAAGCAGAAGCTCCAGCTTTGCCAATGGCCCCTCAAACTCCTGCTCCTCCAGTTGTTCAAGAAATCCCCTCTAAACCTGAACAAAACCTTGCCCCAGTTCAGGGAATCAGGCATGAGGTAAGCACACGCGCTCAATTCTGTTATCCTCTTCTTTCAATGAACTACCCCTGACTCGGCAATTTCACCTTTTCAGGATCAAAATCCATCATTATCAGGCCCATTAGTGATGAATGATCCAGCTGTCGAAACAAGAACTCAAAACCAGGCCTTATCAGAGGAAATCCAGGCAAGGCTCAAAGAAATCTTTGCCTGGCTGCAAAAGGACGCTCGAGACCAAATCAGAGATGTCGACTATTTTGAAGGAATGCTTGAGCCCATCAGCCAAAAGCTCCCTGAAGACATCAAAACTTCGCTGGAGCCCATCTCTGGTTTGGATATTCATTATGTGGCAATAAGACGAGCCTTGAAGAGTGTATCTTCCCGACCAGCTGTTGAGCAAAAGAAAGCCAAAGCTGAACAGGCTGTGAAGGGAGCACAATCCCAAACTGAGAGCCACAAGGGAATGTTGACCAATCTGCAAGCTGCTCGTGAATTGAAAAGTGCCAGAAAAGCTGCATTGGAGGCAGAGCTGAAGAGTTTGTCTGCTGAAATAGAAGCTGATGACAAGAAAATAACCGAACTTCCTGGACTGATAGAGAAAACCCAAGAGGAAGCATCATCGCCATAATCAAGTGAATCGGTCGGTGAGCTCACCGTCCTGTCCAATGCCCAGAAAGATTACCAAGAACGGATGGAGAATATCCACCGAACAATATCAAACGCCTCCAATGTAGTTGCAAAGTACTTGAACATTTAGTTGTACTGAGCAATGTGTAACCGAATCAACCGTTCTTGTAACATTTGCCTTCTATAAGTTCGCTTTCGCCTTCTTTGCACGACTTCGATTGCAACTCTGAACGATCCATTCGGTAACTAGTAGTCAAATAGTGCTAAACCCGAACGGCACCCTAACTGCAACTCAGCCGAGCCAGTCAACCGAATACGACTCAGCTTTGAATCCCAAACGACCCGACGGTGAGTTGGTCAAGGAAACCTCTCCACCTTCCAAGTTTTTGGGGATACGTGCCACGATCTGAGGCCACGATCTTTCTTACCAGTCCTATAAATAAAACCGTAGGTGCCCCCAGCTCTTTACCAAGCCTTTAGCCTTCAAATCTTCGCCAACCTCAAGCCTTCTTCTCCAAATCACCAGCGCAGCTCCGAGAACCATGGCGGGCAACAGCAACAGGTGCCGTGCCGCCGATGAGGCGGAAGGGAGCCGCGCCAGCGCGCGTCGGAGGCAGTGATCGCCAACTTTCTCCATGACTTGTCCTAGATTTTCCTCTGTTTCTGACGATCCTCTCTGTTTCAGGCTTATTCAGTGGAACCCGTCCTCTGCGCCGGCCAATCAACCCCTGCCGGACGACTCCTCGGAGTCGGACCACTACTCCCCCGTGCCCTACGGGGAACTTGACGCCCTTCGCTTCAAGGCGGAGCTCGAGGTGGCCCAGCGCGAGCTGGAAGACATCTCCAAGAAGGCTGGCATCACCGAGCTGGAGTGGGAGGATCAGCGCAAGCAGCTGCTGACAACCATCGACGGTATAGCCCTTAGATTCCCCCTCAATCCAATTCGGCCTTTAACATTGATCACCATTGCTTTGTAATTTCGCAGCCCGCGACGCCGAGCTCAACCAGCTGAAAATGCTGGTGGAGCAATTAGCTGATAAGGTGAACGCCCGTGGAGACACGCCGGCGGAGCTCCTTGCCGCGGTGGAAAACCGCGTGGACGAGGTGGCTACCCACGGCATCCGCCTGGGCACCACTTTGGGCTTGGCCGCCATGGTGACGCACACCGGCGTCGACTACTCCATCCAGCCACGCGGCTTCCAGGGCGGCGCACCAGAAGACATCGACGAGATCGAGATCATCTGAGCGCCTCGGGACGGCCACGCGCGCCATTGCCGAACTCACTCATCCCCAGTCTGTGCTAAACAGGCTTTTTGATTAGATTGTACTAGGGATGTTCGATTTTCGGCAATAAATAAAAGATCTCAATCTTCATGCTTGTGTTGTGATGATTTCTTCGTGTTTGCAACTGCAAGCCTTATTCTTCTCAAACGCATTCGGGAACTTTGCTTGAGCCGAATACGCGAAGACGGATGCCCCTTGGCGCAAAACCCGCAGAAAATCCTCAATTCGGGAATCCATAAGCACTGTTCAACGAAAACCCTTCGCATTCGGGAAGAAAACCCTGCCGCTTGGTATTCCAATAACGCACGCCAACCAGTCATCACTCCCAATGCACTCTCTCAGTCAATAAAATAGCCCGCTGGGATGCCCTGCAAATCCACTCGCACACTCATCCATCACTTCACATCTTCCCCCCTACTCCGGAAGAGAAAACCCCAAGGCCATGGACAAAGGCAAGCAACCCATCAGGGAGGACAGCACCCCAAAGAAGCGCACCATTCGAGAGTGAGTTTTCCTTTAACTTGCTTCCTGCTTTCGTGTGATCTCGTGCTTTACCCCTCTTTGTTTTCTTGACCTTGATACGCTTCTGAAGAAATCTTTGGGACCGAAGAAAGGCCTGAATACATCTCCTCTGGCTCCTCCCTCGAAGCGGAAGACGCCAATCCGGAGCAGAGGACCAACCACCGATTCGCCGCTGCTCGCATTTTGGAGCACGACCTCCGGGACATCACCGCTCGCTGCCGGGCCGAGCAGGCGTCGCATAACTTTGGAGGCATTGGTAGGAGGTAAACATTCCCATCTCCATCTTGACTCCATGTTTGCGCCCGGACCTCTGTTTCTAGACAAGCTGTTCTTACGCCTCGGATGTTTTCGACAAATCTGCTGACAACACGAAGGCGGCTTGGGACAGCTTGATGGAGGCAACAAGCCATGGTCATCCCCACAGCTTCCAAATTGTCGTCACGGTGGTTCTGGAACAACTGAAGAGGGAGGAGCTGAAGAAGCAAAGAAAAAAGGATTGAAGCATACTCTCGCTTCTTCGCCCGACATATGCTTCCCACCTCTTAGCAATCTGAGCAAGCGGCTGTTAGATATAATCACAGAAGCATTTGTAATGTAGTTTAGGTGCTAAGGGCAATACATCCGAGTATTGGCCATTTCCCTGTTTAGGATTTTTTGGTCTAAAGACGGCTTCCTTCTTGAGCAGCTATTTCTGTGTCAAATGCCTGTAATCCCAATGCTTGTGATCAACGATCAATTTCAATACTAGGATAATATTTCTTCAAATATCTTCCATTTATTGCAGCAGAAAATTCTTCTCCTAGTAAAGTTTTCAACATGTAAGCACAGCACACATCGACCCGAAAAGGTCCTTCCCAGTTTGGGGACCATTTGCCGAATGCACTGTATTTGGTTCCAATCGGCAGTAATGCTTTCCACACCAAATCCCCTTCTGCAAATTGCCTGACCTTTACTTTCTTGTTGTAATATTTAGCAACTCGCAGCTTGTTCTTTTCAATGTTTTCCAGGCTCTAAGACGGATCATATGCAAGTCTTCTAACTCATCCATCATTAAGCCACTATAATCTCTGGAGCTTAAGTCTTTTTGCAAAACCACTCTCCTGGAACCTGACTGCATTTCCCAAGGTAAAACAGCATGATGTCCATAAACCAATTCATAAGGAGAAGTCTTTGTAGCTCCATGAGGAGCCATTCGGTAAGCCCACAAAGCCTCATTGAGTAATTGCCACCTTTTGGCTTCTGGTCGATCTTCTTTTGTATAAGTTTGATCATGATCTTATTAGAAGCCTCCGCCTGACCATTAGCTTGGGCATAATAGGGAGAAGAATCAAACAATTTGATCCCCATGCTTTCGGCAAACTCCCTGAACTCCAAGGACACAAACTGGGCTCCTTGATCAGTTGTGATTGTTTGAGGAATTCCAAACCGATAGATGATATGTTCTTTAACAAACTCAACCATGTTCTCTGATGTTACCTTCTTCAGTGGAATCGCCTCAACCCATTTGGTAAAATAATCCGTTGCCAAAAGCACAAATTTATGCCCCTTGCTCGATGGTGGATTAATTTGGCCAATCAAGTCTATACCCCAGCCCCTGAATGGCCATGGCTTGATAATGGGATTCAGTGCTGATGCAGGAACTCTTTGAATATTTCCAAATTTCTGACAATCTTGACATCCCTTGTAATACTCAAAGCAATCCTCCAACATCGTCGGCCAGAAGCATCCAGCTTGCCTGATAACCCATTTCATACGATAGGCCGACTGGTGCGCTCCGCATATCCCATCATGCACGTCGCTCATCATCTTCTTTGCTTCTTCTGGACCCAAGCATCGGAGCAATACCCCATCCAACGATTTATAGAACAGACTTCCATCCAGAAGAACAAATTTAATGGCTTTATACCTGAGCTTCCTAGAAACTTTTCGGGATGGATCCTCCAAATAATCAATGATTTCCTTTCTCCAATCATCCTCGCAAGATCCCCCCAAAGCACACACCTCCATGGCAAACGCTTCTTGATTTTCTCTATAGCTCGAAGCACTTTGAGCCAACCTGCTTTGCCTCTTCATTGTGTTCTAGGAATATGTGTAGAATTACTAATCGAAAACTCTTCAAGATTTCCTACATTTCTCGTAGTAATTCCTCAGGCATCACTTTGCACTCATATTGGCCGTTCAATTGCTTTTATAACTAACTCTGAATCTCCATGAAACAGCCCCGGCTTCTTCGATATTGAAGCCCTCTAAGCAATGCCTCGTACTCAGCTTGATTGTTTGTAACAGTAGGTTGAATAGGGATAGCAAACTCAAACATCTCGCCCCTGGGTGAAATTAATAAAATCCCTACTCCCCCACCTTTACCACATGATGATCCATCAAAGAACAAAGCCCAAGGAGTAATTTCAAGCAAATCAATCGATGGATCACGATGCTCAGTTATAAAATCGGCAATAATCTGACCTTTTATAGCTTTTGCCGATTCGAACTTCAACTCAAACTCAGATAAAGCTAAGATCCACTTGCCAATCCTTCCATTCAAAATTGGCATAGATAACATATGTTTTATTACATCAAACTTGAGTATACAACGCATTCGGCATTCAACAAGTAAATTTTGTACACGAGTAGTACACACATAGGCAAAGCTTCTGAATACCTGGTCTCGGGATCAAGTAATTTTGCTAAGGTACGCTACTACCCGCTCCTTTCCTTCAAATTCTTGTATAAGGGCCGATCCAATGGTTTGGGTATCGGTAGCCACGTCTAACGAAGGCTTGTTCAACTGTGGAGGCACCAACCGGTGGTTCCTTCATATAGCTTGATTTCATCAAAAGCCTTTTGTTGTTCGTCACCCCATATGAACTTGATCCTTCTTGAGCTTCAACAATGGAGAAAAAGGCAAAACCTTTTGTGACAAATTTGAAATGAACCTTCTCACAAAATTGATCTTGCCAAGCGTGATTGCAACTCCTTGAGATTGGTTGGAGGACAACTTCATCAATAGCTTTCATGCTTTTCTTGCCAACTTCAATCCCTCCTTCATGTACCAAAATCCCAAGAATTCTCGGTGATACTCCAAAGCACACTTGTTTGGATTCATCTTCAACCCATGCTTTCGGGTGCATTCCAGTTCTCTTACATCCTCCAAGTGTGAGTCATGATTCAAAGATTTGATCACGACATCATCAATGTAAATTTCAACAATTTTGCCGATCAACTCATGAAAGATATAATTCATTGCTCGTTGATATGTCGCACCGGCATTTTTCAACCCAAATGTCATGACTATCCATTCGAACAGACCTATGTGGCCAGGACATCTGAAGGCTGTCTTTGATATATCCTCTATTGCCATGAAGATTTGGTTGTACCCTGCATTACCATCCATGAAGCGATAACTTGTGTCCGGTGACATCAACCAACAGATCAGCAACGGGCATTGGGTATCCATCCATAGGAGTAGCTCTGTTTAAATCTCTGAAATCTATGCAAACCCTCATCTTCCATTTTCTTGTAGCGGGGACGATGTTAGAGATCCACTCGCATACCTGCATGGCCGAATAAAGTTTGCATCAAGTAGCCTTTCAATTTCCTTCTTCACATCGGCCAATATTTCATCCTTGTAGATTTTCCGGGGAGGTTGCTTATATGGTTTAAAACCAGATTTGATTGGCAACCGATGCTCGACAATGGAATGATCCAAACCAGGCATCTCCGAATAATCCCAAGCGAAGCAATCTTTATATTCTTTTAACAGCTTAATCAATTCCTCTCTGAAATCTGATTCCAAGTTAGCACTGATAAATGTCGGCCTTGGCTTGTCACCTTCCAATATCAACTTCCTTCAATTTATCGGCCGACATGAATCCTCGCCCTAACTTGCCATCGAGTTCCATCAATTGGATTGTCCATTAAAATTACTATAAGAGCCATTGCTTGAATTTTGTTGATCCTTCTGCAGTTCAACAGGACCTTCACCCAGTCTTTCACGAGAAACAATCAATGCCTTGATATTCCCAAGCTGGTTCGACATTTCACGCTCCTTGAATCATCTGCTTGGACCACCTCAATATCATCATCTACCCATTGAAGAGTTGTTGATGCATGGTAGATGGGATGCAGCGATTGGCATGGATCGATCCGTCAAGCAGCAAGCTATAGGCTCCTTTGCCCTTCAATGACAAAAGAAGGTGTGAGCAATGTCTTGGACCCAATCATCAAGTCCACGTGCCGCAGCCCTTGGTATCGAAGGATTCCGGAAAATCATTTAATTATGCTTGTTGGCGTCAAATCTCCGGGGCCCATGCCAAGCTTCACGAAGGTAGTGTACGGCATCACGTTGACGCAGCTCCCGCCATCAACAAACATCTTAGTCAATGGCTTGCCATTGGCGTATCCACTAAGTATGGCCTCATGTGTCGATTTTGGCGGTTTATGTCGAAGGTGGCTGTTTGGCTAATACCAATTCGCCATCAATCCCCCCTCATCATCGCATTGATTTCAGGACGTTTCCTCCTCGCACAACCTTGGATTAGCGAGCCATGAATTCATTCGGCAAGAAGTATACCATGCACGGGCGAACGAGCGATCGATCCCTTGAGGCTTGTCCTTTGGGCGCCACACTTGTTTCTTGGATCCCCTTTGCCTCAATTCCGCGGTTCCTCAAAGCGTTGAACCCTTCTTTTGGCTCTTCCTCAAGCGGTGGGCACCATTGCCCTCTTGCCGGATGTATGTTCGTCTTCTTCTTCTGATCAGCCCATCTCGATCAGCTTGCCTCTTCCTGGGTGATCAATGACCTCATTATTTTTTGGCCCGATCGTCACTAGGATGTATCCTTCCAATTCTTTCATGGACGGATCGACGATTGACAGTCTCCTGCCTATACTCAAAGTACTTGTCGCTGCACTCAGGGCAGTTTCTCAATGTGGAAGTTTTAAGCCCTCATTCCAGCAATGCACGAAGAATCGCACCCCAATGTGCACGCTCTTGTTCCTGCGTGTCGCTCTTCTTTCTGCGCCTTCTTCCTCGATCCTGCCTCTCCTCCTCGTGTCTCGGTAGCGTTCTTTCTCTAGGTAGCGCTGCCACTTGTTGAGGAGGATGCGTGGTGACCACAGGTTTGGCCTGGATGACTCCCCAACTTCAATATGGCTCTTGAGAACACGAGGGGCTTCTCCATGGACTGCTCCAAGGTACTTGTCACTGGATCCACTGCTCCATCTTGTCTCGCTCTAGCTGACGTCAGGACCTTGACCTTTCCCTTTTCCTCGGATACCATGTTGTGGAAAAGCTTATCATATTCGGGAAAGGATGGCCATCCGAGTTTCATCTTGTTGTCAAACTTTGAGGTCCCTCTGGATAGCCTTTTGGATCCTCATCACGAAGACCACCGTCATTGATGGAGTGAGAATTCTATCATGGAAGCCACAATAACGTTTTTCTTTAACCCCATCGGGCCGAAGCATAGAATGCCCCTCAGGCAACTTGATTCGGCCTTCTTTTACCAAGAAGTCAAAAGTTTATCGGCTTTGGTGACGTCAAGTCATATGTGCCCTTAGTGCCTTGATCCCGGTTCATGGTCAACGGCTCCTTGCCCCATGATCTCGTGAGCCACTTGATCATCGCCGATTCTTCCCATTTGGTCAGCCTTTTCAAGGAACTGATTGTAGATATCAGCTATATCGTGTTGCTTGTTGAACCTGGTGTCCTTCTTAAACCCATAGGCCTGGTTGCTCATCAATGACAGCTTTTGAGACAATTGGCCCAGATTATCAAACTCCATACCAAACAACTTTCTCTCGGTGACGGCATTCCTGCGCAGCCATATCGGCCAACTGATCATCTGGTAGATTCAACGAGAAACACATGCCTTTGACCTCCCTGAATCTCCTGAGGAATTCCAAAGGCGTCTCATTGTGCCTCTGCTTCAAAGTGGTGAGATCAATGAGCTTCTTTTCTGTGCTACCACTGAAGTAATGGGCGTGGAACTTTCGCTCCAGCTCCCTCCATGTGCCAACTGACTGGGGAGGCAAAGATGTAAACCATTGGAACGCCGGGCCCATCAATGACATGGGAAAATACCTGACCCTGAATGCCTCATCGGTTGAGGCCTCTCCAAGCTGCATTAGATAACGAGCAATGTGCTCCACTGTGCTCGTGTCATCCTGCCGAGAACTTTCGTAAACTCCGTGGGAGGCTTCACCCTTAATGGCAGATCACTCTGTAATACCACTCCGGGAAGGGAGGCGTGTAGGCTGGTCCTTGCATTTTAGGCTTGAGGCCGAATTGATTTTGCATCGGATCGGCCATCTTCTGAACCAGGATATCGTCCTCCTGCACTCCTGCTGTACCGTACCGGTTGGGAGGCGTCAATGGCGCCATAGTCCATAACTCGTGGTAACCTCCACCGCATACAAGTTCTTCACGCAATGTTGCTGCGGGGCTATCTTGTAGGTGGAATTGGAGCGGAACTCGAGGAACGAGCCATCTCCCCATACGTGGGCGATATGGGTTGGTACATTGAATCGGTTGACCTGTACTGCCTTGTGGAGGTGGCTGTTGTCCTCAGCCGGAGGAGGTTGAACTTGACCTCCGCGCTGTGGAGGAGGTGGATGGCTGGCTCCCAACGCTTTGTGGAGGAGGTGGGCCAGTGGTGGTGTGAGCTCCTGTTGGCGGTGGACTCTCCAACCTCACCTCCCACGAGGGATACTCGTGAACTGCTCCATGCCCGGGCCAAACACACCCACCATCATCTGCTTGAACACGCCCAGGAAAGCCCTATGATGCTTACCCAAGACGTCTTCATGACATCCCGAAATGCTTGCATGCACTCTTCCTTCTCTTGAAGAGTTGTGGCGTCGATCTCCTCAGCAGAGAAGGCATTTCATTTTTGAGATGGTACGCCACTTGTTCTTTTGAATGACATCAAACATTTTTGCTCAAACTGATCTGTAGCATCTTTCAGCTGTTGTAGCTGCTCTGGAGAGAGATCCTCAATGGCGGCGTCCGTAATGTCACCGATTTCGAGCATCTTGATCTTCAACAAGTGTCCCACAGGCGTGCCAAAAGTGTGTTGACGCAAAATCAGCACCCGCCAAGCACCTGACAAGCGAACAAGCTAGCTTCACGCACGAGATTCCAAAGCGTGCGGTCAATTTTCCCTGAAAATTAACAAAAGACAAAGTAGTTAAATTCCAAAGCTTGGAACTTGCGGGTGGTACGGACAGTTCCATATTCTGACTAGAAAAGCCATGTGAGATGACATATAGCTACAAGAAGCTATATCGCCAAGAAACTAGAAACCATTCGGGAGCTTTAAAAACGTAAACATAAGATATAGAATGGGTGATGTAAGCATGACGATAGATCGATCTTTATTTAGATAATTGCACTTACATGAAGCCATGACCGATCCTCGAGATAAATAACAATAATAAATGAAGTAAAGCATGATCATCATAAATATGTAATAAACAAGCATGCATAGGTCCAAAGCACTAGTCTACCGCATGTCTAGATACTTTAAACCCGTCAAGCATGAAGCCAAACAAGTTTATCCACATGATACAACTTGTTTGAGAATCACGCCACCATCCATAAATAGATCTATCCACCGCATGATACAATCTAAATATGGAAAGCTAGAAGCATACGTTGTTTAAAACATAATTTATAAACACGTTTTACTCATGAAAGCATAACCGAATACTGAGCAGTAGAATCGGGTCCATGAAGAAGGAACAAACATTGCCAAAGATGATAAATCTATCAGTTGAATTAAAAATCTAATCCACGGATGATTAGCTCTAAAACAACCCAAAACACTGCATCTACCGCATGATACGGTTCTTTCAAGATTTACACAAGATTGACAAGCTTGAACCCGCAACAACGTAACAACCTAGATTGATTCGGTTTGGCTATTTAGAGAACACGTGATCCACGTGCCTTTTGAAGCCAAGATACGAGCTTGAATAAGGATCACTCCGAGATAAAGCCGATCCAAACCAATCTAAATTGGGCAAAGAGTGTTACATGAATTTAAACATAAAGTAAAACTCAAAGCAACACGGGTAACTTAATGAATCTATTGGATCTTGCCAAAATCCAATAGAGCCGATAACTAGCTCAAGCTAGATCTTAGCCCACCGCATGGCTCATGATCTAACAAGAAACCCTCTTGAACCAAGCTTAAATCCACCGCATGATACTAAGCATGGTAACAAGACTACTTGCATCACGATCTAAATCCACCGCATGATACTAGACATGATACAAGGTTGCGGTACTTACGGAGGTCGGACGGATCGATGAACCCTCTCGAAGAACTCGGCGACACGACTAAAGGACTCAAGAGTTTGGCGTAAAGCGGTTTGTTATGAGAATGTTTCGATTACCATTACATACATCCAAGGTCTGTATTTATACCCTGTTATAGCACGACTCCGGATAGACTACGAGCACAATATTTGATACCTAATTTATCTCTAAGTGCGATTGCCTATCCATCCAATTGTCCCTTCCGCTGGCCACGCGTCATCACACAATCCCAAAATCGTGGCAAAGCGGTCCCCTCGAGCAAGCAAGCCGACCATGAGCTCCTTTGCGAATCTTTTACAAGAAACCTTCCTTCTTCCGGACGGATTTTTTCACCAAGCTGAGCCCACAAATCAGACTCCTTCCTGTACCAAATTTTGGTGTTAACACTCTTTGCGAACCCTGATCTGATGATACCCAGAGAACATGTCCAGGAGCGAGAGCATTTCGCTGTTGGCTGCATCATCTACGATTTTGTCTACCCTTTCCAAGGGAAAATCGTCTTTCTTGCATGCCTTGTTCAAATCTGTGAAGTCCACACACATTCTCCACTTTCCGTTTTTCTTCTTGACTGGTATAGTGTTGGCTAGCCAGACTGGATATTTTACTTCTCTGATAACTTGCGCGTCTTGCAGTCTTTGAACTTCGGCTTCCACTGCTTTCACTTTTCCTCGGACATTTTCCGGAGTTTCTGTTTCTTGGGAGGTATTTTTTCATCTGTTTCCAGGGCATGTTCAATGATGTCCCTGTCGACACCTTGCAGATCCTTGTCTGACCATGCGAAAACATATTTGTTTTTGTTCAGGAATTGTACGAGGTCTTTGTCCTCTTCGGCACTGAGGTGAGCCCCTATTGTGACTGCTCTATCGGACATGTCATCGAGGTAGACTTTCTTGGTTTCACCGTCTACGGCTATTTCAATCTTTTCTTTATCCCGCTTGGCCTCTTCGTAGGTTTCCTTCTTCTCGTCAGCTGTTTTCAACCGTACACGTTAAATGCGGCGTATGGCCTTTTTCTATGTTTCAGGCCTCTTGTTGATTGCCGAACACTGTGATAACCCCCTTGGGTGCAGGCATCTTCATACACAAGAACTGCTGCCTTATGACTGCGTCGAACTTGTTCATAAAGCCTCTGCCGAAAATCGCGAGATATGGGTGATAGATATCGACCACATCGAAGGTGAGACTCTTTGTTCTGGCATTGTCAAGATTTCCGAAGGAAACAGGGAGTGATATTTTTCCAACCGGCTTGATTGGTTTTCCTCCGAACCCTTGTAATGGGTATTCTGGTGGGTCCAACATGTGCTGGCTCAGATTCATCTTTTCGAAAGTCTTCAAGAACAACATATCTGCTGAACTTCCGTTGTCAACTAGGACTTTTCCGATGACCCACCCAGCTATGTTTACCTCGATGACCATAGCATCATTATGAATCGCAGATTTCAGCCTGAAATTCTCTTTTGTGAAGGCGATTGGCACCTTTGCCCATTCCGGACGTGCAGCTGGACCGTCATTGATGATGGTGTTGACAGGCCTGAAGTAGTTGCTTCTTTGCTTCTTAGTCTCGAACTCCATGGCCGACCCTCCTGTGATTGGCATGATAGTCCCGAAAGACAGCAATGCTTTGGAATTCTGCGGTCCTACACTTGACTAAGGCCTTGACGAACTTTCTGGGGGTGGTGGCAAGATTTCCCGAATTGGTTGCGGTTGCTGGATTGATTGGATTGCCTGTGACTGGGGAAAAAACTGCTGCGATGGTTGCCACGATGATTGTGGTAGTGAGAACTGCTGAACTGGGACTGAACTTGATTGAGAGTTCACGAATTGCAGCTGCCAGAAATTCGGGCGAAACTGGCCTGGCATTGAGGATGCGATGCGCATCAGCGCTTTTTCCTGTTGGATTCTCGCCATGTTTTTCTTGGTTTACAGGCACCCTTCGTCGTGTCCCCTCCCATGATACTGACAATAGAAGTATGGGTCTTTCGGGTTATGATTCGTGAGCCTTGGGGGTCCTCTTCCTCTTCCCCTTCCTCTGGGCACAAACCCTCCTCTGGTGCTTGGCCTGTTGTTTTGGTCAGGCTGTGGATTTTCGACATTGATGACATTTCGTGGATTCTGGGATTGTGCTCTCCAGGACATTTCTCTGTTTCCCTGCCTTGCTTCATTTCGTTCGGCTACTCTCTTGCGATGATCATCATCGGACAAGATGTATTCCTCCAGTTCACGAAAAAGTTCCTCAACCGTCTTGGGTTTCTTTCTAGTCAGATGCGAAGTTGTTGGCCCTGGAGTCAGGCCCTTGATTAGCGCATTGATCGTTGTTCTTTCATCAGCTTCTGGGATTTGAGATCTCTGCTGCATGAATCTTCTCACGAAATTCCGCAGTGGCTCTCTGTCTTTCTGCTTGCAGTTGTACAAATCTGATGCTTCAGCTGTTGTGTCATGGAACATCTAAAATGCTTGCATGAACTTTGTCTTGAGATCAACCCAGCTGTAGACTGAATGCGGTGGCAGCAAAGAGTACCAATTCAGTACTGGTCCTTCACGAGCAATGATGAAGGATTTGGCAAGTGCAACATTATCTCCTCCTGCTGAATTCACAGCCGATTCGTATCTCATAAGGAACTGCCTGGAGTTTCCGAAGCCGTTATATTTCGGGAGAGAAACCGGCTTGAACTTCGGTGGCCACGGTGCAGTTTGCAGCCCAATGGACAGTGGCGATTCAGAATCTACGAAGTGTGAGATTCTGTTTCCCGCGAAGAAGTTTTCTTTCGGGGGTCCTCTTGCTGGCCCAGAGTTCTGATGTGGCGATTCTTGCCACAGGGAACTGTTTTCTTGTTCTTTCATTTCATCTATTTCTCTCTGTATTATTTCGATTTGTTCTCTTGCTTTGTTCAATTGTTCTAATTTTTCAGAGATTTTTCTTTTCGCTTGCAACTAACCTGCGAATTTTTCCTTGTCTTTCTGCAGCTGCTGTATCTTTTGCTGAACTCTTTCTAGTTCCCTGTCTATGGTGTCATCATCATCATCAACGTTCTCAAATGTTTGCTGTTCAGCAGGTTGTTCTTGAGTGTGTGCTGTCTTCTCAGCTCTTGCCTTCATCAGAGCTTCAAGCTTTGCTCTCCGCTCTTGATCTGTGGTGTTGGAAGGTTCAGGGACGAAAGAGATTTCATTCCCTTGAGGAGGGTGGTGGTCTTCTTGACTTGTCTCAGCTGGAACGTTCTTCTTGGACTTCTTCTGTGGTGGCATCGTGAGCTGTTTTTTGGCTGAAACATGGTTGGGGGGTATCCGAAAAACCGGATGGGTTCCCGAACACGAGAGAGAGACGGAACAGTAAGCACGTTCAAGAGCAGTAACAAAGCAATAACAAAGTCGTGAGAGACTGAGAATCTCCCGCTAAAGGCACAAATTTCCAAAAGTGATGAATCCGTTTACACGTGCCCTCGCACCCCCCTTTTATAGGGAGACGAAGGGACTTTTACATTCCGAAAACACCCTTGCACCCGAAGAATATTCCTAATGTGAACACATACATGAATGTCATTTACATCTCATACATTTACAATCTTGCCATCAGTTCACACACTAAACCCGGACTTTTTGGGACAACAACTTTGACTTTGCCTCTCACTAGTTCGTGAATTTCCCCGTTCGTGACTTCCGAACCAGACTTCCAACATATTCTTGAATTTCCCGTCTCCTGAAGTTCATGACTTCGCCCGTTCGAGATTCCAGACTTCCGCATGTTCGCGACTCCGAGGCTCCACAGGTTCAAGATTCCCGAAAGTCGCATGTTCGCGATTCCGAGGCGTCGCAGATTCAAGATTCCCGAAAATCGCATGTTCGCGACTCCGAGGCTTCGCGTGTTCTAGATTCCCAAAAATCGCATGTTCGCGATTCCGAGGCTTCGCAGGTCCAAGATTCCTGAAAATCGCGAATGCTTTGCCCCTGAAAAACACATCTTAAGAATTTCGTTAAACTCGACGTTTCGAGGGTGACGGGTTTTCCTGAATTCCCCAACAGCTTGGTGCTTCATTCTGCAAAAATTGGGGCTGTAGGCATTATCGCCACACCCCGGGGAGCTTTCTTTTGATGATTGGTGGGAACAATCGAGTAAAAGAGTGGAGGGGCAGGTTCGGCGAGGCATTAATTCCATCATAATCTTGGTTGCTTGGTCTCTTTGGAACCATTGAAAGTGTTGTGTTTTCAATGGTGAGTAACCTAGTTTAATTGGCTTTCTGTTTTCTGTCAAACGGGAGTGTCTTATGTGGGAGTTGGGAGGGTTGGCTCATATCCTCGCCCAACTGCCAACAGGATAGGCTCTCTGTCTGTTTAGGTCAGGAGGTCGAGTTTATTCTTGTTTAGAGTAATGTAATGTTTATGAGTTGGGGTTGTTTCTTCAGGTTTTTCCCATCAAAAAAACAACCTGGTTGTGGGGTTTCTTTAACCCATCTTATCTCCAGCGTGTTTGAGAAAAAAAAACATTTAGCAATAAACGTTGAATATGAAACAGGATACATTACCACTAAAAATGCAAAAAAAACTACTATGCACCCTCGATCTATTTCCTAACCTCATACATATAGAGTATGCTAATCTACATCTAAAACCTTGCATGCAACACATTCTACAACATAGGCTGGCATTACCATCGATCAAATGCATGATATAGCACAAGTAACTATAGCATATTAGTATTATAGTTTTACCCATTTTCAACACAAACCATAGCTAAACCCTTACCTATTCAAATCCTACAAAAATGACAGAATCAATCCGGTAAGATGGCCAAGATCTAGAGGGCTAGGGAGGATGCGATGACATGGAAGAAGGGTTTAGGGTAAGTTGGGTGACAGGATGATATGCGAAAGTGTACTTCGCCCAATATATATATATATATATATATATATTTATATATATATATATATATATATATATATATATAGAGAGAGAGAGAGAGAGAGAGAGAGAGTAACACATCATAATTTTTTTAAAGAGATGGATGTCATCACCATAAAGCCCGGTATACAATATCTCCAAGATACCTTGTGTCTTGTATGTAGCCTTGGAAACAACTAATGAAATTCTGCATTGTGTGGAGCTATTTGAGTTGTGAATTGAAATATCAAGTTCCTTAATTATGTGGCATTATTGAAAACATAATATGAAAGGCCCATTGAGGATAGCCTTAGGGTAAATATATTTTTCTAGATAAAACAAAAAGTTACTTTTATACAGCACATTGCATTGGAACATGAGCAATTTAATTTAATTATGTTCCTTATTGTTTTCTTGAAGTGAAAAAAATGCAAGTTTTGGACTCTTCACTCCTTGGATACAACACATTACAAATCTGATGAAGTTTGGATAATTGGATCTCATATATGCTATTTATTTTGGTCCCTACCAACAGCCTAAGATGTGACCATCATTTTCCCTTTGTGAAAATGGAACATATACACATCACGCAGCACATCTAGCCAGTTTGAAGAAGCATGGAACTATCTGCATAATTAATTAACGAAAGAAGGAAAATAGGATACCTGACACGCATTTGTGATCACTTGGGCAAGCTAGCTAGCTAGCTGCCGAGCAGAGTGGCATGCATTATTTTGCTATTGTCTCTCTCTTTGTTCTCCGCCGCGTGCAGGGAACGTGTGGTACGAGGAAGGCAAGTCAGATGTATACTTGGGGAAATCAGGGGCTAGCGAAGTTTATTTCAGTCTGATGCTTATTTCATTCCAATATCATTGCTGTTTGGGGTGGGCTGTTCCACACATATGGAACCCAAGTCTCCGGATCGGAACGGACTCCTTCCTCCCCCCGACCGAAACTGTCCCCATATATTCCGCATCGGAGCTAACCAAACCGATCGAGCACACACAGAAACAGGTATAGCTAGCGCGCGACATCATGGCGCTGCCCGAGGATCTCGTCGAAGAGGTCCTCCTTCGCGTCCCACCGGACGAGCCGGCGCACCTCATCCGCGCAGCCCTCGTCTGCAAGGCCTGGAGCTGCATCCTCTCCGACGGCGGGTTCCGCCGCCGCTACTGCCGGTTCCACCGAACGCCTCCCCTCCTGCTGGGCTACATCCGCAACGACGACTGCGAGGCGGGCCCCCAGTTCGTCCCAGCCACTACTTTCTCACCGCCGCCGCTGGATGTCAGCCTCTCCTACACGGCCCTTGACTGCCGCCACGGCCGTGTGCTGATCGACGACGGCAACACTAATTCCCAACGAGGCTTGATCGTCTGGGACCCCATCACCGGCCACCGGCAGCACCTGAGCCTTCCCGCTTTCCCGCAACAGAAGTTGTGCTCTTTCACTGGGGCTGTGCTATGCGCCCGCCGTGGCTGCGACCACCTTGACTGCTGCCATGGCGGTGATGGCCCCTTCCTCGTGGTCTTCGTGGGGACCCATGATCCTGGCGCGGAGCATGTCAGGTACACGTGGGCGAGCGTGTACTCGTCGGAGACGGGAGCATGGAGCACTCAAACCTCCTGTGCTAACAAAAATCATTACAATGTTATGAGCTTGGAGGCGCCCGGCAGCCTTCTTATCGGAGACGCACTCTACTTCACCCTTGTGTGGATAGAGTTAAAGATGCTCAAGTTCGACTTAGGCGGCGAGCATGTGTTGTCCTCGATCGACACACCGCAAGTGTCTCTTCACCATGCTGCAGCTGCTCCCGTGGATATTGATGGAGGACTAGGGGTCGTCGAAATATGTTACGGCAATTGCATATATACATGGTCGCGGCAATCTGACCCCAATAATGGGGTTGTTGGAGGATGGATGCGAAACAATGTTGTGGAGCTCGAGAGATTGATCCCCACACGCCGTCCCTCGCGATACCGAAATCACCCAGCTGACGTGATACGGTTCATAGAGGGAACAGATACCGTTTTATTCAGCTTAAACAATTACATAGATCGGGGAGTCTTCACACTCAACCTCAAGTCAAGGCAGATAATGAAGGTCGCCGAAAGCTGGGACTATGACATCTTACCTTACACGAGCTTCTACACTCCAGGTACCCATTGTACCTTTATTTTAGCTTTTCACATTCTTTTAACTTCGTCATCTTACACGTCCATGATATTCATTGTTGTTATCTAGACAAGTTTATTCAAACATATATAGGACAACAAGTAACACTTCACTTTAGTATCTAGCATAAACAACGCACGACGGTATGAGAGATGGAGCTCATGCTGTTGAGGAACGCCAATAGGTTTCGGCAATTAATTAGAAGCTTGTGGTTCGTTCCATGCATCACTACGGGAAAATCGGCCTTTGCGGCTGTGCGTTTCGGGGGCACGACAAAGGCCAAGAAACGCATGGCAAAGGCCGTACGTCAGATTTTTGCACGGCAAAGGCCCTCTGCCGTGCGCTTTTCGTCGCACGCACGGCGAAGGCACTTTGCTGTGCGGTGTTTAGGCACGGCAATCTAAATACATGAACTTAAAAAAAGTCCATTTCTTTGCCGTGTGGTTTTTGCGCACGGCAAAGGAAATAGACAAACAATAAAAAAACTCCTCCACAATCCACCGCCGGTCGGCCACAACATCCGCCGCCGCCCACATCACCGTCGACCGCAACCACCTGTACTGGGAGAGGGAGATGAAATTTGAAAAATCTAGAAAATTACCACAAATTAAGATATGTTGTATCTTGCTTATAGAAAAATGTTTTGAAGTCAAAACTCAATTTGAATGTCACATCGCTTACAAATCTAACCATATCTTTCGTAACTCTGTGAAATTTCATTGGAGATGTTTCGATTTCTAAGCGTCGTACATGAAAAATGTTCGAAACTCATTCAAATTTTTTCTATAACTTTCACATATGATATCATGAGATATTTACAAATCTCATAATTTTTAAACTTTATTGTATTTTTTAGAATTTCTAGATCAAGACGTTCGAGTCAAGATGTTCTAGTCATGTTTTCTAGTCATGATGTTCAAATTTTCTTTTGATCTCATGGAAAAGGTCTTAAATTGAGCTAACATGAATATCATTTTTCCACTCAATTTATTCTATTATTTGCACCACTTGTGGTTCAAATTGGACTTCTTTCAAGAAAATTGCTTAAAAAACAATTAATTAGTTAAATATAGCAAATGACTACAAGAATCTACCAAATTTTAACACGATGTATCACATGTGGTATGCATAGAGTTGAAAAAGATTTAAAGTTGAGGAGAATTTTTTTAGGAGCAATTGGATTTGGGACCTATGGAAAAATACTTCAAGGTAAAAAAAATTGCCGTGCACCTGAAAGAAAGTGCCCGGCAACCTCATGGGTTGCCCTGCGTTTTCTCCATGACGCATGGCAAAGTTTTTTTTTTAAAAACGATGCTTCATTTTGTTCAGAGGGTGGAAGAGGAAAAAAATACTTTGTGGTGCGTTGTGGTGAAAACGCACAAAAAACAAGATCTTTGTCGTGCATTTTATTTCCGGCGCAAGGCAAAGTTTTATTAAAAAAATGATGCTTCATTTGTTCGGAGGGTGGAAGAGGAAAAATACTTTGCCGTGCATTTTATTTCCGGCGCATGGCTAAGAGCTTGTTTGCCGTGCGTTTTTTCTTTGCTGTGCGCACTATAAAAAACGCACGGCAAAATAAGCTATTTGGCGTGTGTTTTTTTCTTTGCCGTCCGCCCTATAAAAAACACACGGCAAATAAACACTTTGCCGTGCGCCCGAAATAAAACGCACGCCAAATATCTTGACGCACGACAAACATAGGTTTTCTCGTAGTGCATGTGCATGCACCAAGTTACTCACATATATCTTTATAACCCTAAAGGCCTACTGAACCGCACCACTTATTGCATATGTTTTATAGTAGTATATGATCCATGGATATTCAATCATATGACAAACTAAATTCTATAATAATTCATGTTTTTTAAGTAAGAGAATTAATTTACTGCATCGTATCTTTGCAGATCTTGCTAAGGGCAAACAGTCACCGCGATGAAGATGCAACAATAATCCATCCCTCGTGCATAGTGTGCTGTTGTTGGATTCTTGGTGATTAGAGTGTTTCGCCCCAGTCCCCAGATATGTGTAGCTAAAACCGTTGCCCAAGATGGTCAATTAAAATGTCTTGTTTTAAGTTGTTCTGATTCAATACAGGAAAAGATTTTTCCTGTCAAAAAAAATATAGCAAAGATTTGGTCATGTGTGAATTGTGATCATGCTCACCGTCCTAGCTAGTGTTTGATCAGGCAGTTTTATTATCAAATATAATTGTCAGATATCAAGATCAATTAGTATGCCAGGGGAAACCTTTGGGCCACTGAAACATTTAGCTTCCTGACTATGTTGCAAAGTATAGATGGCCAAATGGGCCGCCCGGCCCTAGCCCGGCCCCAGCCCGATGTGGCCCGGCCCGATGCGGCCCGGCACTACGCAAGCACGGTGGACTTCCGTGCCGGGCCGTGTCAGACCACCGGGCCGAGGTCGCGGCCCAGGCACGGCACTAATACCCCTCGTGTCGTGCTGGCCTGGTCCGGAGCACGACGGGCCACTGATGGGCTTGTGCCAGGCCGGCCCGATCAACAAGTAACATCTCAAACAAGTCCCCATTCAAAATCACAGTTAAATATGAACACATTCACATTATAAATAGAATCAAATGAGAATTAAAACAACACAGTAACTCTTAAGTGTTAAGTCACAACACATTCACATCTTCTAAGTCACAACACTCACGGATTCACAATTTTACATCTCTTAAGTCACAAACTCACAATGAGGCATTCACATCACAAAAGAACACACATTTTTTCAAAAGTTCCAGCTGGTGCAATGTCTTGTAAAACTCACACCTCATGAGAAACCCTAGATAAGGAAAAAGAGTACATCCCAGCTCAATCAAAATAAAATTAATAGTTCAAAGTTATTACAGACCATGTTCAGGGATCATTACATAGCTTAAACAGCTCAAATGCTCAATCAGAAGTAACATCTAGAAACAAATCTTCAAAAGAGGCTTCCAGCTCCTTGTCCTCCACTTGTTCCTGAATCCTTGCTTCTGCATCCTCCGAGTCCTTGGTGCATGTGAGGATCTCCACCATCTCCGAGCTTAATCGACGGTGCCGCTCCTCGATGATCCTGCCAGATATACTAAACGCAGATTCTGAAGAAATAGTGAAAACAAGCACAGTCATAACAACCCTAGCTAATATGGAAAGTAGTGGATAAGTGCTTTTATGCTCATGCCACCAGTTGATAATGCTGAAACTATCAGCAAATTGGGTGACAGTATCACCTTCCAAGTAGGCACTCAACTCATTAAAAGAAATACCCATAGAAACACCAGGTGATGCACTAGTGTTTCCTGCCAGCAGCAAGGCAGTAGCAGATGTCCTTCTAGACAGAGGGAGAGGGGGGTGCGCAATAAGAGTTACCAGCACTTGAGAAAGTGTCAGATGCATCATCATCATCACCTGCACTACGAAAAAATGTCATCCCAAGCGGTTTTTTTCTTACTAGTACAGGGTGCTTCTAGAGGCCTTATCCTAACTGCACCAAACTTGTCCTCATATTGCTTAAACATAGTAGAAAGGTTAGGTCTAACCTCAGTAAAATAACCAGAATAATCAGTACCAATAGTCTTAGATAACAACCTAAAAACATTGTGAAAGCCCTTTATTTTAGCTATATGATCCAAGATAAATGCAAAAGAGTAGAGCATAGGGATGTCCCTCCAATACTTAAGATAGACATCTTGCATAGGTAAAACCACAGGCCTAAGCAACTTATCTTTCTCATGAGCCTTCCAGTGCTTAGATATCAAAATGGGATGATGCAACATAAGTGGGGAAGTAGGATAGTAAACACCAGACAACTGAACAGTAGATTCATAAAATAGTTCAAGGAATGACAATACCTTTTCCGCAATAGTCCAGTGGTCATCTGTCAAAAGCAAAGGCTCATCCTCACCATCTAGGATAGTTAGTCTCAATGAAGACACTAAATGTCTGCTTGTAAGGCACCAAATGCTTAAGCATAAGGTAGGTAGAGTTCCACCTCACATCCATATCTAATCCAAACTTTTTAGGTCGAACATTCACAGCAATGCAATATCTTTTAAATGCTGCAATGCGCTGGTTAGAGGAATTTATGAAAGAAATTGCAGTTCTAAATGCTTCTAGGTATTTCTTGATCACATGTAATGCAGATTTAACAATCAGATTAATAATATGGCAAGCACAACATTGATGCAAGAACAAAGTACCAACATAACCAAATAATTTAGGAGCCATTTTGGTAATGGCAGTGGTATTTGAAGATGCATTGTCCAAAGTGACAGAAAAAATCTTATCAAGTAAAGCATACTCCTGTAGGACAGCAATCACACGCTCATCAATGTTATGACTAGTATGAGATTCATCAATAAGCCTAAAACCAATAATCCTCTTCTCTAATTTCCAGTCAACATTAACATAATGAGCAACCACACTAGATAGTCCTCCTTAGCATTTCCAGACCATATATCAGAAGTAATAGCAACTGAAGATACAGATGACAAAGAATTAATAATCTTAGCGCGACAATCATTGAAGTACTTGGTGACAACCATCTGTGCTCATAGCAAACTGTATGCTCCTTGCGTCGTCAAACCATGGGAAGTGGTTATTAATGTTACCCCATTGCACTGCATCTACAGAGTGCCTAAACTTGCCATCTTTCTTATAATTAAGCTCCTTTCGGCCTTCGTCATGCCAACACAAGAGTTGGGCCTCCTTTCGTGTTGCGAACCATCTTCTCAACCAGGGAATGATGCAAAAATACCATGCGACCCTCACATGGGCCCCTCTGTTAGCCTTCTTCTTCTTGCCTCTGATCTCGTCGGGCTCGTTCTCGTCATCAGCAATATTATCATCTCCACCATCCTTTTTCCTCTTGTATCGATCATAGCCACACTTGGGGCACTTGTCAAGGTCTGCATAATCTCCACGGAACAATACACAACTGTTCTTGCATGCATGAATTTTTTCAACCTCTATTCCCAGAGGATAAATTATCTTCTTCGCATCATAGACAGACTCTGCTATTTGGTTTCCTTTAGGTAGCATGTTTCTAAGCACATCCAATAGATGTTTGAAACTTTTGTTGCTCCAACCATGACCTGCCTTATGCTGCAGAAGTTTTAGATCACCAGATAGGCGAGAGTACTTCTGGCAATCAGGATAGAGGGGTTTCTTTGAATCTTCAATGAACTGCTTTAGCCTCGCTAATTCAGAAGGTGTGTACACTCGTTGAAACTCAACATCCCGCAACATTTGATCAAAATTGTGCACACGTTGCAACACCTCACCATCATCGAAGCCCCTAACTTGTTGATCAATGATATCCTCAGGCCATAACACATTTGGTGGGAATAATGGTTCATTTCCCTCAAAAAGTCCACTGTCATCATGGTCTTCATTATGGTCAGTAGAATGGTGTCGCACTTCACCTTCATTTAGGCAGCCTGCTTCGAGTTCATTAAGGCCTTCCTCACCATGTTTATTCCAACACGTGTAATTTTTTGTGAAACCACGTGTGACCAAATGATGAAAAATGATTTCCCGTTGTGCGAATTTGTTTTGGTTGAGATAACCAATACAGGGGCAAAGCATTTCCTGAACACCACGGTTTCTCATATCCGCCTCTGCTTGATTTAGAAAACCATTGACCCCGCTTAAGAAATTCTCCCAATCTTCTTGGCGTTGTTTGTACATCCAAGCCCGAGCAGCAGATACCATCTGTTGACGGTCGATTTTGGTACACCTAGCTATGAGTTTACCGTCAACATTTGCATGTATTTGATATTCTAACCAATGGTACTAACCCCCTGGAGGTATCAAGTTCACTCCAGCATGTCGATTTTGGAGTTTGTTGTTTACGCAGGAAATTAACGTTAAAGAGGAGACTTTTGGGATAAGTTCATCAAGCACTTCAAGAGAAGATCATGAAGCCCGACACAAGTCAAGACACATCATGAACATGACTCCAAAGGGCCCAGGGACCGAAGCATGAAGTCGGAAAACTCCAGGGACCTGGACAGAAGATGCTGAAGCTTGCGCGACAAGGTGCTCTGTCTAAACCATGGAGAAGACGACGTCAAGGGCCCACATGAATAAGGGAGCAAGTCAACAATTGACCGAGAAGCATCGGGGAGCGAGACGGGGCAGAACCGAGCCAAAATGGGCCTGGGCCGGTCTGCCTGTAGCTGGTCGGGTTTGCCCTCCCCTTTGCCCTAGGTGCTTGTCTATTTATTGCCTCTGCCTCCGCCGGCCGCCACATCCATCCATTCATCAGAGAGTCGCCGAGACGAAGGAGAAGCACCGGGAGGAAGCCGACGGCCGCCGCGAGTCGTCAGTTGCCTAGGAGATGGCTTAGGCCATGCCCTAGCCGTCATGGTTGGCCCTGCGTGGTAAAGCCATGGTGGAGTTTTGGAGCCGCGACTTGAATTCATCAAGTCGTTTGTACCTTCAACATTCGGTGATGTAACCATGTCTTGTCATACTTTGATCTACTACGAGTTATGCTTATTCATATGTGTAGCTACCATATGCCTTTAGTAGGACTAGATCGAATCATGGTGATTAGTCTTGTCTTGCGGATACACTGTAGTAGTGCACGGACCTAGGTTGTTGCTCGGTGTTGAATATCCTCGCGTAGTGACAGTACGAGGGAGGAGAAAGCGGCGAGTGAACGTGCATCGGACCACTCCATATCGGGTTACTCCATATCGAGTGTAATCCTTATCATTGTGTAGGTTTAGATTGGTTTATCACCTTGGCCGAAACGGCAACATGAAGGCGATTGGCTAGGTTTACCTTTGGTTTGCTTACCTTTATGGCTAGGTGGATGTGATCCATACATCCCTTCGTGTTTGTATGATTACCTTTATGCAATCAATGCTTCACATAGGGTTAGATCGGTAGGTTAGATAGAGAACCTTAGTGATTTGCTTCCGATCCTTGGATTGACAAATCTAGGGAGGACCCTCTTCGGTGAAAAAGGCACCAAGTCACCCGTAGACTTGCGGTGAACTTGAGCACGGTTTTACACCGTCAACACCATCTGCATTCCATACACCATATGAGCATAATTCATCACACAAAAAGACAGCTGAAGAATTTCAATAAAAGGGGCCAATTAATTTCCATCTTGACGAGGACTTTCTATGAGGCCAGCGCGGCCGAGGAGGAGGATCGGAGGTGGCGTCGCTGGCGCATGGCGGAGGAGCGCCGGAGGACAACGCGTCCGCCTGCCCCTTTCACCGTCGTGCACACGCGTCCGGCAGGCCAGCTGCAGCACCGACTTTATGAGGAGAGAAATTAAGTGCGGTCTCTCGAGGCGCGCAGCGCGGCGGCAAACGGACAGGGTCAAGGGACATCTCGAGCACAGACGATCGGCGAGTGGCCTTCGAGGAGAGAGAGCGAGTGTTGTTGTCGGAAAAAGAGTGGCCTTCTGCGGAGAGAGAGCGAGTGGTGTCGGAAGGAGAATACACAGACGAGATAATAACGTGCGTCTCCGATATGAGAAAAAACGCGACCCTGGGTGGCAATCAAAGGAGACGCATCCTACAAGCATGCATCTCCAGTACGAAATTATCGGTAACAGACTGTATAGCCCGTTACAATACGGCAGCGATCATTAATGGACTTAAGTAGCCCGTTACTGATTGGGCATTGATCGGTAACGGACTTTACAAGCCTGTTACCGATAGGTTTAACATTTGTAACTGGCTCTTTTAGAATCCGTTACAAAGAATTTATGTAACGGGCGTTTAAGAAGTGCTACGTAAGTCCACACATTGGTAACGGGCATTGTGGAGCCCAACCCCGGGGTCGTCCTGGCGCGCTTAGAGGTAATGGGCACCAAACAACAACCGTTACATATGTGGGTGGATGTAATGGGCGTTAAGGGCCCGTTACAAATGGTGCATGACCTATTTGAGGTTTTCACGTAGTGTGAAACACTATGTGAAAAACTGACTTTGGTAACGGGCATAGATCGCCTTTGGTAATGGGCAATGCGCCCGTTACCGATCAAGTGTTACAAATAAGCCAAGAAAGGTAACGGGAAAATGCACGTTACTGATAAGACATATTCGTAACGGGCATTAAACAACGACTGTTACCACAACTAGCAACCGGTCACGTGAAATGGCTGTTTCTCTGGGCACACAGGGAACTTTTGTAACGGGCACCAAATCAAAGCCCGTTACAGTAGCTCAATATCTGAGACGCCTGATGTGCACCTGCATCTCCACTATCTTGACGAACTGAGACGTGTCCATTTCACTCGCGTCTCAGTACATATAGGATTCGTAATGGGCATCAAACAACGACTGTTACCACAACTAGTCACCGGTCACGTGAAATGGCTGTTTCTCTGGGCCCACATGGAACTTTGGTAACGGCATGAAACAGAGCCTGTTGCCGTGAAATTAACATCAGAGGCGCGTTCCGTGAACCTGCGTCTCCACTGTCTCGACGAAAGGAGACGCTTGCTTTCAACCTACGTCTCCTATATCTCGATGAACGGGCCAGGTCCTGGGGCCCACGGGTCAGGACTGGTAACGGGCTTTCACACTGCCTATTACATTGTGGGCATTTTTGTAACGGGCTTTCCGAATGAAGCCCGTTACTCACTGATCAGTGTTTGTAACGAGCTTTAATTACCGCCAGTTATAGATACAGCGTCCACCCCTATAGTAACCTGCCCGGTTGCGGCATCCTGGAACCAGCTAGGATTTGGCAGCCACCAGGGGCTGCATCCTGGAACCGGCCAGGATATGGCAACCACCACAACTTGGAAACATCACAAACACATTCTCACATCACAGATATAGGCAAAGCAAGATCACATTTATAGACAAGCAAGATCACATTTATAGACAAGCTAGGATCACATCAAGTTTCAAGTTACTCTCATCAGGGCTTGTTTGGATGGAGTCATGAGAAAACTACCTGAACCAGGCAGAATCTGACCCCAACCAAGCAAGTCAAGCAGGTTTCTCAGTCAACAACACCTGACTAAAGAAGACTGAATGAGTTTCAAGTTTCTAGTCTCATGGTGCACCACTGTAGAAGTTGCCCTTTCGGCTGATGGTCTCCTTAAGAACGTACTCGCACAACATCTCCCGGACACGTTTTACATCTTCTATGGAAACATCTACAGGAGGTTTGAAATCCTGCAAAATACAATCATTTATGAGAATACAAGTAGAAATCATTTTTTAAAATCAGATGTACAATATGAGCAGAGACAAGGTTGAACATTATTATCTACTTACAGCAGCCTTCTTGATGTTAGGTATGTCATCGAGTAGTCTTAACATTTGGAATGCCACATGGAATCCACACAAAGAGGACCCCCGTGGCTGCTGAGCACACTACATCGAGGTACCAAAATGACAAGTTAATACAGTACCAAATAGGTAAGAAGGGACCATAAAAAAAACCTCGGTCTTACAGCGAGATTTGTTTTGTGCTTGAGTGTGGCTTTTGGCTTTTTTTCTTTCCTTTCGTCACTCTGTCCTATGCATCACCAAAGGCCCTGCATGATCAGCAATACCAATTAGAAACACTAAGAAATTGATTTTTTGTGAACAAAAAATACTGTACAAAAGGCCCTGCATGGGCAGCAATACCAATTAGAAACACTAAGAGATTGAATTTTTGAACAAAACCTACAAGAAACCACCAGTTCAAAACATTTTGGAGGTCTGGGAACTTTAGTGGGGGATGTTGTTTAGCAGAATCTAGATACCAAACCTCTTTGAACTTCGTACAGATGATCAATTTACCTAGTGGCTAGTGAAGTGGGCACCCACCACGTAGTAGTTGTTCATCATTGCATTTGAGATTGCTTTGCCAACTTGCTGAGAACGCTGAGAAATATTTGTTGAAGTAAACAAATCTGGATCTAAAAACCCAACACTGATCTGCATCCCCGCTGCCTTGTCCATCATTTTCCTACAAAAAATCAAATTGTTAGCATGCATGAACTTTGCGGTCAAATTAAAGAAATATCTTTTTAGGTTTTAAAGGACATACAATGTCCACAACCTCATGAAGGTAACATCCAGAGAAGCCAGGGTAGTAAGGTTATACACGCTACTGAATTCAATTTTAATCATTAAAGCACCACAACCACCTTTAAAGTAGTCTTGATCCACCTTTGCTGGAAAGGCAAGTTTATACTTACTGTGTTCCATGAAATAAGCATGCAACTTGGCACAATTTGGTCTAGCAGCCTTTACATTTGCTTCTAAAAACATAGGTGCACCAGGCTTGTATTTTGGTCGGTCTTGTTCTGTCCCATTAACACAGTTAAGAATCTCATCTTTAGGCAGAGGTTTCTGGCCGGTTCCCCTCTCTGGAGATTTCCTGGGCTCCTCCTGTTGCAGAGGCTGCAGTACTTGTTGCATCTGGTGCTTAGGGGGAGATTGCCTACGCTCTGTTAACACCAAAAATTGGTACAGGAAAGAGGCTGATTTGTGGGCCTAACTTGGTAACAAATCCTGCTCGCGGGGAAGATCTCTTGAGATGATTCGGCGAAGTGCGTCGGCAGATGTTTCCGTTCGGCAAAAGGACTGCTTATACCGGATTCGCGGATCGCGGTCGACGTGGCGAGCGGAAAGAAGGGACGAATGGATGGATAGGCATTCGCACCTGAGTATTAAATTAGGTATTAAATATTGTGCTCGTAGTCCACCAGGAGTCATGTTAGGACAGGGTATAAATATGAACCCTGGATGTATGTAATGGTAATCGAACATTCTCATAACAAACCGGCTTTACGCCAAACTTTCGAGTCCTAGTCGTGTCGTCGAGTTCTTCGAGAGGGTTCATCGATCCGTCGACCTCTGTAAGTACTGCAAGAACCTTGTATCATGTCTAGTATCATGCGGTGGATTTAGATCGTGATGCAAGTAGTCTTGTTACCATGCTTGGTATCATGCGGTGGATTCAAGCTTGGTTCAAGAGGGTTTCTCGTTAGATCATGAGTTATGCGGTAGGCTAAGATCTAGCTTGAAGCTAGTTATCGGTTCTATTAGATTTGGCAACATCTAATAGATTCATTAAGTTATCACGTGTTGCTTTGAGTTTTTACTTTATGTTCAAATTCATGTAACACTCCTTTGCCCAATTTAGATTGGTTTGAATCGGCTTTATCTCGTTCGGTGATCTTTATGCAAAACAAGTTCATATCTTTGGCTCAATTTGGCACGTGGATCACGTGTTCTCTAATAGCCGAAACCGAATCAATCTAAGTTGTCACATGTTGCGGGTTCAAGCTTGTTAAATTTTGTGTAAATCTTGAGAACTGTATCACGGTAGATGCAGGTTTTTGGGTTGTTTTAGAGCTAATCATCCGGTGGATTAGATTTTGATTCAATCTGATAGGTTTATCATCTTTAGCAATGTTTGTTCCTTCTCCATGGATCCCGATTCTGTAACAGACGTATTGTGCTTTCATGAGTAAAACGTGCTTATAAATTATGTTTTAAAACGACGCATGCCTTTAGCTTTCCATATTTAGATCGTATCATGCGGTGGATTGATCTTTTTGTGGTTAGTGGTGTGATTTCAAACAAGTTGTATCATGCGGTGGATTAACTTGTTTGGTTTCATGCTTGACGGGTTTTAAAGTACCTAGACATGCGGTAGACTAGTGCTTTTGGCCTATGCATGCCCTTTTATCTCGTATTTATGATCACGCTTTACTTTATTTATTTTTACTTGTTGTTTATCATCAAAAATCGGTCATGATCACGCACGAGCAATGCTGTTTAAACAAAGACCGATCTTTTGTCATGCTTGCGTCATCCATTCGGTTATGTTCTGTTTTATGTTCTAAAGCTCCCGAATGATTTTCAACCCGTTGACAGATAGCTTCGTAGCTATATGTCATCTCATGCTTTCTAGTCAAAATATGGAACTGTCTGGTACCACCCGGCAAGTTCCAAGCTTTGGTATTTAACTGCTTTGTCTTTTGTTAATTTTCAGGAAAATTGACTGGCACGCTCTGGAATCTGCTCGTGTGTTAAGCCAGCTTAGTTTGGCTTGCTGTGTGCTTGGCGCAGGGTGCGGATTTTGCGTCAACACACTTTTTGGCACGCCCGGTGGTACCCATCTAGTTGAATCAAGATGCCTGAAATCGGCGACGTCATGGACGTCACCATTGATGAGCTGTCTCCAGAACAACAAGCACAGCTGAAGGATGCCATTGATCAATTCCAACAGAAGTGCCTAATGTCGTTTAGCAAGAATAGAAGTGGCGTCCCGTACCTTAAGTCTGACATGCCCAGGGTTCTATTTCCAGGGGAACCTGATACCACATCTTGGCAAGAGAAACAAGAGGCCCTGAATGCTTTTCGGGAGGCTATAGAGACCACCATGGGCAAGCATCATACTGCTTTCCTGCAGATGTTCAAGCAGATGATGATCGGTGTATTTGGTCCACGCATGGAGAAGATGCTTGGTCGAGTATCCCCTTATACATCTTCAGCAGAGGTTGGAGAGACCAGTTCTGCTCAACCGCCTCGAGATGCAGGAGCTCAACCACCACTGCAAAGCCAGCTGATCCAGCCTCCTCCACAAAGCATTGGGAGTCAACCGGTCCAACCTCCTCTACAAAGCATGGGGAGTCAGCCAGTCCAGCCACCTCTACAGAACAATAGAGGTCAACCGGTTCAGCAGCCAAACCCGTATCAACCTACATATGGGGACCTAGCGTTCGGTTCGTCTGGAGTACCGCCTAATTCTACTTACAAGATAGCCCGCCAAGAATAAAGTTGCGAAAAATATATATGGTGGGGGATATCATGAGGTTATGGATTATGGCGCTGTAGATGCTCTCCCAGATCCTGGGTATGGTCCAGCTGCAGGGATGCAAGATGATGATATTCTGGTACAGAAAATGGCCGATCTGATGCAAAATCAATTCGGCCTTAAACCTAAAATGCAAGGACCAGCTTATACACCTCCCTTCCCAGAGTGGTACTATAGAGTGATCTTACCGCCAAGGGTGAAGCCTCCTACGGAATTCACAAAGTTCTCTGGGCAGGATGATACAAGCACTGTAGAGCATATTGCCCGATATTTAATGCAGCTTGGTGAAGCTTCAGCTGATGAGGCATTCAGGGTCAGATATTTCCCTTTATCACTGACAGGCCCGGCGTTTCAATGGTTTACTTCTTTGCCTCCTCAATCAGTCAACACCTGGAAAGACTTGGAGCAAAAGTTCCATGCTCATTACTTTAGTGGTAGCACTGAGAAGAAACTTATTGATCTGGCTACTTTGAAACAGAGACATAATGAAACGCCTCTGGAATTTCTCAGAAGATTTAGAGAGGTTAAGGGCATGTGCTTCTCTTTGACCCTGCCAGATGATCAACTGGCTGACATGGCTGTTGCAGGGATGCTACCAGCTATTCGGGAAAAGCTGTTTGGCATGGAATTTGATAATCTTGGTCAGTTGTCCCAGAGGCTGTCATTAATGAGCAATCAAGCTTATGGGTTCAAGAAGGATTCCAGATTTGCCAAGCACCATGACATAGCTGATATCTATAACCAGTTCCTCGAGAAGGCTGATCAAGTGGAAGAATTTGATGATGACGAGGAGGTGGCCGCTGCTGAAATTATGTGGGGCAAAGAGCCTTTGACTGTGAACCAGCGGTGGATCAAGCAGACTAAGGGCACGTATGACTTTGATGTCACCAAAGCTGACAAGCTCTTTGAGTTCTTAGTGAAGGAAGGCCGAATCAAGTTGCCTGAAGGGCATTCTATGCTTCGGCCCGATGGAGTAAAAGAGAAACGTTACTGTGGCTTTCATGATAGAAACTCTCACTCCATTAATGATTGCAGGGTCTTCAGGATGAGGATCCAAAAGGCTATCCAGGAAGGGCATTTGAAATTTGATAATAAGATGAAACTGGATGGCCATCCTTTCCCTCAAAATATGGTTGGCTTTTCTGTCAACATGGTAACTGCCGAAGAGAAGGGGAAGGTGAAGGTCCTGACTTCGGCTAGAGCAAAGCAGGATGGATCAGTGGATCCTACACGACAAGTGACGGTGGAGCAAGTCCATAGAGAAGCTCCCCGCATCCTCAAGAGCCAGGTTGAAGTTGGGGAATCATCCAGGTCCAAGCCCAGGGTTACCACACGCATTCTTCTCAAGAAATGGCAGTGTCAGCAGGAAAAAGAACGCTACCAAAGGCAAAAATATGAAGAGGAGAGGCGCAGGTTTGAAGAACAGGCGCATAGAAGATAACTAGAGGAGCATGCACGGGAACAGGAGCGTGCACATTGGGGATGCGTATTCTTTAGACATTGCTGGAACGAGGGTTTGAAGCTCCCCACATTGAGGAATTGCCCTGAGTGCAGTGATAAGTATTCTGAGTACAGGTAGGAAACTGTCAATCGCCGATCCGTCCATGAGAGAATTGGAAGGATGCATCCTAATGACGGTCGGTGTCAAAAAATAAATGAGGTCATTGATCACCCAAGGAAAAGGCAAGCTGACCAAAGGTGGGTTGATCAGGAAGAAGAGGAGCGCGAGTATATCTGGCAAGAAGGACAGTGGTGCCCGCCTGGTTTAAGGAAGAGCCAAAAGAGAAGGGTTCAACGCTTGAGGAACCAGGAATTGAAGCAGGCGGGAATCAAGAGAAAATAGGTATGGCGCCCAAAAGATAAGCCTGATGGATCTGGCCGTTCGGCTCCCGCGTGCATGGTGTACTTTCTGCCGAATGAGTTCATGGCACCCGCTAACCAAGTTGTGCAAGAAGAGGTGTCTCCAGATGGCAATGAGGATGAGCAACTTGGGGGATTAATGGCGCAGCTGGTGTTGGCTAAGCAGGCCACCTTTGATAAGCCGGCCAGGAATCGACACATGAGGCCGTTGTACTTGAAGGGATACGTCAATGGCAAGCCATTGACCAAGATGTTTGTTGATGGTGGAGCTGCAGTCAACGTAATGCCATACACCACCTTCAGGAAGCTTGGCATGGGCCCCGGGGACTTAACACCAACAAGCATAATTCTGAATGATTTTGTTGGGAATCCTTCAGATACCAAGGGCTGCGTGCACGTGGACTTGATGATCGGGTCCAAAACTTTGCTCACAATCTTCTTTGTCATTGAGGGCAAGGGAGCTTACAGCTTGCTGCTTGGACGGGACTGGATCCATGCCAACTGCTGCATCCCATCTACCATGCATCAACAGCTGGTTCAGTTGGTAGATGATGACATTGAGGTAGTCCAAGCAGATGATTCAGTGAGCGTGGCAAATGTCGAGCCAGCCTTCTGGGAGTATCAAGGCATTGATTGCTTCTCAGGAAAGGACTGGGGGGAAGGTCCTGTTGAACCAGTCAGCAGTGATCAACAGCCGATTCAAGCAGTCGGCTCTTGTAGTAATTTTTAAATGGATAATCCAGTTGATGGAACTGATGGAAAGTTAGGACGTGGATTCATGTCGGCTGATAAATTAGAAGAAATTGATATTGGAGATGGTGACAAGCCAAGGCCGACATTTATCAGTGCTAACTTGGAATCAAGTTTCAGAGAAGAACTGATCAAGCTGTTAAAGGAATACAAGGATTGCTTCGCTTGGGATTATTCGGAGATGCCCGGTTTGGATCGTTCTATTGTTGAGCATCGGTTGCCCATCAAGCCTGGTTTTAAACCATATAAGCAGCCTCCCCAAAAAATCTACAAGGATGAAGTATTGGCCGACGTGAAAAAGGAAATTGAGAGATTACTTGATGCAAATTTCATTCGGCCGTGCAGATATGCGGAGTGGATCTCAAACATCGTCCCTGTGTATAAGAAAAATGGGAAGATGAGGGTTTGCATAGACTTTAGAGATTTGAACAGAGCTACTCCTATGGATGGGTACCCAATGCCTGTTGCTGATCTGTTGGTTGATGCTGCTGCTGGACACAAAGTTATCAGTTTTATGGATGGTAATGCGGGGTACAATCAAATATTCATGGCAATAGAAGATGTCTCGAAGACAGCCTTCAGATGTCCTGGTCATATGGGCCTGTTTGAGTGGATTGTCATGACATTTGGGTTGAAAAATGCCGGTGCAACTTATCAGCGAGCCATGAATTATATATTTCACGAGTTGATCGGCAAAATTGTTGAAATTTATATTGATGATGTTGTGATCAAGTCTTTGAATCATGACTCACACTTGAAGGATGTAAAGAGAACTCTAGAATGCACCCGAAAGCATGGGTTGAAGATGAATCCAAACAAGTGTGCCTTTGGTGTGTCAGCAGGAGAATTCTTGGGATTTCTGGTACATGAAGGAGGGATTGAAGTTGGCAAGAAAAGCATGAAAGGTATTAACGAAGTTGTTCCTCCAACCAATCTCAAGGAGTTGCAGTCACTGCTAGGCAAGGTCAATTTTGTGAGAAGGTTCATTTCAAATTTGTCACAAAAGGTCTTACCTTTTTCTCCGTTGTTGAAGCTCAAGAAGGATCAAAAATTTGTATGGGGTGACGAACAACAAAAGGCTTTTGATGAGATCAAGCGTACATGAAGGAACCACCAGTGTTGGTCCCTCCACAGTTGAGCAAGCCTTTTAAGTTGTACGTGGCGGCCGATACCCAAACTATTGGATCGGCCCTTATACAAGAATTTGAAGGAAAGGAGCGGGTAGTAGCGTACCTTAGCCGAAAATTACTTGATCCTGAGACCAGGTATTCGGCTACGGAGAAGCTGTGCTTATGTGTTTACTACTCGTGTACAAAGTTTCGGCACTACTTGTTGAATGTCGAATGCGTTGTATATTCCAAGTTTGACGTGATAAAACATATGTTGTCTATGCCAATTTTGAATGGAAGGATTGGCAAGTGGATTTTAGCCTTATCTGAGTTTGAGCTGAAGTTCGAATCGGCAAAAGCTATAAAAGGTCAGGTTATTGCCGATTTTATTACTGAGCATCATGATCCGTCAATTGATTTGCTTGAAATTACTCCTTGGGCTTTGTTCTTTGATGGATCCTCATGTGGTAAAGGTGGAGGAGTAGGGATTTTATTAATTTCACCCAGGGGTGAGATGTTTGAGTTGCTATCCCTATTCGACCCTCTTGTCACAAACAATCAAGCTGAGTACGAGGCACTACTTAGAGGGCTTCAATACCTGCGAGAAGCCGGGGCTGTTTCAGTTGAAATTTATGGAGATTTAGAATTGGTTATAAAACAATTGAACGGCCAATATGAATGTAAAAGTGATGCCCTGAGGAATTACTACGAAGAGTACAGGGAAATCTTGAAGTGTTTTCGGTTAGTAATTCTACAGCGTAGTCCTAGGGAGCACAATGAAGAGGCAAACAGGTTGGCTCAAAGTGCTTCAGGTTATAGAGAGAATCAAGAAGTGTTTGCCATGGAGGTATGTGCTTTCGGGTGCGATCTTGCAGAGGATGATTGGAGAAAAGAAATTATTGATTATCTTGAAAATCCATCCCGAAAGGTTTCTAGGATGCTCAGGTACAAAAGCTATAAAATTTGTTCTTCTGGATGGACATTTATTTTATAAATCGTTGGATGGGGTGTTGCTGCAATGCCTGGGTCCAGAAGAAGCAAAGAAAATGATGAGCGAGGTGCATGATGGGCTGTGTGAAGCGCATCAATCGGCCTATCGTATGAAGTGGGTCATCAGGCACACTGGATGTTATTGGCCAACGATATTGGAAGATTGCTTTGAATATTACAAAGGTTGTCAAGATTGTCAGAGGTTTGGGAACATCCAGAGAGTTCCAGCATCAGCCTTGAACCCTATTATCAAGCAATGGCCATTCAGAGGATGGGGTATAGATTTGATTGGCCAGATAAATCCACCATCTAGCAAGGGGCATAAATTTGTGCTTTTGGCAACAGATTACTTCACCAAATGGGTTGAGGCAATTCCACTGAAGAAAGTCACATCAGAAAACATGATTGAGTTTGTTAAAGAACACATCATTTACAGGTTTGGAATTCCTCAAACAATTACAACTAATCAAGGAGCTCAGTTTGTGTCCTTGGAGTTCAGGGAGTTTGCCGAAAGCATGGGAATCAAATTGTTTAATTCTTCTCCTTATTATGCCCAAGCTAATGGTCAAGCAGAGGCTTCTAACAAGATCATGATCAAGCTTATACAAAAGAAGATTGACCAGAAGCCAAAGAGGTGGCATTCGGTACTCAACGAGGCTTTATGGGCTTACCGAATGGCTCCTCATGGAGCTATAAAGACTTCTCCTTATGAGTTAGTTTATGGGCATCATGCTGTTTTGCCCTGGGAAATACAATCAGATTCTAGGAGAGTCATTTTGCAAAAAGATTTAAGCTCCAAAGATTATAGTGGCTTAATGATGGATGAGTTAGAAGATTTGCATATGATTCGTCTTAGAGCCCTGGAAAACATTGAGAAGAATAAGATGCGAGTTGCTAAATATTACAACAAAAAAGTAAAGGTTAAGCAATTTGCAGAAGGAGATTTGGTTTGGAAGGCGTTATTGTCGATTGGGACTAAGTACAGTGCGTTCGGCAAATGGTCCCCGAACTGGGAAGGCCCTTTTCGGGTAGTCAGATGTGTACCTGGTAATGCTTACATATTAAAAACCTTACTAGGAGAAGAGTTTACTGCCGCTATAAATGGTAGATATTTGAAGAAATATTATCCTAGTATTGAAGTTGATCGTTGATCACAAACACCAGGATTACAAGCATTTGATACACAGAGATAGCCGGCGTTCAAGAGAGAAGCCGCCTTTAGAACAAAAAAATCCTTAACAGGGGAAATGGCCAATACTAATATGTATTGCCCTTAGCGCAAAAATACATAACATTACAGATGTTTCTTGCAGGCTTTTATTTGACAATCCAGCTACTCAAGATTACAAGGGTGGGAAGGAAGGCTGAAAGAAGCGAAGTATGCTTCATTCATTTTCTTGTTTTGCTTCCTCGGCTCCTCCCTCTTCAACTGTTCCAGGACCACCGTGACGGCAACCTGGAAGCTTCGAGGATTGCCATCACTTGCAGCTTCCATTAGGCTATCCCAAGCGGCCTTCAAGTTGTCAGACTGCCGAGAAGTCCAAAAGGGGAACAGTTGTCAAGTGAACTGAGATTGAGTGCGGGAGTCAAACAGAGATAGTGATCTTACCCCCAATCAATGCCTCCAAGCTCATGCGGCGCTCGCGTTCAGCATGGTAGCGGGCGGTGATGTCTCGCAGATCGTGCTAGATGCGATGCGGCAAGAATCGTGGTTGATCCTCTGTCCTGGCGTGGCGTCCTCTTCTTCAAGGGAGGAGTCAGAGGAGATGTACTCGGGCGTTTCTTCGGTTCCAAGGATTTCTTCAGGAAGCAGATCAAGGCTGGAGAAAACGAGAAGGGGTAAACATGAGATTGCAAATGGGAGCAAGGAACGGATTAGAAGAAAACTCACTCTCGAATGGTACGCTTCTTTGGTGAAGTGCTGTCCCCCTTGATGGGTTGCTTTCCCTTGTCCGCCATGGCTTTGGGGTTTTCTCCTCTGAGTAGGGGGGAGAAGATGTGAAGTGATGGAAGAGTATGCGAGTGGATTTGCAGGGCACCCAGGGGGGCTATTTTATTGACTGTGAGAACGCACTGGGAGTGATGACTGGTTGGCGTACGTAATTGGAATACCAAGCGGCAGGGTTTTCTTCCCGAATGCGAAGGGTTTTCATTGAACAGTGTTTATGGTTCCCGATTTGAGGATTTTCTGCGGATTTTGCGCCAAGGGGCAGTTGCTTTCATGTATTCGGCTCAAGTAGAAGTCCCGAATTCGTTTGAGAGCAGTAAAGTTCGAGAGTAGTGCGTAAGGGGATCATCGTAATACAAGCATGGAAATTAAAATTCTTTATTTATTGCCGAAAATCAAACATCCCTAGTACAATCTAATCGAAAAGCCTGTTTAGCACAGACTGGGGATGGGTGAGTTCGGCAATGGCATCGCTGCTATCGAGGCGCCCAAGATGACTTCGATCCACATCGTCTTTGTGCGCCACCGAAGCCGCTGCGGTGGATGGAGTAGTCGACCGGTGCATCGCCATGGGCCAAGCCTGTGGAGGTGCCGAGGCGGATGCCGTGAACGCCACCTCGTCCCACGCCGATCTTCTACCGCGTGGCGAGGCGCCCGCGTGTCTCTGTGAGCGTTCACCTTGTCGCCAATTGCTTCACCAAAGATTTTCACCGGTCAAGCTCGCGGCTGCATGCAAGGCAATGGTGGTTAGTATCGAAAGGTGAATTGGATTGAAAATTAATCTAAGGGATATATACGATGGTTGCCGAATGCTTGCGCCTGGTCCTCCCACTCGATTTCGTGATGTGGCTTTCTTGAGATTTCCTTTCGCGCCGGATTCGTCACGCTCCGCCTTGAAGCGAAGGGCGTCGCGCTCGTCGTAGGGCACGGGAGAATAGTTGTTTGACTCCGAGGAGTCACCTGGCAGGGCCGGATTCATGGCCGGCGCGGGGGCCGGGTTCCATTGAATGAGCCTGAAACAGAGAAGATCGTCAGAAACAGAAGGGAATCTAGGAAAAATCATAAAGGAAGTTGGCGATCATCGCCTCGACGCGGGCGACTCTTCCGCCTCTCGGCTACTACTTGCTACCCGCCATTGGTTCTTGGAGCTGCGCTGGTGGTGGAAAAGGCAGGCTTGGATTGGCAAAGGTTTGAAGGCTAAAGGCTTGGTGAAAGGCTAGGGGCACCTACGGTTTTATTTATAGGGAAGGTGAAGAGATCGTGGCCCTGGATCGTGGTGCATATCCCGAGAAATTTGGAGAGTGGAGAGGTGTCCTTAACCGAATCACCGTCGGGTCGTTTGGAATTCAAGCCGAGTCAGTTCGCTGATCGGCTACCGAAAGGCGGTCGGTGCTGTTCGTCGTATCGCATCGTTGATCATCGAATGAATCGTCGTAAAATTGCAAACAAGGTGATACAGAAGAAAGGAAATGAAGTTTATAAAAGGCAAGGTTACAAGGACGATTGGTTTCAGTTATACATTGATTAGTACAGTCAAATGTTCAAGAACTTTGCAATTACCGAGGCATTTGATATTATTTGATTGATATACCCAGTTCTGCCTCGTAATCTCTTTGAGTATTGGATGAGTTGTGTCGAGCTGGTTTGCTTTCTCATATGGCCGATGCTTCCTCTTGGATTTTCTCTTAATCCGTGGAGTTCGGCTATCTTGTTCTCATCACTTCAATTTCTGACAAATTCTTCATTTCTAACGCAATTTTTCAATTTTCAACTCAAGAGCGATTGCGCTCAGCATCTTGTTGCTTATTTGACTTCCTTCGCAGCTTGTTCGGCTTTTGCTCAAGAACTGGTGGAGGATTGGCTTTTCAAGGCTCGCCACGCAATAAATGAATGTCCAGAGAGATAGGCCCTGTGAAGCTTTGATGTTGGGAGCTCTTGATCGATGGATTCAAGAATTTCCTCGAAGTGATCGACATCTCTGACTTGATCTCGGGTATCTTTTTACAGCCAGGAAAAGACTTCTTTGAGCTTTGCCTGGTTTTCCTCCGACAGAATTTGATTTGAAGGTTCTTCATCCCTTGTTTCGGCAGTTGGAGCATTCATCATGAACGAAGAGCTTGGTGGTGATGAAGTTTGATCCTGAGAAGGATTGCCGAATTAGGGATGGTTTATTGAAAGGAGATAACAGAGTTGAGTGCCTGCACTTACCTCATGCCTGATTCCTTGAATTGGGATAGAAGCCTGTTCGGGTTTAGGGGAAGTTTCCTGGGCGACCAACTGAAGAGGAGTCTGAGGAATTCTTGGCAAAGCTTAAGCTTCTACTTGAGGGGAAGCTGGTGCAGTCCCTGAATTTGAAGCTTCTGGCTGGAATGAAGGTGGATTCATTCCTGGTGAGACTGGAATTTCTGCTTGGCAAGGGGGAGATTGAATCCTTGGAGAGTTTGAAGCTTCTGGTTGGACTGAAGATGGGTTCATTTCTGGTGAAGCTGGAACTTCTACTTGAGGAGGAGGTGATTGGATCCCTGGCAAAGTTGAAGTTTCTGCCTGAACAGGAAGTGATTGAGGCCTTGGTGAACTTGGACTTGAAGTATGCTGAGGGGAGGAGATCTCCACAGGTTGGTTCACCAATGTTTCTTTTGAAAATACCAGATGAAGTGTAAATGCCAGTGTAAATAATGATCTTTGAAGAGAAAGAAGTAATAAAGGTCATACCAACAGATGGAGCATTGGCAGATTCTGAAGCTGATGGTTGCTGAGTTCTGGTCTGAAATTGCACAGGATAAAATTTGTCAGATAAAGAATGGTCTTGTGTTCAGGAAAGAAGAGATCTTACCTCGATGGGGACCTTTTTAGTGGTTCTTTTCTTCTTGGCAGCTGGAGGAGCAACCAAGGTTAGAGCTTTGCTCTTGTCAGAAGTGGAGCTGATGAGAGTTGGGTCCATTGTGGCGTATCTGGCCATCAATTGAGCCAGGGTTGTGGATTTAAATCCTAGAGCTGGAATTGGACCCACTACATTATAAGCAATTATCCTGGCTCGAGGGGCAGGTACTGTATTCTGCAAGAGGTGACCAAGATCATGATTAGTAGTGAAGGGTGTAATTGATCAAAAGAAAAGACAAGTGTGTTACCTCTGAAGTTGGCTGAAAGTCAGGCATCAGCATCAAGACAAGATGTAATGAATGCGCTCACTGCTCATATGGTATGGTCATGGAACTCTTGCCACCAGGAGATAAAGAGCGGGTGAGCTATTGTTGTGGGTGTGAAAAGCTAGGTATAAAGAGTTGGGCTGCATTGATACTCAAAGACTCTTCTGGCTTGAATGCTATCTTTGATTTCCTCTCTGGGTTTGAGGAATTCATGAAGAAATAGTCTTGGGGGCATTTGACCACATCCTAATTGTCGGGCCATTACATTTGGCTGATAATATTCATAGGTTCTGTGATTTAACCTTCCTCCACAAAATTTTGCTAGCAAGGTGCATGGATGGATAAAGATATTGAAGATTTCTATGGATCTTGCATCATGACATCCAGTTTCAAAGGAGAATTCAAAGGGGAGGGTCAAATTATCATTGTTCAGATAAGGGAGCCAAAGGGATCAAACCTCTCAAGAAGAGCTCAAAAGTCGATCGACATTTTGGTCAATGGATATGGTCGAAGCAGCTTCTCCATGGGTTTGGCATCCTCTGGTAATCTGAGCTTCTCCTTCATTGTGGCTGGAAGAAGGGAAAAGCCGATTGTTGAGATTGATTCCAACAATCTGGTGCATGTACAATTGCAGCCACATCTGCACAAACCACCAAGGGCCGTTGACACACGATATCTTCTGGCCGGTGTGCATTTGAGAAATAGTCTGATGGAGCATATGATACACACTCCCTAAGAGATATTTTCCAAGGGGGATCCGATGACCAGTAGCCAAATCTGTAGCCATTGCAATGTGATTCAAAGTTGGCTCATTGGCTTTACCGCAGAAGATGAATCTACATGTACCACATGTTCAGAACTCAGTATTCAACTTCACCCGTGAGGGCCGTCTTTCATGTGATTCTGGATATATGACTTGTATCCGCTTCATGTCTTCACTCCTTTTTTCCTTGTGGAGTTTTTGTATTGGAAGAGATACATGGGTCCTGAGATATCAAGGCCGGTCATCATATACACATCGGCCAAAGTAGGAGACATTGGACCGTGACCAAAGAGAAAAGCATTGACGCCATTTGACCAGAAATGGCAGGCTGCTATCAAGAGATTTTCATTCTTGGGGGTCTCGGCTAGAGATAACTCCAAGCATTGGGCGCGAGGAGGCTGTCCCAATTGCTGGTTTTGGCGTCATATCCGCGAGTATCCTCTTGTACCAATTTCTCCAACCTGCGATTGGGGGCAAAGGCCAATTCTTGAAAGCATCTTGCCACAGAGTAGGCCCTAATAAAGCCGCTTTGAAAGGGATTCTCCTAGATTCGGCTTCAATGAACTCGCGGGGATCAGAAGTTCCCACAGGCCCGAGGAAATATGATGTTGAGTTGGCCTCGGTGTGAATCAGAAGCTCGGTGGAAAGTTCCTATCAAGAAAAGGCGGAAGAAGAAATCTAAGGTAGGAGTCGAAAAAGATAATGCCGAATGAAATTTACCTGAGCAGCTTGATTTTGATCCGCCATTGAAGATATGAGCTTGGGGAAAAGATGACCTATTGTTTGGATCTGAGCGGAGACTCCGATGGATTGCAGGGAGAAAGAATAGGTGTTGAACAGATTTGACTTGGAGGCGTTGGCATTTACAGTCAATTTCGGAATAAAATCACTTTTATCCCGTAATTGAAGGGGCATATGTTAACACCAAAAATTGGTACAGGAAAGAGGCTGATTAGTGGGCCTAACTTGGTAACAAATCCCGTTCGGCAGGGTAAGATCTCTTCAGAGGATTCGGCAGAAGTGCCTGCGGTCGGCAGTATGTTTCCGTTCGGCAAAAGGACTGTTTGCGCTGGATTCGCGGGATCGCGTGCTGACGTGGCCCGAGCAGAAAGAAGGGACGAATGGATGGATAGGCATTCACACTTGAGTATTAAATTAGGTATTAAATATTGTGCTCGTAGTCCACCAGGAGTCATGTTAGGACAGGGTATAAATATGAACCCTGGATGTATGTAATGGTAATCGAACATTCTCATAACAAACCGCTACGCCAAACTTTCGAGTCCTAGTCGTGTCGTCGAGTTCTTCGAGAGGGTTCATCGATCCGTCGACCTCCGTAAGTACCGGCAACCTTGTATCATGTCTAGTATCATGCGGTGGATTTAGATCGTGATGCAAGTAGTCTTGTTACCATGCTTGGTATCATGCGGTGGATTCAAGCTTGGTTCAAGAGGGTTTCTCGTTAGATCATGAGTCATGCGGTAGGCTAAGATCTAGCTTGAAGCTAGTTATCGGTTCTATTAGATTTGGCAAGATCTAATAGATTCATTAAGTTATCACGTGTTGCTTTGAGTTTTTACTTTATGTTTAAATTCATGTAACACTCCTTTGCCCAATTTAGATTGGTTTGAATCGGCTTTATCTCGTTCGGTGATCTTTATGCAAAACAAGTTCATATCTTTGGCTCAATTTGGCACGTGGATCACGTGTTCTCTAATAGCCGAAACCGAATCAATCTAAGTTGTCACATGTTGTGGGTTCAAGCTTGTTAAATTTTGTGTAAATCTTGACAGAACCGGGTATCACGCGGTAGATGCAGGTTTTTGGGTTGTTTTAGAGCTAATCATCCGGTGGATTAGATTTCGATTCAATCTGATAGGTTTATCATCTTTAGCAATGTTTGTTCCTTCTCCATGGATCCCGATTCGGCTGTACAACTGTATTCGGTTGTGCTTTCATGAGTAAAACGTGCTTATAAATTATGTTTTAAAACGACACATGCTTTTAGCTTTCCATATTTAGATCGTATCATGCGGTGGGATTAACTTGTTTGGTTTCATGCTTGACGGGTTTTAAAGTTCCTAGACATGCGGTAGACTAGTGCTTTTGGCCTATGCATGCCCTTTTATCTCGTATTTATGATCACGCTTTACTTTATTTATTTTTACTTGTTGTTTATCATCAAAAATCGGTCATGATCACGCACGAGCAATGCTGTTTAAACAAAGACCGATCTTTTGTCATGCTTGCGTCATCCATTCGGTTATGTTCTGTTTTATGTTCTAAAGCTCCCGAATGATTTTCAACCCGTTGACAGATAGCTTCTTGTAGCTATATGTCATCTCACATGGCTCTCTAGTCGCAAATATGGAACTGTGTGGTACCACCCGGCAAGTTCCAAGCTTTGGTATTTAACTACTTTGTCTTTTGTTAATTTTCAGGAAAATTGACTGGCACGCCTGAATCGCCGTGTGTTAAGCCAGCTTAGTTCGGCTTGTTGTGTGCTTGGCGCAGGGTGCGGATTTTGCGTCAACACGCTCCTCCTCCTACTGCTGGAGAGGCTGCTGTTTCGTCTATTGATTATCCTCAAGTTGCACCTACTGCTTAGGCGGAGTTTGCCTGGGCTCCTCCTCTGGTTGTTATCGACGCTTCTGCTGTGTAGTTTTGCTAATCTGCTACTGCTGCTACTGCTGTTGAGCCTTCTCTTGCTGACACTGAGCTGTAGCACCTCCATCTGATGTTGTACCCTTGCTTCCTGTTGCGCCTTCAGGGTTGAGATGTCTCGTCATGGGTGGTATAATGATCCTGTCCTTTGGCCATTGGATCCTTTAACGAGAGCCTCAGCTAGGGTTGCTACGTCACCCCCATCAATTGGTATAGGCAGAGGGTATTGACTCGCATTGTGCCACACATAAGTAGGTTGCACCACAACATACCCATCACACACCGATACTAAATGGTAAGCCTTTTGAGATGGAAAGACTTTCGCTAGTGCGAGCTCTATGGTGCCATCCAAAAGGCTGCACGCGGTTGGCTCTGTCAGCTTATCTTTTGTGTCTAGCATAGGTGATCGACTATCACTGTGCATTTCATTCGCTTCGTCACCGTTAGCATTCCAATGATCTTGCTCTCTGCCATCTTCGTCGTTGTCATGCGCATGTTCTTCCTCGCGGTCATGCCCATCTTATTCCTCAATGCCATCCATATCTTCTTCCTCGCTGCTACTGACAGGCACTGGTAATTGGGAAAGAAGAAGTGCATTTTTCGGTATGTTGATGCCTGATAGTCTTAGAGCATTGACAATTGATTTAAATGTTTTGTCCGCCATCACATCATGAGCATCAGACCTCTTGTTCCTCTTCTTCTTGTACACTCCAGCGAACTCTTCACCAAACCCTTTACCCCAGCCAAGTGAACTAGACATGTCTCGGACCTGACCTCGATGCTCTTAAGTCTCAAGTGCTACGGTGAGGATATCATCCTCCCTAACCCCAGAGAAAGAACCATCACTACCCTGAGCTGCAAGTGTTTTCACCCTATCTGCTACCCCCACCACCGCAGGGTTACTGAATGTTATGCCCCCACTTCCTTCACTAGTATTCATCTTCTTCTTCCCTACCCTTGCCCGCAGATAAGGTCTCAAGCGTCTAGGAAATTGGTCCCAAGGGTTCTGTTTTCCTTCTGCAACTAGCTTTGCATCAACCTCCTCCCACTCTTTCCTTTTACCATGATAACCTTTTATGCCCGTCTTGTGTGGCTTATTATGCAATGCTCTCTATTGTTTCATCTCCTGGCTCAATTGCTGAAATGAAGGAGAATTGGTTTCCTGCACAAACATGTCCCAGTCTTCTTGTTGCAAAAAGGCATGCTTCACAAAGGGAGTCTCCTCTTCACTCACATATTCTTTTCTTAAATGGGCCTTGAACCGCCGTTGCAAGGTTCCAATCTGTGATATAGCTGCCTTAACTTCCTTCTTGCGAACAGATTCTTCCAGATTGGCTGGGTAATCTAGCTTTACCTCTAAAACTGTGAACAGATGATCCTTCTCAATTGGTGAGAGATCATCAACTGCCTTGTTGATTGACACCCTCTCCCGAGCAATGAGACAATAGACCAATACAAATCTATCCCTCGCAGAACTGGGGTAGGCCAAAAATTGGCATCAAGTCCGGGCTTGATCAACTTGTCTTCCGCCATTTGGTTTGTGACCTTGACCCGCTGGGATCGAGTACTACTCACAGCATCATCCGAGTGACCCTGTGAAGAAGGTTCACCGACGATGGGTTGTGATGATGCACTGGAGGTAGAGGAGTTTGTTGTTGTGGGAGACTGCATAGATGATATGTCAGGTTAGTCAGTAGAGCAACATAAGCAAGACTGAAAATCTAAACAAAATTCTTATTAGATAAATTCGTTTTCTCTGACAAGCAAAATAGTTAATACAACAAATAAAATCAGCATAGACATACACAGTTCATATTTTACTTAATTAGCATACAGGGATAGGTGCTAACCATCTTGACAGGGACACAACAATATGCTTATATATCAAAGTAGAGAATAAATTCCTTCAACTGCTTCCTTGTCCAACTTGAGCAGCGATGGATTGTGTGTTCCATATGTACATGCAACAAGAGGATAAAGCAAAGGTCATGACATTATATATGACAGTAGTGAAACCACACTCACAACACATCATGACACAAACAATAACAATATATATGACAGTAGTGAAACAATTAACACTCACAACAAAGCATAAGACAGTCTAGTTATCACTACCTTATAAACCACTATGATGCAATTCCCACTAACATTATGTGGTCATCAGAATTAAAGTATGCTAACAGGTCGAAAGCATAACTGTCGATCTGGTACATTCAAAGCATAGTAGAATTCAAGTATGATAACATCCTTTATGCTTTTCATGAACTTACAGTGCAAAAATTATAGCACCAGGAACATGAAAATGAATTTCAACATTTCATATAACTTCATCTGTTAGCAACAATTTATTCAAAACAGACTTGGAGCAACAAAATCCATCCATCAAATCCACAGTCAATCAATTGAAGATGAACTATTAAGGCATGTCTCCCTAATCCACCTTGACATCAATATATAGCAGATTGGGTGGACTACATTATAAACCACTGCAATGCAATTCCTAATGACATTATGTGGCCATCAGAATTAAAATATGCTAACAGGTCCAAAGCATAACTATCGATCTGAGCATAGCAGAATTAAAGTATATGCTAACAAGTCCAAAGCATAACTATCGATCTGGTACATTCAAAGCATAGCAGAATTAAAGTATGCTAACAGATCCAAAGCATAACTATCGATCTGGTACATTCAAAGCATAGCAAAATTAAAGTATGCTAACATCCTCGATGCTTTTCATGAATTTACAATGCTAAAATTGTAGCACTAGGAACATGAAAATGAATTTCAACAGTTCATATAACTACATATGTTAGCAACAATTTATTGAAATAGACTTGGGGCAACAAAATCCATCTATCAAATCCACAGTCAATCAATTAAAGATCAACTATCAAGGCTTGTCTCCCTAATTAATCCACATTGACATGAATATATAGTAGATTTTGGTGGCCGATGAGAGAGTTGGGGGTTCAAGCATGACTAACCTCTGTCGTGAATGAAGTAGTTGTTCTCGTGATGGTCGGAGGGGCCGGATCCACGCCGGCTCGTGGCTTGAGGTGACCGGCTCGTCGTCGTGGTCGAGGACGACGTCGACGGATCCGCGTCAACCGTCTTTAGGTTGGCCGGACGTACGCTCGACACGCCAAGAATCGCCCCTCGCCACCGCCGCCGTGGTCGGAGAAGAGCAGGCTGCGCGGGAGAGAGCGGCGAAGCGGCGAGTGGGCGGCGGCGGTGGGGAGAATGCACGCGTTGTGGATCTGTCTAGCGAGGAGCCGAATATGAACGACGCGTGTAACTGTGTTTAATGAAACTAATGGCATGCCCTTGACAACTTTGTGCAGCAATTGGAATTTCATGGGCACTATAGTAAATATAGGTTGGAAATTATGAGCAGCCCGCGCACGGATTGCCTGCTAACGCTGACGAGTGGGCCAGTGTCATAGGCGACGATGGTTAGTGAACCCACATCGCCTGTGTTGGGAGTTGAGTCTGGCGCGCGGGCGGGCAACAATTATCTTTTTATTTTGGCTGATGTCGACGCTGGGCAATGACTAGTTTCTTTCGAATGAAACGTGCTTCCCTAAAATATTAGAGCCCATAAAACAGCACCTAAAAAATCATAAAAATACGAACAATTCGTATTTGGACATTTAGTATTTGAATAAAATATCAACAGTCACACTTGTGTGCCCAAGATTCTTAGAATCTGTTTTTACATCCCATGTTAGTGATGTAATAGTTCTACTAACATATAGTGTGCTCAAAAAAAATCTACAAATTGACTTGCCAACATAATTTAGGTACTTAAACTTGTCTTCAAAATTTCAAATGGTCTTGATGAAGGAATTATATACTTGTGTACAAATATCTACATCCCTGACATAGTTTCCTAGAATGTTCCTTGAACATTGAAGTTTTCCACACTTTGCAACATGTTTGAACGCATATGCATTTGAAAACTTAACAAAACCTTGTGTTCAACTTAAGCTTACAAAATGTAAAGTTCCATCACTAATGGTTGTGTAAAACAAATATTATTTGTATGTTGTACTTACAAAGAACAAAATAAGGCATATAAACATCACTCAACGAACGAAATGTACACTGAACAATGAAATTAATGAATAGATGGTGATTTTAGAAAAAAATAGAAAAAATATCAAATTTGGACTAAGAACGACAAAGAAATACTTGTTACAACATTTGATTGCAGATTAAAAGGAGAAATGGGAACTGTTCTTCATTTGAATAGAACTGGCCCCCACAGTCATTTGAATAGAACAAAGGAGGAAGCAGAGGGCACCACCGCCCGCCGCCGCCGCCACCGTGCCCGCTTCGGCGGTTTTGACACCAAGAGGGCATCCGAAGCCTCGTCGGCGGCAAATGAGACCACCGCAACCTTCGATTTGACTCACAAACGTGACAAATCAAATATTATCTATCAAAACTGATTAAAACTGACATCCTGATAAAATGAAATCCGCATTTAGTAATATCTAATAATCTACATTCAAGATAGATAATGTTCATTCATGCTTGCGCCTACATCCCATTGTTCATCCTGCTGGTGGCATACTTCACGGCGGGGCAGAAGCTACGCGTCCAAAGGTCGAACTCATGACGGATGCGACACTGACCGCAAAGAGTGGATGATCTCTTTGGTATCCTACCGTAGCGCCTACATCCCGCTTCCCAAATGTAGATGTGGGGATTCTGGACGGGCAGCAACGGAATGTCGTCGTCGTCGCCGTCATCAAGCCAGTACCACCACGCAATGTTGTCGAGATACTGCTTGACGAGGTAGCGCAGCCGCCACAAGTTGGGGTTCTTCCACCAGCCGTCAGGGGGCGACGGGCCGTCGCTGATTTCCTGGAGCAGTCTCATGGCTTCGGGATCTGCCGAGTTGCAATGGTACTTCACATCGCTAAGAAGTAGTTGGCACCAGAGTCTTTAGCAGCGGCATCTCCGATGAGCTTCAGACCCTTATCGGGGTTCCGCCGCCTCATCAACCTCTCCATCCCCTCGAAGCACAATGCTTCTGGATGATTGTCCTCGTGGAAGCGCCGCTCAAAGCACGACCTGACGTAGCAATTCCTGCACGCATCACGAAGATCACGTAGCGACACGTGCAGTAGTACCTCATCGGAGTTGCGATCTTGGTGCCGGAAGCATTTTATTGTGAAGGTTCAGAAAATGGAAAACGGGCTCATCCTTGATGGAGTGGATGATGATCTTGGTGAGAAGTTCATCTGGCAGCAGCAGCATCAAGAACAACACCGCAGGCATCATCAAGGAGAAGGGGAGGAAATAGCACAACGACGGGGTTTGGAATTTGAATGGCGATGAGGGTTGAAGTTGGCGGCGACGAGGGATGAAGTTGGCATGGAGGATTGAAGTTGAAGAGGGATGAAGTGGCGACGAGGATTGAAGTTGAAGGAGGCAAAGAGGGTTGAAGGTTGAAGATGGCGCCTCGGCCATGTCGTAATAAAAGAATAAATGGAAATTGAAAAGGCGCCGCAGTTTGCATGGCTGCAGCCATTGACAAGTGGGCCCAGCATCATTGCCCCGCCCCTTCTCCTTCCCGCGTAATTGAAAGGCGACGCGAGGCTTTGCGCCCGAGACGGAGCCCGATGCGCAATCGAGTGGCATGTACTGGCAGTAATGGAGTAGTGGGTGGTGGCAGAGGCACCTGACGATTCCGCGTCTTGTCAATATGCTTAGTGTCATCGAAGAGCGGTTCCTCGTCGGCGTCCTTGGTCGCCGGCTCCTTCCCCTTCTCCAACTTCTTCCGACGGTAGCTTTCATCGTTGTCATCCTCCCTTTGTCCCCGATTCAACGGCAGTGGGATCCTCGACGCCATCTCCTCCTTCTCTCGGTGACTGAAGATTTGTAGTGGTGAATCGCGAGGAGGAAGAAGAAGTGAAGAAAAAGATGATAAGTTTATGGAAGAAGCAGGGGAAAGCAGGGGAGGGCGACTGGGTGAGGGAATTATATTACTAGAGGAGATTTTAAACATCAAAAACAATTTGTAAGTCAAAAACTTTCCGACTACCATTATTTTGGTTTCACCGGGATTGTTTGCTTTCATTAAATGATAGCAAGCTACCTCCAGCTTGACCGTGGGGTTATCCGTTTAGGTTCTAAATTTGGCCAAACATGAGACAGAGATATTTAATAAATAAAAACAATGGGCCTTGGAAACCTCCAGCTCTTGAGAAACCGATATATGTTAAGTGAGATGAAACAAAAAAACTAATTCCTTAGGTTCACGAGAGTCCTAACGTGCGTAAAAATATTTAAAAACATTAAGGTACATAGCGCGGCTCTACTCGTGTGTTGTTAACATGCGAAACAAATCCGAACCTACCATCATGGAGAGGATGGAAGGCTCAAATAGGATCTGAATTTTTGGTTCTAGTTTCTCAAAAAGAGGCAAAGAAAACATGGGATGGATCATGTCACGGTTTAAGATAGAAAAATTCAAATATAATGAATGAGCAAATAAAAGGTTCTCTAAAAACTTGTTCAACCACTTAAGAGTTAATAAAATGTCTTGCGTAGCAAAATCTATGACCAACTTAATTGGAATTCGGAAATTTTTCAGGTTTCCCTCCCGGTAGCTTTTAATGTTGATCGGGTTGTCCTCCCGGTAGCTTATTGTTGACTCGACGAATGGGTTGCCTCCCGCCTAGCGCTTCTTTTATAGTCCATAACTAGACTTCTTCTCTTCTTCACTTCGGATCAACGCTCTTTGTGGGTGTTGCAATCTTGGTTACCCACTTCCGCACCATCTTGGGCGTTGGCTTATTCTTCATCTTAGTCATTTTTTGGTCTTCATAGGCTGGGTCTGTTCTTTGGTCTTGACAGTTGCAACAACTTCCTTGATCTTTGTTTTCTTCTTCTGCTCTTCCTTCTGCTTTGGTTCTTCCTTGATAAACCGACGATGAGGTGGAACATATTTACCATTGAACATGTTGCATACCTCGAGATGCAGTTGAAACTTGAATGCACTTTTCTCGCCGTAGATGTCGAACGTGATCTCTCCAGCTTTTACGGGGGTATCTTCGGCGATTCCCACGAGATAGCAAGTAGTGTTGTCTACCAGCTCTAGACACATGGCCATAGGCTTGAGCTCCGGTAAGCATAGCTTCTTGAACACGTCTCTTGGCATGACTCCCACACTACTAGATTTCCCCCCTAATGCAACACACAAAATGTGTTGCAATATGCCATATTTGGTTGCAATAGACACAATTGCAACCAAATTGTTCCGTGGGCCATGGGATGTGAAAGGCCGCGTTGCATTAGGGTATTGCGACGTTGTCCATCAGGTAGTTGCAAAAGTATTTTTGTTGCAATGTAACACGACATTGCAATTAGGTTTTTTTACCACGCTTGTTCTGGTTGCAAAGTGTACTATTGCGACGCATCTGGGGTGTTGCCAAAGGTGCAATTGCAACATTTCTGTTTCGTTGCAAATTATAGTATTGCTACGCACTGAATTTGGTTTCTATAGGTTGAACCTCCTCTATTACCATGAAAGTAATTTGGTTGCAATATGTAGTATTGTCTGATGCCACGAAATTGGTTAGTTGCTATAGGTGGTCTCCTCTATTGCCACAAAAGTTGATTTCGATGCGATAGGTAGTATTGTCTTATGCCACGATATTGGTTAAGTTGCTATAGGTGGTATCCTCTATTGCCACGTAGTTTGATTGGTTGTAATATGTGGTCCTCTATTATTGCTTCGAAATTTGGTTGGTTGCCAAAAGTTAAAGTCTATATTACAACGTTTCTATTAGGGTTGCTACAAGTGCATTATCTATTGCCACGTTCCTTTTGTGTTGCTACAAGTTGAACTTCTTATTACCACGTTTATATTAGGGTTGCTACAAGTGCACCATACTATTGCCACGTTCCTTTTGTGTTGCTACAAGTTGAACTTCTTATTACCACGTTTCTATTAGGGTTGCTACAAGTGCACCTTACTGTTGCCACGTTCCTTTTTGGCAACGAAAAACACTGGTTGTGATATGATGATTTATCCTTTGCAATGTATGGTTTATTCTGCCACGCTCATTTATGTAGTAGCACTAATTTGAAACACTAATTAACATCATCAGATAAATATAACTATGCATTTATAGTTAATGAACCAACATTCAACCATCCACTGAGTTATTACATGACTCATGAAGTACTTAAATACTAAAAAGTTTGGCACGGGACATTGTTTCAACACATAGTAGGCAAATTTGCTAGGACATGAAGAACTTGGTCTGCAAATGGTGACTTGGAGATGATCCCAACACTTGATCAGCAAAGGGGGGATTCAATGCAAGGAGGTCACATCACCTGTAAAGAATCAACAAAATTTTTAAGCTAGCATCAAATAATCTCTAATATTGGAATATGTGCAACAACAGCATATAGCAAACCAAAGATTGATTGCAATTCATAAAAATAGCATAATGACATCAAATAATTATCACAACCATAAACACACTTTGACAGCCTAAACATGAACTACATTCACAGCAGGAAGAGGAGTTGAAAAAACTTCACCTCATGTCTTTTTGGTGCTTTGTCGTCTCCTTTGTTCAGCTTGTACCTGTAGCTGTTGAGAAGAAATTTGTCTAATGGGAGGGACGGTGGATTGTGTTTCAGGAATGATAACACCTTTAGTGCTTCTGGTTTTGCACAAGACTTGTTTTGGAACGTCTTCAGATTCCTTCTCCTATGAACCAATCATTTGGAAGGACAAGATTAGGCGTAATTTTATCAGTAACTGATGATATGTACTAGTAAAAAGTTGTGAATTCGAGAACAACCTGAGTAGAGGAGAGCACATTCCTGGAGTCTGGCTGCACATTCCTAGTTGTAGGAATTGATGCATCCGCCGCTATGTTGTCTGCAGATTCAACGACAAGGTTGTTTTGCTGGGTGATTGATGCAGCCGCCGCCACGTCAGCAGATTCAGTGACATTGTTGCTTGGTTGGACAGATATTGGCTGGTCAACCTATGAAAGGATACAAACAATCATATATAGAACCCAAGGAAAGAAACTCATTCATGCAAATAGCTTGACCAGTACTAGTGGAACTTGTGCATGTCCATTTGTTGCTTGCAGCATTGATAGGAACTCTTGCCTAAGCTGTTGCAGATCTGCCTGCCTTCTCTTTTCACTTTCTTCAAGTTACCGTGCATGTTCTCTCCTTTCTACTTCCCTTTCTTCTTCCCATGCTGACATTTTTTCTTGTAGCTACCCAAATGCGTCGATGAGCTCGACGTGTTCACGATCGTAGCTCTTCCCTCAATTTGTTCCTCGGCCCGCATTGAGCAGCTGCCTTCTAGTTGGATTTTTTGCCAGGTACCCATTTCCATGCAACTTGGTTGATTTGCACTTTGTGACTTCGTTGTAGGCTTTTTGGAACATCACATTTTTCCTTTTGTGAAACGAAGTTGTTCTCTGCATTTGATTCCGCCTCAGCAATAACACTGCTTGCTTTGTCCTACCATTTGCAAGGCACAGGTGGAGGAGTTAGTTGAACAAGAGATTGGTTGCATTCTATTGTTGCATGGACTATGTATAGTAATGTATGTACTAATTCATTGAGAATTCACATAGACATTTTTAGATTGTTCGTCTGTCCAATCCCCCCTGCTTAGTGTGAGTTATCCACCAAAGTTCCATATCATCGGGCTCTTCACCAGTTTCTGGGTCTCTCTGTTATGCCAAGAAAGTAACAAATTAATGTTCTTCATCCTGCAAGATAGATTGGAGATGTGCTTCTCCAGTTATTACCTTCTCATAGCTGCATTGAGAATAAGGCTTAGGGCCTGACAAATGTCTTGTCATTTGTTGGCCTCGAATCGCAGAATTTTGTGTGCTCCTTTCCTATACAATGTAAAGTTATGAACAAAAATCTTGAAGACCCAGACATTGCCATTTGAATGAAAAATGTATTGGTCATTAATAGTAACAATGTGGAACAAACCTTGAATTTAGCAGTACTGAAATACTTCATCAGATAGTGCCATTCAACAATATCTAATTCTTGAGGCTTATGTAACATTCTCTGGTGGTAGTCTGTATGTCTTGGTCAGAGTAATCGAAAGTTGAACGCCATCCTTTGTAATGCTCCATAGCAATGGCCCATATCTTTTCCCTTGATTCAGCATTATCCTCCATGTCCCACTTTGCCTGTTATATAATCACAATAGCATGCAAATACTATGTGAGTTGATATGTTAGTTTTTATTTGAATTGTATTGAAAAGCAAAGTCTATTAGTACCAATACATCAGTTGCTATTGCATTCCTGACTTCTTCCCTGACATTTTTCCATGATTTCACTCCAATGATTGGAGCCCTTTTCCTTGTATACATGACCACTTCATCAACGAATGAGCGGTAGTTATCACCCACCGGTCCTCCATGTTTAGAGAATTGAATGTCCAACTACTACTTGCCCGCCTTGATTCTCTTGGCGACATCACAAGGCTCTTACGGACCGGCCCTCTCTTTCTTCACATTTTGTGAGCCTATTCCATGCGAAGAACATGTGATAACACCCAAAAAAATAGTATGCATAGATAGGTAATTTCTATGAAACACATGTTACTAGATCCTTACTCGTGCTGTTTCCAACGCCGAGCATGAGATGGAGGCTGCACTGCAGGTGTTGGGTTCATTTCATTCCTGTGTTGCAAAATGAAGGTGGGGTCCACATACCGTTCCGCAAAGAATTTAGTGGCATATGATGACCTATCATATTTTGTAGTCTGAGAAAGAATGGTAATTTGCTTGCAAATTAGGAGAGGCATATTACCGATGTCTTCAAGTAGTCCTGCAACATTCAGGTATTCTCGGTATGTCTCGATTGTGTCATCCCTGAATATGTCATTTAATTCTGAAATAGGATCGATAATTAATTTTAATCATGTGACTGAACATGCAAATTCATGAGTATAAATACACAAATATTGGGTTGTACCATATCTTACCCAAGGCTTTCTTCTCTTGATGCATTTCATCTAGCCAAAGTTTGTATTCATTTAAGTCACATTCTTCTACTTCTTCTTCATCATCATCATCAGCTTTTGTGTAAACACTTTTGGATTTCAAAGGTGTTATGGCCATGGTATGGTTTATAGGTATTGGCTCTCTGGAGACAACGAATCTGATCACCATCTCCTCCTCGTGAATTTTTTTCATTCTTTCTACATCGTCGTCGAAGTCGATCTTAGTGAGTGTTGTTTCCGTAGGAGAGTCAGGAATTCTAGTCTTGTAGTAAACAATGTGACTGTTCCGATACCCTAGTTTTTGTTTCAGCCTATTTATTGTTTGAATGGTGATTTGTTTACCAAGAGGGTAACAAGTATCTTTTTTATCTGGCTCCCCATCTATACCCTTTTCAATCATATATACGGTCCAATGCTCCTCATCTAATGATCTGCGCATTCATTTTGATGTCATATAAATAATGTGAATAAATCTGGTGTGCAAATCACGTGATCAAATGCATGAAATCTAGGGTACCAGTGCGTGCACAGATGCATGAATTGTAGGAAGCAGTACGTACGAGGGGAAAGATCGAACCACGAAACAGCGTACCTGGCCTCAGTCGTCTCGTCCTGAGATGAAGGTACAACATCTTGGTCTGCATCTACGGTGCCATTGATGAATGCTTCTAGGTCGCCCGAAGGTGATGATGACCCAAAGAGCGCAGCCGTCGCCCTAGCCCTGGGGGGCATGGTGGTGGTTGTTTCAGCATTCGCTGCACCAGAGGTTGGTGTGAACATTCTAGGTAGCATGGCCGACGACGGTGTGCACTGCGCTTCAGAGGACATAGGGGTCACCTTTGCCGGATCACTGGACGTCGGCATCCTCGTATACGGCGAGAAGCAGCTTGGCGGCGGCGGCGGTTGTCGTCGACTACCCGGCCCCTAACCGACCGAGATGTAGATTTGTTTTGCGAGGGGATTAGGGCGGTAAAGTAAAGACGCGTGACTTTCTACTCTAGTAACCCGGCGTGGTGGCCCCAGTCATGGTTGCACGGTAGTTTGGGCGAAAGTTAAATAATTCAGATGGGAAAAACTGACGCCACATTCCAAATTGCCGGCTACCCAAATTTTCTGAACGGTTGGCGTATTTGAGGGGTGCGTTTTGGTGTGACCCGCTGACGGGTGGGTCCCACAAAGTTTTATAAATATTTGTAAAGACGATGCGTTGAACATAATCAAGTATTGTAAATATAGTTTTATTTTTATTATATAAGTTTACTTATTGCTTACTACATATGTAACTAGGGTTGAAAACGGTCGGACAAAATCCCGAATTTACCCGAATCGAATTCGCATTTTACCCGCTCGATTTCGCATTCTCGGGAAAAACGGAATCGAAATACGAATGCGGGATATCAAATACGAAAGCGGTACGAATTCGGTTTGGGCCCTATCCCGACCGATTTCGCGTATCCCGTATAATGTCGGGATATCCCGTAAATACAAATCGGAATAATCCCGTATTTGCACCCAGCCTCAAGCGGCCCAGTCCTAGATTCCCAGCCCAGCTTCCCAGCCTCCCCCTAGGCGGCCCAGCCCAACAAACATAACACATAGCAGGAAGCCAGGAATGCAGGATACAGTCTAGGGTTCCTCCGACGGCCGACGCCTCCAGTCCTCCGACGGCCGACGCCTCTCGTCGGTCCCACACGCCGCCAGGCGCCAGGTGCGGGGTGCCACTGTGCCAGCAGCCCAGCACGTGGCGTCCCCTGCTGGCCTGCTCGCCGCGCACCAAGCAGCCAGCCCGCCACGCCACGCCGCCGCCCACTCCTCCATCCGCGCCGCCGCCCAGGATCGACGGCCGGAGTTATCCCGCGGCCAGAGACGATGGCACCCACTGGGGAAGCTCCTTCCGGTACTGGATCGAAGGGCAGGACCAAGACCAAGAGCGTTCGTCGTCTTCTCGAGCCGCCACCGCCACCATCAGAGGCTCCTAAAGGTACTTGTTGCGCCAAAATCTTCTGAGATAGCTAGCTTAGAATGAAATTGGCTTGCAGCCTTGCACTAGTAGTAGCTAGTAGGTCACTGGTAGGTAGTAAGTTTGGATTTGTATCTTGGTTTTTTCCAGTACCTGTGTAGGTTAGTTGGCATGGCTTGGCATTGATAGTGATAGCAATGTTTACTTTTGGCAGGATCTAGGTATAAAAGGCTTGCAACTCGAGGTATCAGTGCAAGTGCAAGTGCAAGCCCAGCAATATCTACAATGGGTTCTTCTGTGCCAAGTGAAAATGCAAATGGTTCTGTGCCAAGTGATGAAGCACAGGCTGCAGCTCCAAATAGTAATCCAGATGTTGTTCAGATTGTTCCTGATGACGAAGAGGAAGAGGAAGAACGAGTTCACCTTACTGGTAAGAGGTTTAAGAGCAGGACATCAGAGGTCTGGAAGTACTTTACTCCAAAAGTCGAAGTTGTAGAGGTGAATGGAAAGAAGTATGAGCAGGTGTGGGGATATTGCAATTTCCCAAAATGCAATACGAGGTACAGAGCTGAGGGAACGAGTGGGACAACTGGATTCAAGAACCATTTGAGGACAAAACACAGTACTCTGGTTGGACAGCAGCAACTCAAAGTTGGTAAGGACCCTAGTACTGAACTTACTCATGTTAAGCCATTCAAGTATGACCAAGAAATTAGCTTGAAGAAGTTAAATTTGGCAATAACCATGCATGAATATCCTTTCAATATAGTTCAGCATGAGTATCTTGTTGATTTCATCAAGTCTCTTCGTCCTAGCTTTCCTTTGAAGTCCCGTGTCACTATTAGGAAAGAGATAATGGAAAAATTTTTGGAAGAAAAGGAAACATTGTACAAATACTTGAAAACTATGCAATGCCGCTTTAGTGCAACTATGGATATGTGGACCTCATGCCAAAACAAAGGATATATGTGTGTTACTATTCATTGGATAGATGATGATTGGCATATGCAAAAGAGAATTATTGGTTTCTTCAATGTAAAAGGAAGGCATACAGGTGCAAAGTTATCTGAAACATTCACTGAAGTTATGGTTAAATGGTATATTGAGAATAGACTGTTTGCTTTGACTTTAGATAATGCTAGTTCAAATGAAGTGGCTGTCCAAGATATAATTTCAGATATGAAAGAGAATGGTAATGGTTCCCTAGTTTGTGATGGGCTGTTTTTTCATGTCAGATGTGCCTGCCATATACTCAATTTGGTTGCTAGAGATGGGATGAAAGTAATTTCAGGAACAATTTCCAAAGTGAAATCACTTGTGTTAGCTGTGAAAGGGTCTCCATTGCAATGGGATGAGCTGATGAAGTGTGCCGTTGAATCTGGTTTGGATACAAAGAGAGGTATAGCAATGGATGTATCAACTAGGTGGAATTCTACCTATCTTATGCTGAGAGATGCCCTATACTACAAGGATGCTTTCATTAGGCTCAAGTCTTCAAATCGCAAGAGGTATGCCAAAATTTCTCCATCTCCTGCTGAATGGGAAAAGGCATTGACAATTTTCCAGTGCTTGAAGAAATTTTATAATCTCACTGAAATTCTGTCTGGCACTTCATATCCAACTGCCAACTTATTTTATAAAGGTTTCTGTGACATAAAGGTCTTGCTTGATGACTGGTGCTTATTTAGTGATGATCCCACCATTCAAAAAATGGCAACTGCCATGAGTGAGAAATTTGAAAAATATTGGCAGCAGTCCAACATTGCTCTAGCTGTAGCATGTTTCCTTGATCCTAGGTATAAGAAAGGGCTGATTGAATACTACATGAAAAAGTTCTATGGTGATGCATACCAAGTTCAACTTGATGAATTTGTGAGTGTGGTAAGGAAGTTGTACAAGTTCTATGCTAGTTCTGCTCCTGTCCCAAAGAAAAACGGTGCAAAATCTGGACCTAGTAGCAGTACAGCAGATATATTAATGGGAGGCGTAGATGATGACCTTGAGACATGGTTATATGATGGAAGTGAACGTCCTATGATGGAGTCAAATGAGTTGGAGAGGTACATTGCAGAACCTCCTTCAAAGCTTGGTGCTGAATTCGACATCCTAGCATGGTGGAAAAATAAGAGAGAAGATTATCCTATTCTTACACAAATTGTTCGTGATGTAATGGCCATACAAGTATCGACGGTAGCATCCGAGTCAGCTTTTAGTGCTGCTGGTCGTGTTGTTGATCCTTATCGCAGTCGTCTTGATCCAGAGATGGTGGAGGCATTAATTTGCACAAAGGATTGGGTGGCTGCTGCTAGAAAAGGTAATGATCTAGTTTCTTTATGTTAAGCATGTTTCTTTTTTTCAGATTCTAAATTGGGTGGCTGCTGCTACAAAAGACATTAAAATGGAATCTCTATGTTCTTCTCTTTCTATTTTTCCAGATTCTAAATTCGTTGGTTCAATTGTGAGCGACCTTGAGGTTGAGGCTTTGTCTACTGCCATGATCAGTAAACTTCAACTTGAGGTATGTTGTCTAGTCCTTTGTCTTGTGCTAGTTGGTTCATTTTGCCTTTATTGTTCTACCGATCAGTAAACTATGGAAACTTGTAGGAGCAAAAGACAGAGGAGGAGGAAGGGGAAGATGAGTTGCCGCATGACATGGAAAGTGACCCATACGTCATGGATGATGCTACTGAGTTGTAGGCTTGTAGCCTGCTGATGTGCTGATTGCTGAAACTGCTTACTTACTGCTTGAACTTTTGTGCTTGCTGTGAACCTGTGTTATGTACTTTATTCCCTTTATGCTTTGTGAGACTAAAGTAAGAGCTTGAGGTTGGGAAGTACTTGATGTTTGTTAATGACTTATGCTTATTTAGACTTGTTATCAAATTACTATGGTCTATCATAGCATAGTATTGGTGTATGTGTATTGTGATTTGTGAATGGTTGTGTCGTTGTCCTCTTGGTCCTACGGATCGGTGTTCCCGTTTTGGTGTTCCGTATCCCGATCGTTTTCGACACGTTCCGATCGAATTAGTTCGTTTCCGATATTCCGTATGTTCGCTTTCGTTTTCGTTTCCGACCTTCCCGATTTCGATTTCGTTTTCGTATTAAAATGTGAAAGTGAAAACAATATTGGGGTTTTCCCGACCGATTCCGACCGATTTCATCCCTAATGTAACTGCACAAGAGGACACATGTTAAGTTACACATTTTTTGATGTGGTCAGAGTAAATTTTAGAATGTCATCTTTGCACCAACTTTAGCAGACTAACATAAACTTTTTATCAATTTTGTACCAGAGTAAAATGCATCACACAAATATCTCTAACAAACGTAAAGATCGGGTAGCAGTGGGTACGATATATGACGACTGAGTTTACACATAGGCTTCCCGAGCCACGATGACACCACAGCAACAAAGGATCATCAAAAACATGCTCTACAAGGACACAAGTTGAGAGACACATCGTCCAAAGACACAACTTCAGAAAAATGCTTTGAGTTTATTAGCTGATTTCTTCAAAGTTCTGACTGAAATGACGCCAAAGCCTGTCTGCAAGGTCCCTCGTCAGTGGCAGATAAATTTCCTGAAAATGGAGAAAGCATTAAACGAACTGTCAAAAATTCAATTCCTGGTAACTGAAATCCTGTGAACTGAAACAATGTTAGCAGTCAGCTGAAGTTAAATAACACAAGAAAGATCACAAACATGTAAACTGAAATCTAGAAAGTCTTTTAGGGTGCATCATGTGTGGAACAAATTAATCAAGAAATATCAGCAATCACAAATTTTATACCTTCTTTCAGATCATTAATGCTTCCTTGAGTGTGAAGAAGAACCAATCACACTCGTTTTAGATCCTAAACTCCTCGCTGCAGAACCTACGCCACGAGTACCAAGCATGCCATCCTGCGTGGTCGCCACACCCGCGACCCGCACACTGCAAATCGTCGTGGCGAGGTACGGGCACCGGCGACACGGCAATCGCATCCGTTAGCCGGTAGTCCCACGTGGACGCAATGATCTTGGAGCGACATTTTGTACAAGTCAAAATTTTCCAAGGAAGCGCCATCGCCCCCTCTTGGGGTCCCTCGACCAAGCGCAGGAGCTGCCTGGCCTCGTCGTCGGCCTCGCCGCTGTTGGGTCTATAGAGGAAGAGGCAGAGGGCATACATCGATTCCTTGTGGCCCGCCTCCGCAACGCGCCATAGCTGGTCGAGGCATGGCATGATTATGCCGTGTGTGTTCCCCAGTACTGTGCAGCGCAAGCCGCTTTGGAACAAGGCCTACGGGTTGCTGATGTTGGCCAGTGTGTTGATGAGCGCCACGCGATACTCCAGGCCGAGGTAGAATCGACGCCGCAGAACGCGTTTCAGGGCTAGGCGTCGTCCGACCGTGGCGGAGCCGCCCAGCACGCACATTGCCTTGCATGTTGCGCGCAGGTTGCGGAGATCCACAATGGCGTCCTCTGACTGCGCAGCGACGCGGGAGACGATGTCAATCGTCAGCTCCGTCGGCAGTTCCACCAGCCTCGACGACGCCTCGTAGAGATCCGCAGAGATCTTTTCCATGGAGTGGTTGCAGTTCGTCACACACGGGGGGTAATTGGATCTGCAACGCTGTTATCCCCTGCGAGGATGAGGTAGAAGATGAAGGCGAGATGTGAGGGGAGATGGAAAAGAACCGCCGCCGCCAGATCATGTTGTTGATTGAATTTGGGGGGTCTCAGGGTACATTGGGTTTAAGGAAACTGCGCTTTCATAGGGAGGACACGGAATGACAGAGTTGTGGGTCCCACCTGTCAGCGGCCAGATTGTAATGTGTTCTTGAGTTGTTCATGGACCTAATTAACTTGATTATTTGATTCGTATAATCATAACTTCAAAGTTGTTTAAATTTCTCAAATGACGTCCAAATCACGATATTTTTTCCTACACATTTATGAAACAATAATCAAGGTCATGGTGTCCACTGCATCTCATGTCACTGTGTTTCAGCAATCATAATTAAGAAATAGAACATTTCATAACTAGAATCAAGATTTTCAATCAGTAGAAGACGTCAAATGGAAAAGAGATGAATACCAAAGTTTCATAGCTCGTCGAGATGAACAATCTTTATTTTGGTCGGATTCTCATTTGACAAAGTGGTACTACACATTGTTTGTTAATCCTAGGTTCACTCTCATAGTTTACGAAACTTGGTTGGAGACATGTCATTTTTGTTCTACGTGATAGTACCAATTCGTCAAATCAAAATCCGAGCAAAATAAAGTTTGTTCATCTCGAGGAGCAATGAAACTTTGGTATTCATCTCTTTTCCAATTGACATCGTCTACTGTTTGAAAATCTTGATTCTAGTTATGAAATGTTGTATTTCTTAATTATGATTGTTGAAACACACTGACACGATATGCAGTGGACGCCATGATCTAGATTATGTTGTCATAAGAATGTAGGAAAAAAATTTCCTGATTTGGACGTCATTTGAGAAATATAAACAACTTTGAAGTTATGATTATATGAATCAAATAATCAAGTTAATTAGCACCATGAACAACTCAAGAACACATCCCAATCTAGGCGCCAACAGGTGGGGCCCACAACTCTGTCCAATGGGGAAATCTCTCGTGGGTTCAGGCTGATAGTTTGGAGCAACAATCCTACCTACATGTGGGACCTGCAACTCTGTCCACAGATGGGGTCACCCAGAGTCAAATTTCTGTTAAAGACTGAATAGTGGGCCAAGAAGTGGCTGGGTCCACGCGTCATTGACCTTTGTTAACCGCCCGCCCCTTCGTTGTCCAACTCCACCCATAGCACGTATTGTAGGAGAGTACTACTCCAAGTAGGAACTGCCGCCCCTTCGTCTTGCTAGTTGTCTTGAAATCTTGCCATTCCCATTGCTTCGGCAACCACCACGCCGTCGCACCCGCATTCCGCTCAGTTTGCACCCCACTGCCGGCCCCTCACGTCAAACCAAGGCCACTAGAGCGGAGACAGACTCCTCGTCGACCGCGGGGTCGAGGGTTTCTAGGCGCCGTCGCGCCCAGAAACCCGCATTGGCGGGATCGTTGAGGCGTGCGGAGACTGTGCCGACGGAGGCTGCGAGGGGGCCATGGGCATCGGTCCCGGCGGCGGTGGAGGAGTCGGAGCCCGTCCCCAATCTCTCGGCAGCGGCGGAGGTTCCAGAGGTTGTGGACTCCGGCCGACGGTGCCTCAAGCGGAAGTCCGGTGAGGGTCCTCAGCACCCCATTGCTAGGAAGGCCAGGACGGGCGATTCCTCGGACATCGAGGAGTCGGAGGACTACCCGCACCTCTGACCGGATTTCGACTAGGAACGGCCGGTATGTTTTGTTCCTTCTACCAAATTAATTTGCCCCCTTTGTAATTTTAGAACATAATTATTAATTCTACTGATTATTGAAATAATATAAGTGATTATTGTTTCTTTGTGTGAGAACATAGTTATGAACATAAATGGCAAGAACTGATAGGAACCTTCTTTGGCATTCAGTGCTACCTTCTCATCATGATATGTACGTTTTACTACAAAAGATTAGTCTTATCTTATTTACAAATTTCACCAGCAAATACACTCAGGCTGTTGTCCTGTTTTTTAGATGTGCTTGCATTAACTAAAATTGCACTCATAAACGTCTCTTGCATTTTCTTCCAACATCTATCCCTGCTGTTCATTGCAAAATTTATTATTAATTCATGTCTACATTTCTTAATCCAGGAACGTGGGCCCAAGGTCATGTATGAGATCAACATGCCACGAGCCAGGATCTTCGTGGACTGCACTGACGACAGCGATGATGAGCACTTCAGGCCCAACTGTAGGCCGCCTACTAACACCGAGGTATATGTTTTACCTTCATTCCCTATGTTCTATTATGTTCCATATGCAAATTGTGTTGTACATGACTCTGTAATGCATACTTAAAACATGTCAGGTCGAGCGGCTGGTGGAGGAGCATCGTGTGGCAATCAAGCACTGGGTTTATTACCCAGCTTCAAGATGAAGTAGCTTGTGATCTTGACCCTTGTGTATTTATGACCTAGGAATCATGGCTTTTGTGTAATGACCCTTGTGAAGTGGCCTTACTTAAGTGGAAATGTATGCTCCATGTTGATAAATTGAGTAGTACTCTGCTTCTTGTTGCCATGTTTAGTACTCTGCTTCGGTTTTTATTCAGAATATTTTCTAAGAACACAAAGCAAACTTTTAAAAAATGATGAACATTTTCTAAGAATTAACATAAAACTTGAGCCGTGGATGATTTTCGTTTACCGGGTCCACCTCCCTACTCGCTCACCCATTAGCATTCAATAGTGTTGACTATTTTTTTCTTCACCAAAACCTTTTTGGACGGAATGCTGTTGCTGGGCATATATATCGGAGCCAAATTAGGGCATGTTTAGATGCCCACTTCCTCCAAAAAGCACTATGCAAAAATAAGATTCCCCATCACATCAAACATCTCATCAAAAATGTCGGCCTAAAAAAATGAATCTTTTGAGTCTAGTTAGGCCATGGTAGAACAATATTTACCAAAAAAACGAAAAATGCTACAGTGCTTTTCAGTTTGGTACAGTGCTTTTCAGCCTAAAAACCATGCAAAATCCACGCTTTTAGGTTTCCCTTTTAGCCATCTAAACACACCCATTATGTTTAGATGACTGAAATGGGGATGAATTGGGGAAGAATTGGTGTAAGTGAAGATGAATATTGAGAGGTGATGTGAGTGATGTCATAGACGATGGGAAGCTTTTTGCAAAACTTTTGGAGAAATAAAACAAATTGTACCCTAAAAAAAGCTTAAATGAAGAAAAGCAGAGTTTGGTAAAGTTGGGTATGTAAAACATGAAAGGGAATGAAGTAGGACATAATGACATGATAATTAGAATAAAATAGATGGTAAGAAATGTTGCTTCTCACTCATAATGGTTCTCTCTCATTTTTTCCTAGAAATGGAAAGAAATGTTGTTTATAGTGTTACATACCCATCGTGGTAAAGGAAAATGAAACTTGAAAGTAAGATTCCTAATAATGACGTGGAGAAACCTAAAAGTTATCTTCTTTCAAATCCTGACAGATTTTTTCCTACCTTTTTTTCTCTTCTTTCTCAACTCTTTGTAATTATATCATGTTGTCATTGTGTGAAGGAACAACTAGTCATCAAAGGGGTGCTAGAAAAATAAAAAAGAACAGCAGCATAAGATATTGTAAAATCAAACCCAAAAATGCAAGTATACATAAACATGACAATCTACAGCTAGAAAAACTTTAGATAAATAGATAGTCGCGTGTCCCCACTTCGCTTTGACTTCTAGATGAAGCCGAACCGACAGCATAGAATATACTAGTTCCGGTTCATTCCTCCCCCAACCAAGCTTGCAATCTGCCATCGCCACGACCCCAAGGGGCGATGAGTGAGGCAGCGAAGGAGGATGCCATAGGGGCAACCGCCGCCACCGGCCTCCATAGTAACCTAGGCAAGCCATAGCGTCGATTTCAAGGTGAGACCTTCGCGGTACAATGTGTTTCTAGTCGTGGATTTGTCGCGAGATTGAAGATTCCGAACTCTGTTTTTTTGGATTGGGACTACACGGTGGCAAGCGTGTCACCGTGAATGTGTGAGAGATCCGATCCGACGCTCGACACGCAGCTGGGACGAATGGCGCCCCGCCGTTGTCCATCCACGACTTTCGCAGAAGCAGGGACCGCCCCCAACTTTGATGCACGAGGTCGAATTCTTCAAGGAGCGGTACCCAAGCATCAAGACCACCGTCACTTGCGACGCGGGAGTAGTGGCGGAGTACATCAACGAAATCAAAGGTAGCCCTCCTCCAAAACGTTTGCTCGTTGGATTGGACACCGAGTGGATTGAGCTTCTCAGTGGCGAGCACAAGGTCGCATTGTTGCAATTGTGCGTCGGGTCGTGTTGCCTTATTTACCAGGTGCGCCATGCCGGCTACAAGCTTCCTGATGCCCTGAGCAAGTTTCTCAGCGAGGAAGGCCACATCTTTGTCGGAGTGCATATCTCCAATGATGTTGAGCGCCTACAGTAGGACTGCGGCATCAAGATTTCTAATTGGAGAGACCTTCAACTGATTGTTTCTGAGGTTGATGACAAGTATAGCCATCTATACCAAAATGGTTACAGGTCTTCACTGGAGAAGATTGGAAATGTTGTACTAGAGCTACCTCTGTACAAGGACAGAAAAGTGAACCACACGTTGTGGGGTTTGAGGTTTTTGCTAGACTTGCAGGTGAATTACGCCTCCAAGGATGCATTTCTGTCTTTTGAGATTGCTAATCAGCTTGAGATCAATCATGGTTACCGATTTGTGCCAGGTGCTAAATGGTTAGAATCACCTATGTAATGTACTAACCAAAAGTAACAAGTAGAATTTCTGGGTTTTCAGAACAAGTATCTGTGTACATATTTCTAGTAATGCAGTGATGTAGTCAATGCAAGTACGTTGCTAGTACTTTGGAATATATGTGCAAGTCTTTTTCATGATGTGAAATGGAAACTTTGGTATTATAGGTTAACACATGAAATGACACCACACCACGCCACGCCATGACACGACACGACACATCACGCCACGCCAGTTCGAACCCACACCATGACACGACAGTTTTGACGTTCAGTTGTAAATTTCTGTAGAAACAACCTGAAAGGCCGCGCCGGATAATTGGAAAATAGAAAGACGTCAAGGGTTATTGGAAAGTCATCTCCGCCCACATCTCACGCTCCCCCGCCGTGCCCTCGCCGCCCACATCTCACGCTCCCCCACCGTGCGCTCTCCCCCCACATCTCACGCTCCCCCGCCGCGTGCTCTCCGCCCACATCTCACGCTCCTCCATCGCGTCGTCTCCGTCGAGATCTCACGCTCCGCGCTGCGCCAGCACTTTCCTTCCATGGCATCGAGGGAGCACCCCCGGTCGCTCGCGGAACTCCCGATTGAGTTGCGGGTAAACATCGCTGGCCGAGTCGCTGTGACATTGAAGCAGCCAATGGACGACCTCCGCAGCCTACGTGCCACCTGCAAGAGCATGCCCGTCCCCTGCCGCGACAGAGACGTCGGTAGGCAGCTGGCACTAGATCGGGTTCCAGTCCAGGATATGAAGAACACCGACCCTGAAGGCTACGACGTCTTCGTTCGTAGGCTGGCTGCAGCCGGCAACCCGGCGGCCGGCTTCCTCACCGGGATCGACGACATCTTCGGTAGGAACCGCGGCCCACTTCCTCCCCTCGACGAGCTACACAGTGCTGCCCAGGCCGGGCATACAGGGGCGGCCTATGTTGCGGCTGTCGTCCTCTACAGGTTCTACAGCGGTGCCGCCGACGATGACACTACATTTGCGTACATGAAACAGGTTGAGGGCGAGGCTCCAGGGCAGTGGCGTCGGCGGATGCTCACAACATGCATTCTGTTTATTTCTGGACTCGTGGGGTTAATCTTGCAAAGAAAATGAGGACTATCGCCCTCCGCGACGGCCGCCGCCGGCCGACGCTGCCACCGGCGGTGGCGCGAGGTAACATTCAACACTGCATAGGCCGAACCTTCTGCAGTAGGGAGCCGAGCTGGAGGGGGCTTGCCATGTATTTCTGTAGTGATGAATGTAGGCTTCGTTTCGAATGCGATGCCTTCTTCGTTGGTGTTAATCATGTTTTCAGAGGCTAAAATGGATGCAGCAATCTAATTCCACCCCCATGAAGTTCAGCAAGGAAACATGGTGTTTTGTTCAGTTGCGCTCTGCTGGGCGAAGTCAGTTGCAGGTTTTAGTGGCCTTTTGTGCCTGTCTATCTGTCCTTTAGTTGTTCATGTTGGTCTTGGTTTTTTTTCTGGAGTTTGTTGCCCTCCCAGCTGTGGAAGCCCTTGGTTGCTTCTGGCTTTCTGTCTTTAAGCTTTCGTTTGCTACTCTGTTATGTGTGGTGTCGGTACTGAACTTTGTAATTTCGTTGCGTTGTTAATTAAATTTGGGCTTTGCCCTTGGTGGAAAAAATGGTGTAAAGTGTATCATCTGCTATGTGATTTGAAATGGTTAATTTTAATACGTAAAATATGAATTTAAAATTTGATATGTGTATAAATAAAAAGAGGATCTGTGTAGATGAAAAGATATCAAATGGTTAATGTTAATATGTAAAATATGAAAAAGAGGTTTTGTTTAGTTGCAAAAAAATGTGTCATGGGGCTACAGGGCCAGCCAGGCCACAACAGGCTCAACCGGCAAGCAGGAGGCCGATGGGCCAGTTTGCGGGAGCCTGATGGGCCGGCCAGCCCATTAAGCCCCATAGTACAAAGAGGAAGCAGTCATGGTTGATCAATTAGGAGTTCGATAGGACAACCACACCTCCCTATTTAAGCTGTGCTACGCCCTTCTCAGGTTTCGGTGTGAGAGTAAACGTAGTATAGTGCGACGCCGCTGGAAATAACACTAATGGGCCGGTGCAAAGGAATACAATGCCAACCGGCCGGCCCAAACCATCTGTTAACATAGCGAGTCATCTCCGATCCCCAATCCCCTCGAAGCTTCAGAAATTCCCCATCCCCCATCGGAGGCTCCGACGCATCCACTTCAACATGGCCACCGGAGTGAGGGGCGGTAGCGCCGCCGTGCAGGCGAGCGGCGGTCTCGGAGGGAGGGGCGGTAGCGCCGCAGCGCAGGCGAGCTGCAGCCTCGGAGGGAGGGTCCGTACCGCTGCAGCGCAGGCGAGCGGTGGTCGTGGACTGAGCGGCGCCTGTGGCGGGAGGGGCCACAATGCCGCCACCCAGAAGCGCGATGCACACGGGCGATTCAAGCCTCCGACGCCGCCGCTTACCCCAACATCGTCCGTCGGCGGCACCCCTACGAACTCGTCCTGCGGCATGTACGGCCCCGTCAAATCCTCCTTGTTATCCGACGGCCCGCATACCCAAGTTGAGCCATCGGTTAGGGGTAAGCAGGCCCTAGTCGGATCCAAGCATTCTCGAAGTGATGTGAGGTAAACCGCCAAAACCCACTCTCTCCCTGTCCATAACAGTACATTGGTTGACAGAAATCATCTCTAGTTGATTAATTGATCAGCGACCCAGATTAGTTTGAATGAAGTTTTGTTTTGCCTTTTTTTTCATTTTTAGCTCACTAAGCAGATTTAACAACACTGTTGGAGTTGTTCTCAATATATGTTCAGCTATGCACATATGTTCTAAGCACAACATTGATTTGTTCTCAACATATTTTCTGAAATATATTGCTTTGATCACATAATATGTATTAATCTAGATGACTTGTAGTTGGGCCTATTCCTTCCATTTCTTTGACTTGTATTAATCAGGCTGACAATGATGATGAGTCTGCATCACACTTCATATGGTCGTGTTAGGGCTTACACTAATTTATTTGCATATAAACATGAGAATTTATTTATTCATTCGTTACTCGTTCATGTTTGGTCAGGGTCGTGAACAAATCTATCAGTAAGACAAGGATCATCATCTCCGACTCGTCTGATGATGAACCCAAGAGGAACAGACCGTCGCCACCACCCCAAAAGAAAGATGCCGGAACTTTGAAAACAAAGGTGCATTTTGATGCTTTCATGGCTGCATAGGAAAGACCTGATCTGAGCCATTTCAAGTTACTAATGTAAGCTTATTGACTGCTGTAGAAACTGCCACTGCGCCAGAAGGTTCAGCAGCTGAAGGATCTCTATGACGATTTGCGTGAGCAGATCGAGAGTATAGGCCTGCAAGTAGATGGAGCTCATGAAGCCATGGAAATGGCCCTGACAAAATTCATGGTGGAAGTAGGTGGCAAGTTAGATGCGATGGAGAAGAAGATCTCCAGGCTTTATGCCAAAGTCTTCCAGAAGTAGTAAATAATGGCAACATCTAAGTCATGACTACGGACGAACTTGTCTATTGGCACTTAATGTACATATTGATCTCAATTATGTAAAAAGCTGATCTTCCTCAACCTGCCCTAAAGTGTCAAGGCAAGAATAAATTGCCTCTTAACACGCCAAACAAAAAACGATTAAGTATCAATTGAAATACTCATCATCTTGGGCATCTCGAACTATTGGTGCAACAATTCCATCATCAATGTACGTGTCATCAGCATCATGTTCATCATCAACATCAAATACGTCATCGTCTGGTTCATCAACTGCCTCGGCCTGAACCTAATTAATATCTGAGACATCACCGGTTGTGCCTTCCTTGTCTGATCTAGACCAATTTTTCAAATCCTGGTGTTCACCGAGCAAATTAATACCTTTGATACCCACAGCAAGTGAGTCCTCAAGATCTAATTCAGGCATGGCAAACAAGTTCCTTGGTTTCATTGAAATAACACTGCTCCAACCCGGCTTGTTCACCAGATTCACATAAAACACTAGTTCTGCCTGTGTTGCCAGAATATAGGGTTCATTCCTAAACTTGTGTCGAGTAGTATCGATGTCAATGACCCCAAATTTATCTTTACTGTATCCTCTGCCTCTGTTGGTACTTGTGTCAAGAGGCACATCAAACCATCCACACCGAATGTAATAACTTTTTGTCCAGGGAATTCCAGTGAGATCATTGTTTTAATCACCCCATACCAGTTCGTGTCACAAGGGTTTTATCGATGTTAACGGTTCAAAACTGCCAATTGTTGATATGACATCTATTCAATGTACGAGGTCGGGGTTACGGTCCTTGAGCAAGTGCAAACAAATCTGAACTTACCTCCCCTCTAGCATGTAGACCTCTGATCTTGCTTTCAAACCATCTTACGAGTCGAGCCTAATGTCGCTGATCAAGATTTCTAGTTCCATATACCTTCAGTTCTTCCAAATGCTCGCTGCACACAAGTTTGAAATTTAAAATTAAAAGCAATAAATGATGTTGAGTTGTGTATCTTACTCGACATATGGTCTAGCTTCATCACAATTGCAAATTATGTAGTGCCTCATCTTCCGAAACTCATTTGGTAGAATTTCTTCGACCGTCTGTCCTCTCCTCTTGTAATCCATTTCTGAAAAAATGCTCAAACCAGATGGTGGCTCATTCACAGTAACTGTTTCATGTCGATCAACACGATTGTCTTTGGTGTCCACGTCCAAGAATCTTGAGCAGAATGTAAGGCACTCCTGTATCCCTCAGCAATTGAACCTTCTGGGTGAGTCTTGCTCCTCACATATCCTTTCACAGTGCGTAGGTACCGTTCCACTGGGTACATCCATCTGTAACACACTGCCTCCCAAGTTTAGCTTCATCAGCTAGATGAACAGGCAAATGGATCATGATATCAAAAAATGCAGGTGGGAATATCATCTCAAGTCGACAAACACCCTCCCTAATTGAATAGCTAAGCCTTTCCAATTCTGCTTCCACCATCTCCTTTGAACATAGTGCATCGAAGAAATTACTAAGCTGAATCAATCCAATGACAACAGCTTCTGGCAAAATCCTACGCACCACTAAGGGTAAAAGTTTCTGTAGAATTAGATGGTAGTCATGTGGTTTCAAGCCAGACACCTTACGTGACTTTACATCAACACATCTTCTTATATTTGAGGAAACCCCATCAGGCATCTTCACTCCATATAGAAATTCACACAAACTTTCTCTGGCATCCTTATCTAACTCGTACAAGGCTGATGGCAAGGTATACTTATCATCTTTAATCACAAGGTGCTGATCTGGTCGTATCCGTAGATGCTCCAGGTCAAGCCGAGCATTCTCCCCGTCCTTACATTTGCCATCCAATTTAAGCAGATTGCCTAGTATGCTCTCGCATACACTAGTAGGGATGTTGTCATCAATGACGTTGCATTATCGTCATTGAAGACGCCAGAATGGTCACAATTAGTCTTTTGTGACATTTTTGTGACGATTTTGGTTTGGTCACTATGGTGGCGTCACATTTGATCATCGGTGACGAAATTGGTTTTTTCGTCATAGATGTGTCTCCAATCTGTGACGAATTTTGTGTCGTCATGGATTTCAATTCATTCTATGATGAATGTTTTTGGTCATAGATTATACCCTGTTTTCATCATAATTTCACGTCTGCCTGGCTAACTAACGTCACCGTTAACGCCGTTAATGCATTTTGTGACGATCCTTTTTCGTCACAATCTTCCGTTCACCTGGATAACGGATGGCGTCGTTGCAGTAGTGTGACGATCTGGTTTCGTCACAAATGTAGTCTTGTGTTGGTCATAGGCTGCCGTATGCCACGCTGGCAGATTACGAGGCTGTGACGTCATCAATGACGTGGCTGCTGAGATCATCATCTTGCAACCGTCATAGATGTCATGTTTGAATCGTCACAGATTGGTATTTGGCATTGTCACGGTTTGATATAATATGGTCACTGATTTGCCAGCACTTTGGTCACAAATATAACATCTTTTGGTCACAGATTTGAAAGTAGTTTGGTCACAGATACACCATGCATTTGGTCACAGGTTTGGAAATAATAATATAATAGGATTTTGCAATTGATACTATAATGGGCACACAATTCCATTAGGTTTGCATCAAGTATTCCAGTGTGCATATACAACAGATGCACACCACTAGACATTGCAAATTCAGTAAATATGTTGTTGAAACAGTACCAAGTACCATAAAAAGTTGCACACATGACCAAGTTACTAGATAGGCAAAGTGACAAAAAATAGAAAGGAAGGCTGAGCAGCAGCTATCTTGAAGTCGATGACGAAGCATTTCCCTGGAGGGAGAAGAGCTTCTTGAGGAGCAAATTGGTCTCCGCCATCTCCTTGATGTTCTTCTCTGTAAGCTTCTTGTACTCCTCCAGCTCCTTCTGTGTCCTTGCCCGGTCTTCCTCTGCATCTTGAATTTTCTTCCTGAGGACATCCAGTTCACCTTGAACAGCTGCCGTCGCTTCAGCTGCAAGTTGCTCCCTAAGCTGACTTTCATTTGATGATACTGACTTGGAGGATGGCGGTGTTTGGAAGCCAACATTCTTCAGGAATAAGTTGGAGCTGTTCTGAGAGAGCACCTTCGACACGACTTGCACACTGGATGCTGGCATCTCACCTTCAGAAACAGGTTCAGTCCTCAAAGCTTCCATTTGGGACTGAAATATTATCAAGGTAAAAGAGTTACAAGTATTTGACAAAGAGTAACATGACAATGTTTAATAAATGCAATAACGTAGAGGCAAGTAAAAGAACCAGATTATTGAAAACCTACTACTATGTATGCATAAAGTCCACACATGATTTATGTGAAATGGCAACTAATAGGCATATAATCTGTGCACTTACAAGTGCCTCTCTTGCAGGGTCACTTAGGCCACGTTTGGAGCTAGTGTGGCACGTCTGGAAGGCTTCCACTGCGTTTACTTCTGCAGACTGATCTAGGCTTGGTTCATCAAGGATTCTTGTTTGTTTTTGTGTAATGGAAAAATGACAGCAAAGTAGGCACAGATGAAAGGGAAAATAATTAGTTGAGTCCAAATGTGCAGGTAAGTGAACAAGGTAATGTTTTACTTACGTATGCATGTAAGTGTGCCACATAGCAGCGAGAACCCGTAGCCTGATGATACTTGACTTTACTGCGGTTTTCCTTGTTCTTCTCACATGTTTGCTAAAAGAGGATGAACATGTTAGTTGATATCACAGGTTTAAAATAAGGGACTTTGTAAACTGATAGTGAATGTATGAATTGATGCCCATACCATGTTCTTTGGATCTGACCACCTTGCAACAAGTGCCCTCCATTCGACTTCAGTCATGTAGCGAACTGGAGAAGTTGTACGAATCTGATTTGCAGGAACACCATTGAAGTATCTCTTCTTGAGTCGATAGCGTTGGTTCTTTATCGCAACACACATCAGATCAGTCATAGCTTCCCTTGTTGGGGCATGATTTGTGTTAATGGCCAAGCAACCCTAGGCATATGATAGTTGGATATTTAGTTAGTCAAATAAGCTTAATGAACAATAGTTTCATATGGCTACAGTAATGCACTTACAGCTAGCTGTCCCTCAAAGGCTTTGTAGTGTACGTCGTCTTTCTTGTAATCTTTCCAATGTGGGAGGACAGGAATACTTTCCCGAATGATGACGCCAGCCTCTGAAGCTAATTTGGCAGCTTGAACAGGATCTTGAGGTCTTTTTTTCCTTCCTGAACAACTATGGGCAATCTCCTTCCCATAGCTTTGGTCATCCTATCTAGCTGCTTTCCAACAGTAGGTGGTCTGGGCCTCCTAGGAGCTCGCTGTGGAGGACCTACATCATAGAATTTAGATTCAGTTTTTTTATTTTATTGATGCAAAATCAACTAAATAGATTTCAAAACTGCATGAAAAAACGAGCTTGCCTTCAGCTAGTGTGTTGTCATCGTTAGCAGCTGCAATGTGTGCCTCAAAAGCTGCATTGTCATGACCAGCTGATACACTGCCATCCTCTGATGGTGTGTTCTCATCAACAGCTGGTCCATTGGATTCCTTTGCAGCTGGATTGTCATCATAAGGGGCTGTAGGATCCTGTACAAGAAGCCTTTTTGATGCTCTTGTTTCAGATTCAGAAGGCTGGACATCTGACTGAGTTGATGCCCTCACTCTCTTACTGTTCCTAACTCCAGGAGCCATTCTGCCAATAGATTTCTTGATCTTTGGAGAGATGATTTTGCGACTATGCGGTTGGAGAAGCTGTGGGGAAAAAGCTCATGTAAGTCATGTGCATTAATAATGAAAACCATATATTCAACATCATCTTGGTTTGAAAGAATTTGCATATAAATCGGAGATCAAAATACAGATCGGAAACAGTAAATTGCAATCAACTATATTAATAATAAGTACCATATACTAAACATTTAATTCCAATGCAATCTAAGTCCTAAAGCATACTTCAGAGTAGAAACATTTAATCCTAGATTATATATTAATAATGAATACAATGTAGTAAACAAGTTGTATGTTCCAAGTATGCCCCATTCACTACTGTGAAGATAGAAGAAGCACCTTAAGTTGTGGCTGCTCATTAGATTCAATGTCTTCATCATCAGTATTATCTCCTTGATCATCCTCATCAAGGAGATACTCCGATGATGATGAATCTTCGTTATCAGTTCCCTTGTTTGCTGATTTTTTCCCCTTCTTTTGTGCAGGTTGAGGCAAGGATGTAATAATTTCAGAAGCTAAGGTATTCAATCCAAGCTCTTCAAGCATCTTTTGATTTTCCGCCACGCGTCTATCTCGGCATCGCTCATAATCAGTTATCGTAGGTTCTTTCAAGGACAAGAAATTGGGTGTATTAGAATTTTTAAAAGGCTTGAACTAATATGTTAGAGTTAACAAAACTACTTGAAAGATAGATAAGAGGTCTAAGATATGAGATAAGACCTACAACTATGTGTGGACTCCTAGATCAGAAAACCCCAGGGTATTACAGTGAATCAGAAACTGTTATAACTACATAAGTAACTATGAATATAGAATGGAGTGAACTACAATCTTCCTATCAACAAAAAATCAGGCAATATTACAGTACCAAACCGTGACATGATAATGGTCTCATGAATCAAAAAATACATTTCAAATTGACATACATATACGACAGCATCAAAATTGTAGATCTACTCTCAGAAATATAGTTGAATTTTTTGACAGACCTGCAGGCCCGTTCCTCTTTTGCCCCCTTGTTGCCACCATTGAAACCTGCAGATGAGCTTTGGGTTAGGTCGGGGAACAAAAGGAGGTGCATGGGCAGAGAAATGTACGTGAGAGAGAGGGATTGGGGGGCGGCGTGAATTCAAATCGGGTTATTGACGGAGCTACTTGTCGCCGGCGGCTGTGGTTAGGGTTTCGTTGATGTGTTTGAGTGGTTGATGGGAAGATTTAGGTAGGTGGGGCATTCAGAGAGAGGGTTAGGTTGAGGCGTCGCGGCCTGGAAACTACCAACCTGGGGTGAGGGAGCACCTCGTCGCCGCCGATGGGTGCTGTGGCGGCGGCGGCTTCTGTGGTTCCAGGGGAGGTGTCGAATAGATGGGAATAGGAAGTGGGGAGGTTTGACGAGTTGTGGGGGAGGCATGTAAATAAGTCCGCCTTTTTTTCGTGAAAGAATGGTGCCGAAAAGTTTTGGCGCAATTCCTCCCGCGTTGCCGCCGAAGCGTCAGTTACCGAATCATATAAAACTATTTCGATTACTGAACGAACATCCTCGAGTAGCGCAGTGGTAAGGCCCATTTACTGGAACCCTTGGGTCGCTGGTTCGATTCCTATGGGGCTCAGATTTTTTTGACTTTGTTCCTTTTTTTTAAAACATCAGTTGCTTCTATTTCTTTATATTTTTTTTCGTCAACATCTCCTTGCTTACCTCCAATAACACGCTCAATGATAGTTTCTCATGATTTCGAGATACTTGTGATGCACATATCTCACATGTGGAGACGTCCCTTGCATAGGCATATTGGTCGTAGTGGGGCATGTATTCCATTGTAGCACCGTGCACCGCCACTTTGGTATAATGAATTGAATATTATTTTGGCATGACTCCACACCAAATTGGTGTCTCCTTGCAAGTTTTTACATTTTTCTATCATGGTTTGGTAATTTTCACATTTATTCTTTATTAAATCATCAAAAATTTAAGATAATAGGTAAAAATGCTACGAAAATTGCACAATTGCATGAAACCTCCTTGTTTACCTCCAATAACACGCTCTGATAGTTTCACATGATTTCGAGATACTTGTGATGCACATATCTCACATGTGTAGACGTCCCTTGCATAGGCACATTGGTCGTAGTGGGGCATGCCTCACATATACTCAATGTGTGCAAGGGAGACTTTAGTCTAATGAGTGGGATCTTTAGTTACTCGTTCAGGAAATTATTACAGTTATATTACTGCCATTGTCACCTACTAAAAAAGTAGAAAACAAATGAAATAAAATGTTAATATCAAAACAAGTTAAAAAATGTTTATATGAAAAGTTAAAAAAAGCTCCCACAGGGTTCGAACCCGGGAGCTGTAGACTAACAATCAGAGCGCATTACCAGTGGGCTACGAAGGTGTATTCGTTGGATGTGAAGATCCATTTTATTTAACATCATAAAGTGCCGCCTTACTGTGCAGATCTATATAGCAGTCATCTTGAAGGCCTTTCCCCCTGCCTTCTTGGTTGTACCAATTGCATCGAAATATAACCACAGTTCGACAAACTTGAAGATTCGAGTTATACAACAACTCAATCACCTCTTGAAGTTCTCCATAAAAATCTATAATGTTGTTATTATGTTCACTTGGAGTTATGACACCACTATTTTGTGTCTGCAGGAACTTTTCGCGATCCGCTATGCTATACCGAACACCATTAATCTTGCAAGCTGCAGAAAACTTAACTCGTAGACATGGTCCACAAGACAGTGCCCACAATCCTTCGCTAACCGACCCTGGATTCTCCTTGCGTTGGTGCTCAATCTATTGCAACAAAAATAATCATTAGCAAAAATACGAATCCACTTAATATCTAAATAGTTGTAGTTACTAACGTGGTGCCTGAACCACTTGGCAAATCCTTGTTCAACCATTTTATCAACATTATTTTGTTGTGCACCTTGCTGCAACAGCTCGTCTCTGTACAACCTGCAAAGACAAGTTTATTTAAATTAAATTTTTTAAAATTAAGTAACAAATCAGCAAGTCTTAAAAATCATACTTACTCCTTATATTCATCAGCTTCTTCACAATTATGTAGCACATACCAAACTAACTTATCCATTAGATCATCTTCAATGTACTGGACCCTATTGCGTCCAACAAGAGTAACACCATGCTGAAAAACAGAGATGTCATCAGGCAATGGTACCTCTCCACCACTATCATCCTCCGAGTTGAATCTAGTGTCCATATCCTCCATGTACCTAGAACAAAATGTCAAGGTGTCACTTGCCACATATGCCTCAGCAATTGATCCTTCTGGCTTCGCCCTGTTCCTTACAAAATTCTTCAAAGTGCCCAGGCGTCTTTCTATTGGGTACATCCAGCCGTATTGAACAGGACCTCTTAGCAGTGCCTCATCAGGTAGATGGACACACAAGTGAACCATGACATCAAAGAAGGCAGGGGGAAAGATTTTCTCAAGCTTGCATAAGATCAATGGAATCTGTTCTTTCAGCCGTTTGACAACATCAATCCTTATATTTCTACTACATAGCTCCCTAAAAAAGGTCCCGAGCTCAGCTATTGCTTCATACACATCCTTCGGCACCAATCCTCTTAGTCCAGCAGGAATGATTCTTTGAAGGAGTATGTGGCAAGAATGTGTCTTGAGCTTTCCAACCACCCTCGCACCATCGTCACTTATGTACCTTGCTAGGTTAGCAGCATATCCATCAGGAAACTTGATACCTTTGAGAAACTTGCAAAACTCGACCCTTTGCTGCATCCCCAACACATAAGGAGCGGGTGGAGCACTGACTGAGTTGTTCCCTTTCTCCTGTAAGTGCAAATGATGTCTGATGCCCATATCATACAAATCTAGACTAGCATTATGTGTGTCCTTGATCTTGCCAGGCACATTGAGTAATGTGCATAGAATGTTTTCACACACGTTTTTCTCTATGTGCATGACATCAAGATTATGTGGAAGCTTCAAATGTATCCAATAAGGCAACCTCCACAACACAGATTTGCGGCTATAAATTTTTGGACCCACATCACGCTTCCTTTTTCTTCCAGTGTTTTGAGTTTCATTCACTGCCTACCCTGGCCTGACATCTCTCACCTTATCTAGCTCGTCTAGGACCTCACCCAAAGTGAACTTTTGTGGTGCATCTCGGTTTTCACGCTTACCATCGAAAGCCAAGCTTCTCCGCCATGCATGTGACTTTGGAAGGTATCGACGATGTCCAATGTAACATATGTTACTCCTTATTGACCGAGACAGAGGATCCTTGTCGCAGTAAATACATGCATAATACCCTTTTTTTGTTCGGCCAGACAGCGTGCTCAACGCAGGGTAATCATGTATACACCATAGCACAGCAGCACGAAGGTCAAACTTCCTACCAGTACATGCATCATAGGTACTTATACCCTTCCATAGCTCTAGCAGTTCTTCAATTAAGGGCTCAAGGAACACATCAAAATCCTTTCCTGGAGATTTTGGCCCTGGGATGAGTAAAGACATAAAGCAATTTGCAAGATTAACACATTCCCAGGGTGGGAGATTCAGTGGAGTCAAAAGCACTGGCCACATACTGTACTGGGTACTCATGTTGCCAAATGGATTGAACCCATCTGTAGCTAAGGCAAGCCTCAAGTTCCTTGGATCAGATGCAAAGGATTTTTCCTTACTGTCGAAGTACTTCCATGCTTCCCCATCAGCTGGATGGCTCATTACATTCTCCACTAGCGTCCTTACTTTCATGTGCCATCGAGTTTCCTCAGAAGTACGCTTTGAAGCATATATTCTCTTCAACATTGGCAACAGTGGAAAATGCCTTAGTACCTTATGTGGAACCTGCTTGGTCCCAGTTTCATCTTTCCATCTAGACTCCTTGCACACTGGGCACACATTCAACTTCGCATACTTGGTTGTTTTTGAATCCCGAAACAACACAAAATTATTCTTGCACACATGTTGTTGACGGTTAATAATTGTATCAAAGTTCGTTTAGACTTGCAAGCGGACAAGTCTCCCGTCGTAGTCAAGGGACCCTTCTTCCCTCGAGTGGTGAACCCAAGGTATCGAATCCGTGGAACAAATGTGTGACGCAAAAGATGATCTAGTAAAGCCAAGTAACTTCAATCTTCGGTAAGAGAAACCCAAATGCATCTAGATAAGAACACAAAACAAAGATAAATCTAATCTACTAAAGACCGGAGGTAACAAAGATAGATTGGGTAGATGAACCGATCTAGAGAGATCGGGGTAAGCCTTTTGTTGAAGTTCCAAGCAAAGAAGAAGTGGCAAATCGAATCTCATTAAAAGCCTCTTTAAATCGTGGTTTCGCTCAACTCGAAAACGCCGCCTTCGAACCCCATTCTCACAACGTATCCCTACTCATGCGGGTAGTCTAGGGCGAGTCAATGACAAGTCGAGTTCTTTCGGAAGATCCGGCGTGTACCTCTAGCCACCGCGGCTACAAGAACACCCTATGTGATCTATCTCGAGAATAGATCTTAGAATAAGCAAAGCCGATTGAAAAACGAAATCTTCGAGGAAACACTTGATCGCGAGAAATCGGATTCAACTTGATAATTCAACTATTACAATGATACATAAACAAGATCACAACCGGGATCCTACCTTGATCTTGCTCCTAGCTACGGGAACTCCGACGTGGTCTTCCGTGCAAGGTTCCCACATCGGCTAGGGTAACCCTAGTCAACTAGCTCGACCCTCTCCTCTCCGAGATGGTGTCCCTCTCTTCTCTGCTCCTCGGCGGCCGATCACGAATTCATTGATGCATGGCTCTTGACCCTCGGGCTATAAATAGCACGATTGGCGGCTAGGGCAAAGGGGAGCATCACTGGGCCACAGGCGGGCCGGTCGGCTGGGCCGGCCGGGCGCCCATCCAGGCCTTCTTTGCTCGATGTCGGTTCCCGTGCTTCATGGATCCTTCCCCTTCTGCATGTTGGCCCTTGTCGCCAGTTTCTCTCCGAATTGGACACAACTCCTTGTCTTGCAAGATTCAGCACTTTTCTGGTTCGGTCCTCGGAGTTTGTTGTCTTCTCGGATCAAGTCCCTGACTTCTTGGAGTTAAGTTTGCTTCATTGCATGACTTGTACGGGGCTTCAAGGTCTTGTCACAAGGTGCTTGATGAACTTATCCCGAAAGTCTTGCTTTCATCACTAAATCCCTGCATAAACACTAAACTCCAAATCCGACATGCACAAGTGAACTTGTTATACCACGGGGGTTAGTACCAATAGATAAGGTATAAAACTTATGCCAACACCGAAGGTAAACTCATGGCTAGGTTGACGGATTTTCACCGTCAACAGCTCCCCCATGCTTAAACCTTGCTCGTCCTCGAGTAAGCCTTCGATGGATATCATCATTGCCTATCAATGTTTAAACCCTTCACTTGATCATACATGAGAAAACATAATGCTCTCGAAATTTTAATTCGTTAAAGTTCCATAATGTACTAGCCTTCATCTCTACGGAGGGTAGATTCTTAATTAAGCTTATCCCACAAATATTAACATGCTCCCAAAAATTTAAATAGATCTCAGAAATTTTGAAAATAAAGAACGAGATAGAAAAGAGCTAAACCAAGTTCACAAATTTAAATCACCTTGCATATTGCTCATGAACTCTCATCTCATCTTGTCTCTCAAGCCTACATATTCTACTCCTTTCCCTCTCATAACATATATGTATGTGGCAGGCTTTATATGGAGCTTTTTGGGAAAGTTTAGTCCTACCAAGATATTACAAATGAGATGTTGTCAAAACAAGACAAGCTTCTCATGATCTTACCGAGACTTGTCAAAAAGGTCATTGGAAAATAATGTTATATCAAGGAGGGGAAAGAGAAAAATACACACACTTGAGATAGGTGGACATGTGCAAATGGCAAAGAATGATCCCGAGGCACAAAGGAAGTCCTCGTTATCGGATTGCACATGGTTGGAAAATTGAGTATGGATCTTTTAATCTTGAAGCCTTGAAATTCCTAATGCACTTTTAGAGAACCGGGGAGTTCACTTTTTATTTCTTTATTTTTACACATACTCATATATTTTTTCTTTTTCTCATATTTCTCTTTCTTTTTTTTCATTTGCATTCTTTTTCTTTATTTTTTTCATAAATTTTTTTTATTTGCTCCCCTTTGAACTCTAAAATTGCATCGTACCTACCTCCTCCCCCATGCTTAGACGTTTGCTCGTCCTCGAGCAAAGAAGTGATAAATAAGGTAGGTACCAGAAATATATATCTTTTCTTGGAGAGATACTTGAATTCTTCAATGATGGCACCGTCTTGCGATCTTCCTTGAATTGATGATCCATTCTCAACAATAGGTTGTGGTCAAGGAGGTAATCACAAAAGATGATATTTGGTTTTAAGGGTGGATATCCGGCGAGGTTTGTGAGATCTCCAATCTGGGGATACAAAATGCACGGATAAAAAGGCTAGCAAAAAGATAGATACACAAAAACGGAATGACCAGTTTCTTAGTCTCGGGCCAGAGAAATCATGGCCTGCAATAACTAACTCAAAAGTAAATCTTGTACACTAAGGTTTATGCACTCAAATATATATAAGGCTCTGGATAGGTTGAGCAACACACAAGTGATATTCATGACAAGGTTAGCGGAATTTTTGAGCATAAAAACCATCATTAATCTATTTATAACTTGAGAGCACATAAAACACTATGGGTCTTTATTTTAATCATAACCTCCGCTAAAGATTAAGCTAGCATTTAGATAATTTCAGATTTGTATTTTTAAGAGAGCACTAGCTTTAACATGCATAAATCAATTACAAAGATAAACAAAGTGGCAATTATAATCATATATCATTTTGGCACAAATTTTGTAACTTTTCCAATGGTGCAACCAAGGTGGCATCTTTATTAATGATAAAACAAGCTGAAATACAAGTTGAAATAAACTAACACACTTGCTGAAATTTAAATGAAAACTGAAAATACTACGCAAACACAAATTGACACAAGCTGAAAATTACAGAAAAAGGGAAAAGAAAAGAAAACTAAAGCTCCTCCTTCTTCTTAATCCTCCGCCGGTGGTTGGTATTGGTGGTCTTGGTAGTTATACCCTTGCTCGTAGTAGGTTTGAACATCTCCTGCAACGAATTGTTCCGGTGGTACTAGGTGAAGGCGTCTAAGCTCATAGGCAATATTTGCATTGCCCTCACCAAGTTGAGCCGCGTTGGTTTGGATGGCTGCGACGTTTTGCATATTTCTCGCAACATACCCACCAATTATGGCCATGCTTTGTTGTGGTTGGGGATATTGTTCGTAGGGCTCCGCGAATGTTGCGTTAGGCACCACATAATTTTGAGGGGGCACCGGTGCACCACCCCCCATGCTTGCATTTGTGGCCCTCCGTAATAACTTGGCGGAGTAGGGATCCCGCCAAAAGGTGGCACAACATTGGGTTGTGCACTACCCTCTTGCGCGGAAGAAGTTTCCTCCTCTACAATTCTTCCTCTTTTATTTTTCCTTGCCAGGACGAGGAGTCCCTCTTCCAACCAATCTAACTTCCCTTGGACGAAAAGCCTAAGCCTTGGGTCCGGAAGTGGTAGGTTCACCTTGGCCACATGAAAGCCTCCTCTCTCATCTCCACTAATATATTTCCCTTGTTTCATATACTCAAATCCGAGAGAGGTCCCACGTAGAAGATATTCGGGATTTCTTGGGATCCCCGGCCTTAAAGAGATGGCCAACATAGAGGTAGCACCCGAACCAATATCTCCGATCCCGATGTTGCCTCGCAACACCATCGGTTGATCATAAGGTACGAGGGGTCTATTGGCTGCCTGGCAATCGAAGCCGAGTAGAGCCAATTCAACTCCGTGTCGGTCACCTTCGTTTCTCTCATCCTCCCCAAAATCCTCTTGCACATCCAAGAGTGGAATACTTGGATAATGGGGTTGCGGATGCAATTGCGTTGTTGGTGGGCTTCTCCAGAGATCATATTCCAAAACCCATCTAGCAAGCCGTCCGGTACGTCGACTTCCTCCGGAGCTCCCTTTTGGAACCCAAGTAGCTCCCTAACATGCTCGTAGGGAACCACTTGTTGGATTCCCTCCAAACGGAATGATAAGCTTTGCACCCCATCATCAAGGATAGGAGCAATAGTCATCAAAATTTCCAAGGCAAACTCCTTGTTGGTGTTCGCCGATACCCCATTGGAGAATTGCACCCATCCAAGGTGCCCCAACATATAATATATATCCGTGCCGAAACCCAAATAGCTGAGTGCTTGGTCATCGAAATCGACATTAGCCACAAGCCTCCTCTCAAGACGAGAGAGTTTCTTTTCCTCCTCCTCCGACAATATGATGAAGCCATATGAAGAATACCGCGGAGTATATGGAGGTGGCGCGGATGAACGGGTCGATCGTCGAGGTGGAACGGGCGGCTCCTCCGTTTGCCCTTGAGGTTCGGTAAACCTCATGGACGTGCTGTAACACCCTAATTTTGCTAACAAATTGGCTTTATTAAAATTTGCTAGAAACCTTTAATTGCTTAAGGAATATAAGGTTGCTTTATTTTTAGGCATTTAAAACTTTTCTGAAATAAAATTAATGAAATATAGGAATTAAATGTTGCACTCATGCTAGAGCATTATTTTTGGTTGCTGGAATTCAAATTCAAGTTTGAATTCCATTGTTTGAACCCTTTTCAAACCCAAAACTAGAATTCCTAAACCCTTCCCTATCCTTTCTCTTTTCAGCCCACCCATCCTCTATAGCCCGCTCCGCAGCAGGCCCGCGCAGCATCTTGCCCGTGCAGCCCGCCAGCCGCTAGCAGGCCGCCACCCCGCCAGCGCCGCCTTGCAGCCCAGCAACGCGCCCGCGGCCCAGCTAGCTAACCCCGCGCGGCCCAGCTCCGCCAGCCCGTTTTCCCCCGCCTCCGCGCCCTGTGCCGCTGACCCGTGGGGCCCCGTTGTCATCCCGCCCGCGGCGTTGTCCCCGCGCCGGACTCGACCCCGAGTCCGACCCCGCCGCCGCAACCACGCAGTTCAGGCCGGGCACGCGCGCCATGGTCGGTTCCCCAGGCTATTTAAGCCCGCCGCCGCCCCCTGGACCTCCTACCCGAGCAACCCGCGCCGCCATTTGCCCTAGCCGCAAGCCGCCGGAACCCTAGCTCGAGTTTCCGTCGCCGCCGTCGAAACCTCGACTCCGCGCCGCTTCGTCGCCGTGAAGTCGCCTAGGAGCCGCGCAAGGAGGTAAGATGCAGCCCCGCGCCGCTTGTCGTCGAACCCGTGCCCCGCAACGCCTTGGAGCCGTCGTCGGACTTGCGTCGCCGCACCGCCGCGCCGAGCACCCGCGCCGCCGCGACTCCGTCGCAACCGCTGCCCTTAGCTGCTTCGCCGTCCCGCACGCTTCGCCTAGGTGCTAGCTGCGCCTTGAATCGTGCCCTGGAACTCGAGATCGAGTTCGCCGGTGAGACCACCGCCCCGCGTCGCCGCAGCCCGCTCGCCGCCGGCTATTGCCCCGCCGCCGGCCGCTTACATACGTTCCTGGCCGCCGGATCAAGATCCGACGCACCAGATTCAATCCAGCCGCCTCACTTAAACCCGCAGCCGTTGCAGCCCTTGGATCTAGATCCAATGGATCTAGATCAAGCCGACCCAAGTCAACCAGTCAAACCCCGCCGGCCCTGGAAGTTTTGCAGAAAACCCCTCAAGTTTTCTGATATTTACAAAAATACCCTTCCACCTTAGGAAGTTTCTTCCAGTTCAGTCCTTTTTCTTTATTTTAGCCCTTTTTCTTTTAAAACTTTCACAGTTTAGCCCTTGCACCTTCTTTAGGCCGTAACTTGGTCGTTTTAGCTCCCATTTTAGCATTCTTTATGTCCATGCGTTCGTCTCGAAGCGTAGATTAGTTTTATGCTACTGTTTAGTTCTGTTTGATCTGTTTGGTGACTGTTTCTTATTTATTCCTATTGTATGCTTGTATGTGATGATTGTGGACCGTAGAGAGCGATCCGTTGGAAGGACTTGAAGATCAAGACGTGCAAGAGTTTGAGCAGCAGAGTTTTGTTGAAGGCAAGTCTTCCTTGATGCATACCCGCTTGTCCTACATAACATGCATTTAAATTCACTGTATTTACTTTTCCGCTTGCATTAATTTGATGGGAACCTATTAAGGATCATGCCTAGCCTTTCATTACCCTTACCTTGTCACCGGGTTTATTAAATTAATCTTGTGGTAGCGATTGCTTAGCATGCTCAACTGGGATTGGTATTAATCAAACTTGGTTACTTTTATATTCTATGTTCCATTTATGTCTTATACTTACAAGACCACTTTAATATGATTAATCGTAACATGGAGAACCACCCAGGAAAACAGTACAACCAAAAGAATTAATGGGCAATGGTCTTGGCTGAATAATTAGGAACTTTAGCTTGGGATGGTCTTACCTGATAAGGACAAGGGATCGGCAGTACTGTGGGGTATAGACTCGCTCTAGCAGGGGGTTGGGTGAGTTATTCTTTTTATGGTAGGGTATCGACCTGCTAGGGGACTTTATACCTTGCTAACTGTTCCGGACCTTGTGGGTCATAACTTGCTAGGGAACCTTTGTAAAGGCCATGTAGCATCCCTATGCAATCACACCTCGGTAGTGTGGTATGGTGCCTTGCAAACACCGCATGGTTGGGTTCAAAGTTCTTCGGAACTTTTACGCTACTTGTGGGTAAAGATGTACAACCTCTGCAGAGTGTAAAACTAATCGGTTAGCCGTGCTCACGGTCAAGAGCGGCCTGGACACTCACATGATTAAATTATGGAACTTTAATGTTACTTGCTGTTTATTTCTTTATTTATGATTCTTAAATCTTATTAATTGGGTTGGTATGAACTTACACTCTTTTAGTAATCAGGTGCTAATAAAACTTGACCAACTAAAATGCTAAACTGCTTGAACCTTAGCCATCCACCATATGGCCTTGCATGTTATGTTGTTCTCTCTTGCTGAGTACGTCATGTGCTCACGCTTGTTTACTTTCTTGTATCTACAACACTCGGATTGCTGCTCAGACTGGGAGGACTTTGAAGACATTCCAGGAGATTTCCAGGAGTTCTAGGTGTGCGTAGTCTTCAGTCAGCTGCCTGTGGAGGCATTTTTGTCCGCTGCGAGAACTCGTTATTTAAGTTTCGATTAAGACTATGGTTTGTAATAACTCTTTATTCGTGTGGCACTGATTTTGGTATTCACAATGTCTAAGCGTGTGTGTAATTTGATCCTGGCGCACACGTGATCTATGCATTCGGTTTTTCCTTTAAAACTGGGTGTGACAAAGTGGTACCAGAGCCGTGTTGACTGCAGGAACGCTAGCCTAGATAGAATGGTCGAACTAAGGATTTTATAATCATAGAAGCTTTCTCTCATATGCTTGCTTTACTTCTACTAACCTTACTCTTGCCTTTTTGCCTTACTCTTGAGCTGTCTGCATTCTTTACCTTGTGCTTGCTTTAGCTCTCATCCTTTTTGTCTTACCATCTATCTCATTCTTCACTGCACTACAGATGGTTCGCTATTTGAAGACCTCTCATGCTGGAGCTGTCCACCAGTATGCTCCACAAGAACAGTACCATGACTTCCATGACGGAGATACTGATGAGGAGATTGAGATGAAGAAGAAGATCCCGAAGAGTTGATTCCAAAGGAGGATAAGCCAGCTGAACAGCCCAATCTAGAGGAGAAAGCGCCTGGAGAAGATCTGGAAGATCACCCTGACCAAGAGATGGAGGAGGAAGAACAAGAGCAAGAGCAAGAGGAAGAAGCTGAGGATGTGTTCTGGGAAGTGTACCACTACAGGGCAGATGGAGTAGGCATTCCCATGGCGGATCACCTGCGAGCCATGGCACTCCGTTTGGGCTATGATAAGGCCCCAGTCTACCATTGTGAGCTGTGGACCCATCCATGGTTCGAGCCCCATTGGGAAGTTGCTGCCATCCTGGAGGAGTACATTCCATGCCGTGGAGTTAGGAGATGTCCAAGCATCATGATGTGGCTCACAGGACTACTATGGACGCTGGTATAGCAGAGTCAGCTCGGAGGGCGTTATATGTGCTCTCTCACAAGGAGCGTGACAGGTTGGAGGATACCCACTGCCGTTACACACCCTTCAGATCCAGTGGGGAAGCCAAGACCTACATCGCCCCAGCGCCAGCCTATGAAGGAACGCTAAACAATGTCCGGAGTCTGCTTGCAGCTGTTAACACTGCATTGGACGACACCAACAACACTCTATATGCGGCACAGCAGCAGATTTTCACTCTGGAGATGCAGAGGCGTGCCATGGAAGCTGCACTTCAGAACAGGGAGCAGCCAGTTGCTCATGAGGCCACAGAAGGATGCACCTCCTCGTCGCCCCAGAGGCCACACTACGACTCCCCTGACGCCCGCACTGATGCTATGGTGGAAGATAGCCCTTAGGATCAAGCTAAGAATAGGGTATTTTCTTTTTGTAATCGCTAGTAGACGATAGGTAAAGTGTGCTTAGTCTAGAAGTGTGATTGAATGCTTGTCTTTGTGCTTAATGTTTGAGCTGGATTTTTGTTTGAGTGCAATGTGTTGTGGAGTGATGACCACAACGACATTGGTTTAGTAGTAAGATTGTGGGGGTCAACTTTCTCTCTCAATCAATTATCCATCCTAATGTTTTTGTCCCTTTAAGTTTTTCCTTAATACAAATCCGAGAGCTCTAAATCTGTTTGCGCAGCTTTCTGAGTCAGCTGCACTGTTTTAATTTTATCTCGAGCTACAGAACCCGATTGCAGTAAAACCAATTGGAGAAGTTCAGAAATTTCGTGACTGATTTTCTGTAAAAAATTCAGAATATTTGGATGGATAATCAGGGAGTTATGACTGCAACATTACAGCCTCACGAATCTGTTAAACACTGCTGACCTACCTGACTTGTTTATTTAATAACCAGAGTTACAGAACTCCGATTGAGGTGATTCCAGTTGGAGTAGTTCCGTAATTTCATTACCTTTATTCAGTCCAAAATCCATAATTTTTGGTTACCCATGCTGAGAGTTATGCCTGATTGTTTGGAGTTAACAGAATCTGTCTTATCTAAACATCATTGCTATCTTATCATTCTGGGTTTAACTCTTGATGCAAACGTCTAAAGTAATGTCCCTAACACTCAGATGGTGAATACTAGGTCAGGATCAGGAGTCGATCAACTAGCAGTGAATCGTCCAGGAAGAGCACCACAGCCAGCACCAAATGGATCCCGCTATGCAGCAGTTCCTGGAGGCACAGACTCAGCTCCTCCAGAACTTGACCCACACTGTGACGAACTTGCAAGCCCAGGTCAACAACCCACCGGTGCAGCCACCAGCGCCTTGCAACAAGCACCGGGAGTTTATGAGTCACCATCCTCCCGTGTTCACTCATGCCGCTGACCCACTTGAAGCTGAAGATTGGCTGAAGACAGTGCTGAAGATGCTCACTACCTGTCAGTGTGATGACAGAGAGAAGGTCCTGTATGCGGCAGGATGACTTCAAGGATCTGCAGCCGCTTGGTGGGATGCGTACTCTGCCGCTCATGCCGCCCCAGACACTATCACCTGGGAAGAGTTTACCACCAACTTCAGGAGCCATCACATACCCTCCGGAGTCATGAAGATCAAGAAGAAGGAGTTCCTTTCTCTGAAGCAGGGAGGAATGTCAGTGGCTGAGTAAGTTCACTGAGCTATCTCGCTATGCAATTGAGGAAGTTGCAGAGGACAGGAAGAAGCAGGAGCTGTTCCTGGAAGGGTTAGCTGGTTCGCTGCAGTACCAGCTGATGTCTTATCCGTTCCCCAACTTTCAGCAGCTAGTTGATGCCGCCATCCGCTTGGAGCACAAGCGCAAGGAGCTCGGAGAGCAGAAGAGGAAGGCCGCCAGCTCTGGGCAGTTTGGGAGTGTGTCTCGCCCGCGCTTCAACCCACCGCCGAACACCCCGTTCCGCTTTGGGGGACCGGGTGGAAACTTTGGGCAGCGGTCCCCACGTCACCCGGCGGTTCTAGCGATGCCTCGGCGGTTTAGTCTGCCCTCAGACTCCACGCCCAGCTTCCGAGCAGAGTCAGCAGAGAGCTCCAGTTGGCACACCTATGAGGACTGTGGCACCTCCTAATCCCGCCACCACTACTTGTTTCAAGTGCGGAGAGCTTGGCCATTATGCCAATGTTTGCCCAAAGAGGAACCCTCCACACACCCCAGTGCAGAACCAGCAGCAAACAAGGAGCGGGAGTCAGACCCCGCAGACCAACAAGGGACAACAGAGCTACACACGAGGCAAGGCGATGCACGTTGATGCTGAAGTCGCCCAGGAGAACCCCAGAGTAGTGCTCGGTATGTTCCTAGTCAACTCCACTCCTGCCTCAGTTTTATTTGATTCTGGAGCATCCCATTCTTTCATTACATCACAGTTCGTAGCTCAACATTGTATACCCATCAGTCCCATGTCACGCCACATGTTAGTTACCTCACCTGGGGGGAATTGAAAGCCATATATAAATGTGACAACATCCATCTCAAGATTTTGGGCAGAGATTTCGTGCCAACATTATAATCTTGGATTCAAAAGGGATTGATGTGATACTGGGAATGGGATGGTTGACCGCGTGTGATGCGGTGATACAGTGTGCTAAGAGATCAGTCCTTCTTACGAGTCCAGCTGGTGAAAGGTTTGAGTTTGCAGCAGATCCCGCACCATCAAACGCCAGTGCCGTGAATAAGCTTGATGGAACGGCCTTGGAAGACATACGAGTGGTGTGCGATTACCCTGATGTGTTTCCTGAGGAGTTGCCAGGTATGCCCCCTGACCGAGATGTTGAGTTCGTTATTGATCTTTTTCCTGGTACTGCTCCTATCTCTAAGCGCCCATATAGAATGTCTAGTGACCAGTTACAAGAACTTAAAGCTCAGATTAAAGAATTAATGGGTAAAGGGTTCATTCGTGCTAGTTCATCACCTTGGGGAGCACCAGTTATCTTTGTGAGTAAGAAAGATGGCACACAGAGGATGTGTGTTGATTACAGGTCTTTCAATGATGTTACCATCAAGAACAAGTATCCTCTGCCACGTATCGAAGACTTGTTTGATCAGATGAGAGGAACCAAAGTGTTTTCTAAGATCGATTTGCGATCTAGATATCATCAGTTGAAGATCAGGCCATCGGATATTCCTAAAACAGCTTTTACCACCAGGTACGGACTTTATGAGTACACAGTCATGTCCTTCGGGTTAACCAATGCACCTGCCTACTTCATGTACCTGATGAACAAGATCTTTATGGAGTATCTGGACAAGTTTGTTGTGGTGTTCATTGATGATATCTTGATCTACTCCAAGAACGAGGAAGAGCACGAGGAGCATTTGAGGCTTGTGTTGCAGAAGCTGAGAGAACATGAGTTATACGCAAAGTTCAGCAAGTGTGAGTTCTGGCTCAAGGAAGTGTCTTTTCTGGGTCATATCATCACTAACGGAGGTATTGCAGTGGATCCAAGCAAGGTCAGTGATGTGTTGAAGTGGGAAGCCCCTCGTACGGTGTCCGAGATCAGAAGTTTTCTAGGACTCGCTGGTTACTATCGTCGATTTATTGAGGGATTCTCCAAGATTGTGAAGCCTCTCACTACACTGCTAGAGAAGGACAGGGAGTTCAAATGGACCGGTGCATGTCAGTCCAGTTTTGAAGAATTGAAGAAGCGGTTGACCACAACACCTGTTCTAGTAATGCCTGATCTGCGGAAGAGCTTTGACATCTATTGTGATGCTTCTCGACGAGGTCTAGGGTTGTGTGTTGATGCAAGAAGGTCACGTTATAGCCTATGCATCTCGCCAATTAAGGAAGCATGAGTTGAACTACCCCACGCACGATCTTGAGCTAGCAGCAGTGGTTCATGCATTGAAGATTTGGAGACACTACATTATTGGAACTAAGTGTCAGATCTACATTGATCACAAGAGTCTGAAGTACATCTTCACTCAGAAGGATCTCAATCTTAGACAGCGTCGTTGGTTAGAGTTGATCAAAGACTATGACCTGGAGATTCACTATCACCCGGGTAAAGCGAATTTGGTCGCTGATGCTCTGAGTCGGAAGGGCCATACTAACATGGCTATGATTCTCCAGTTTCCTGATGAGTTGATAAAAGAGTTTGAAAGGCTCAATTTGAAGGTGGTTGCACATGCAGAGGGAGTGACCTTGGAAGTGCAGTCCACTTTGGAGCAGGAGATACGCAAGTGGCAGCTAGAGGATGCTGGAATACAGAAAATCAAGGAGAGTATGAAACAAGGAGAAGCCCCAGATTTCACAGAGGATGAACAAGGAACCTGTGTGGTTTAAGAACCGGTTGTGTGTGCCAGAGACAGGAGACCTCAGAGAGACTATCTTGAGAGAAGCTCACGACTTAGCTTACTCTATCCATCCAGGCAGTACTAAGATGTACCAGGATCTCAAGCAGAGGTATTGGTGGTATGGTATGAAGAGGGATGTGGCCGCACATGTGGCTTTGTGCGACACTTGCCATCGGGTTAAGGCTGAACATCAGAGACCCACTGGTTTGCTTCAACCATTGAAGGTGCCTGAGTGGAAGTGGGAAGAGATCGGAATGGACTTCATTGTGGGTTTACCCCGAACCCGAGATGGTTATGATTCGATTTGGGTCATTGTGGATCGTTTGACCAAGGTAGCTCACTTCATTCCGGTGAAAACCACGTATACAGGAGCTAAGTTGGCAGAGCTATACATGTCCAGGATTGTGTGTCTGCATGGTGTACCGAAGAAGATCGTGTCAGATAGAGGTACTCAGTTCACTTCTCGTTTCTGGGGGAAGTTGCATGAGTCTCTGGATACTAAGTTAAATTTCAGCTCAGCCTATCATCCACAAACTGATGGACGCAGACAGAGAGGACTAATCAGATCTTAGAAGACATGCTGAGAGCATGTGCGCTTAAGCATGGTGGTAGTTGGGATAAGAGCTTGCCATATGCTGAGTTCTCTTATAACAACAGCTACCAAGCCAGCCTCAAAATGTCACCCTTTGAGGCCTTGTATGGAAGGAAGTGTTATACTAGAATGAGACAGGCGAAAGGCAGTTATTTGGGGCAGACATCATCAGAGAAGCAGAGAAACAAGTTCAGATCATCAGAGAAAATTTGAGGATTGCTCAGTCTAGACAGAAAAGTTATGCAGATGGTAAACGAAGGGATGTGGTCTTTCAGGAAGGTGATTATGTGTACCTAAAGGTGTCACCTATCAGAGGGTTGCGTCGATTCAAAGTTAAAGGAAGTTGTCACCTCGGTTTATTGGACCTTTTAAGATCCTTGAGAGAGTGGGAGAAGTGGCTTACAGGTTGGAGTTGCCAGTCAGCTACCTGATGTGCATGATGTATTCCATATCTCTCAGTTGAAGAAGGGTTTTGGTCCTCATAACAAGGAGCCGTTACCCTTGGAAGATCTAAATGTTAAAGAGGATCTCACTATTGTTGAACACCCTATCCGGATATTGGAAACGATGACACGGGTCACCAGAAATAGTGTGATCAAGATGTGCAAAGTACAGTGGAGTAATCATGCAGAGGATGAGGCAACATGGGAAAGAGAGGATGAGCTGAAAGCAGAGTTTCCAGATCTTTTTCCCAATCTGTCCGAATCTCGAGGACGAGATTCTTCTTAAGGGGGGTAGGATTTGTAACACCCTAATTTTGCTAACAAATTGGCTTTATTAAAATTTGCTAGAAACCTTTAATTGCTTAAGGAATATAAGGTTGCTTTATTTTAGGCATTTCAAACTTTTCTGGAATAAAATTAATGAAATATAGGAATTAATTGTTGCACTCATGCAGGAGCATTGTTTCTGGTTGCTGGAATTCAAATTCAAGTTTGAATTCCATTGTTTGAACCCTTTTCAAACCCAAAACTAGAATTCTTAAACCCTTCCCTATCCTTTCTCTTTTCAGCCCACCCATCCTCTATAGCCCGCTCCAGCAGCCTTGGCTACTCAACTGCCACCGCTAGCTTGCCGCCACCCGCCATCTTGCCGCCTTGCAGCCCAAAGAACGCGCCCGCGACCCGCGAACTAACCACGCGGCCCGCCAGCCCGCTTTTCCCCGCCTCAGCGCCTGTGCTGGGGGCCCCGTTGTCATCCCTCCCACGTCGTCGCTCCGGACTCGACCCAGTCCGACCCCCGCCCGCGCAGCTGTGACCGCGCACGCGCGCCATGGTCCCCCTGGCTATTTAAGCCCGCCGCCACCGGACCTCCTACCCGAGCAACCCGCGCCGCTTTGCCCTAGCCGCCGCCGGAACCCTAGCTCGAGTTTCCGCCACACCGTCAAACCCGCCGACTCGCCGCCACCGTGAAGTCGCCAGGAGCCGCAAGGAGGTAAGATGCAGCCCCCGCGACGCTTGTCGTCGAACCCGTGCACCTGCAACGCCTTGAGCTCGCCGCCGACTTCGTGCGCGCCGCCGCCAGCGCCGGCCTCGCCGCCGCAACCGCCGCCGCCTAGATCGCTCTCCGCGCGCTTCTAGGTGCTAGCCGCGCTTGAATCGTGCCTCGAACTCGAGATCGAGTTCACGGGCGAGACCACCTCCACGCCGCCCAGCCGCCGCCACGGCTATTGCCCCGCCGCCCGCTTACATCGCCTCGACCGCGGATCAAGATCCGACGCACTGATTCAATCCACCGCCCACTTAAACCCGCAGCCATTGCGGCCCTTGGATCTAGATCCAATGGATCTAGATCAAGCCGACCCAAGTCAACCAGTCAAACCCCGCCCTAGAAGTTTTGCAGAAAACCCTCTAGTTTTCTGATATTTACAAAATACCCTTCCACCTTAGAAGTTTCTTCGATTAGTCCTTTTCTTTATTTTAGCCCTTTTCTTTTAAAACTTTCACGGTTAGCCCTTGCACCTTCTTTAGAGGTATCTTGGTCGCTTTAGCTCCGATTTTAGCGTTCTTTATGTCCACATGCTCGTCTCAAGCATAGATTAGTTTTATGCTACGCTTAGTTCTGTTTGATCCGTTTGGTGACTGTTTCTTATTTATTCTATTGTATGCTTGTATGTGATGATTGTGGACCGTGAGGCGATCCGTTGGAAGGACTTGAAGATCAAGGCGTGCAAGAGTTTGAGCAGTTTTGTTGAAGGCAAGTCTTCCTTGATGCATACCGCTTGTCCTACATAACATGCATTTAAATTCACTGTATTTACTTTTCCGCTTGCATTAATTTGATGGGAACCTATTAAGGATCATGCCTAGCCTTTCATTACCCTTACCTTGTCACCGGGTTTATTAAATTAATCTTGTGGTAGCTATTGCTTAGCATGCTCAACTGGGACTGGTATTAATCAAACTTGGTTACTTTTATATTCTATGTTCCGTTTATGTCTTATACTTTGCAATACCACTTTAATATGATTAATCGGAACATGGAGAACCACCCAGGAAAACAGGACAACCAAAAGAACTAATGGGCAATGGTCTTGGCTGAATAATTAGGAACTTTAGCTTGGGATGGTCTTACCTGATAAGGACAAGGGATCGGCGGTACTGTGGGGTATAGACTTGCTCTAGCAGGGGGTTGGGTGAGTTATTCTTTTTATGGTGGGGTATCGACATGCTAGGGGACTTTATACCTAACTGATCCGGACCTTGTGGGTCATAACTTGCTAGGGAACCTTTGTAAAGCCCATGTAGCGTCCCTATGCAATCACACCTCGGTACTGTGGTATGGTGCCTTGCAAACACCGCATGGTTGGGTTCAAAGTTCTTCGGAGCTTTTACGCTACTTGTGGGTAAAGATGTACAACCTCTACAGAGTGTAAAACTAATCGATTAGCCGTGCTCACGGTCAAGAGCGGCCTGGACACTCACATGATTAAATTATGGAACTTTAATGTTACTTGCTGTTTATTTCTTTATTTATGATGCTTATGTTTTATTAATTGGGTTGGTATAAACTTACACTCTTTAGTAAATATGCTAATAAAACTTGACCAACTAAAATGCTAAACTGCTTGAACCTTAGCCATCCACCATATGGCCTTGCATGTTATGTTGTTCTCTCTCTTCTTGAGTACGTCATGTGCTCACGCTTGTTTATTTTCTTGTATCTACAATACTCGGATTGCTGCTCGGTGGGAGAGACTTTGAAGACTATTCCGGAGATTTCCGGGAGTTCTAGGTGTGCGTAGTCTTGATCATTGCTGTGGAGGCATTTTTGTCCATTGCGAGAACTCGTTATTTATATTCGATTAAGACTTTTGGTCATGTAATAACTCTTTATTCGTGTAGCCTTGATTTTGGTATTCACAATGTCATTGCGTGTGTGTAATTTGATCTGGCGCACACGTGATCTATGCATTCGGTTTTTTTAAGCGGGTGTGACACGTGCTCCTTGTTGCCCTCATGCCACCAAGGAGGAGAGTGTCGTTCCTCCTCGGTGGTGTCGTATCCTCCTCCATGCTCCGAGGAGACTCGGAAACCGAGTGCCTCCTCGAAGACGTCGTTGACGACGGCCTTGATGATGATGACCCCTTCTTCTTGGAGAATAAACTTGTGGTTTTCTTCCACATGTTTGCAGCACTCTTCTCTCAACTAGAATTCTGGGTTGCAACCGGTAACTTGGCACTTTCGAATGTGGACTTTGAGTGGATTTAAGGGTGTGGATTTTTTTTGAGCTATCAAGCTTGGGAAGGTTGGCTATGTCTACGGTGGTTCTGGGCACAAGAATTTGAACACACAAACTAAGGAAGGAGAGGGAAGCTTGCCTGCCGAAGATGGGAGCCATGGGGCGCCTTAAGTAGGGGAGGCCGGCCGGCCTGGGCCGACCGGCCTGGGTGGCTGCCTGCCTCCCCAGGGTCCCGTTTTCCTCTGGCACGATCATTTCTCCTCCGTGACTTTCTTGCCCGCGTGCTCCATGAGTTGCACCGCCCAAACGCTCTCGTCCACTCCTTTTCTTGCATTATTGGTCCTTCCACTTGATGCTTCATGCTTTGAGTCATGTCCATACTCCCTTGTTCCACTTGCTTCACATGTCACCATGAATTTCCTGCAAAATCATCCTTGCTGCCCACCCATGCTTGTCCTTTGCATGTGGTCTTGATGAAAGTTGATGAAAGAGCATCCAATGGTGCATGCATAATTAACTTTAACTAGATTGTCTCCCATTAAGTATGTTTAAGGCTAAGCACTCCTCTAATTTCGAAATTTAAAAATATTTTCAGAGCTACAGAAGAGCTCAAGTATAAGTTTAGAGTTTTGAACCATTAAAAACAAATGTAAGTCGAAAATATTTTCCGACTACGTTGATATTGGTCTCACCGGTATAGTTTGCCTTCATTGGTTGAGAGCAAACTTTTTCCCGGCTTGATCATGGGGGCATAGGTTTAGGTTCTAATTTTGGCTAAATGAGAGAGATTTTGAATAAAATAAAATTAAATGAGGTTTAGAAAAATTCTAATCTTAGAGAAACCAAGGATATAGATTTTCAAATCAACCAAAAGTTTAGTTTCTAGGTTCACGCGAGTCCTACCACATGCTGAAATTTAAATAACACCTAGGTATAAGTCGTGGCTCTACTCGTGTGTTCTTTAGCATGAAAAATAAGTCAACCACAACATCATAGTTAGGATGAAAGGTTGAGTTAGGTTCTGAAATTATTTGGTTGTGGTTTCTCAAAAAAGATCAAACAAACACATAGGAGGGTTCATGTAAAGGGTTTATGATAAAGCAAAACATTCAACCAAGAATTATGTCTCTAATATTGTTCAACCACATCTAAGTCTAATGTCTTTGCGTAATAAAATTCAAAACTAAATTATTAAAAAGACTCGAAAAACACGGAAT
>CP053460.1:145472597-145648797 GCA_022644695.1 Cenchrus purpureus | reverse complement strand
ATGTATCAAAAGTTGTGGTCAAGTAAGTGCATGCGGAATGTGGTTGTTGCTATTGTCTTTGATGCAAGTATACATTTTTTTTCTCAATTATGTGTGCAGCATATCATTGTATTAACACAAAGAAGAAATTGGTACATTGTTCAGTTACAACCCAAATTGAACGGACTCCAGGTGAACACACGCTTCCAAACCAGCTGAATAGAACCTGAACCATAAACATCAACATGAACTACTCACATCTCACACAACCTAAACGACGAGCTCTAGGTGTAGCTCTGAATCGACGCTCCATCCCTCAGCGAGAGAGATCTTGGTCTTGTTCTTTAACATCAGGAATAAGTCCTGCATTGTGTCGATGTGGTGCGGTGGAGGCTCATCATGAAATAGATTGTCAACCACTTCCTCTGCTGAAGCTGCCACAGGCAGAGGCACATCAATCTCACCGAGCCACCACATTAGTAGCACTCATGGAAGAAAATAGTGCACTATTAGCACGCTATAGCACTTCTATAGCGGCTTAGAGTTCATGACATGATGATATTGTGTATTTTTGCGCTATAAACGCTATAACGCTCTATAGAGCCACTATTCTGGTTTAGTAGCATAACACTACTAATAGCGCACTAAGACTGGTTCTTAGGCTGGCAAAAGGAAATGGTTCTTTATTGTTGTTAAATGTTTAATTATTTAGTGTTTCTGGTCGAACTGTGAACCTATGGATGTTTGCTTGTGTATTTCATCTTGATGCCTTCATGGTTGATTGGCTGAATTATGAACTTAATAAGCAACCTATATGTTGTTTATGTTTGCTGGTTATCAGATTATGTTGGTTGTGGTTATCATATTATGTTTGCTGTCATGTTATCCTGCCATTTGAATAAAATAGCACACTATATAGTGCGAACAGACAACTTACGCTACTGCACTATAGGGCGGCTATATCACGACACTAGCATCGCTATAGCAGCCGCGATAGCGGTAATAGCAGCCAAATCAGGCTACCGTTGTTTTTCATTGCACAGGATAAAAAACATTGGTAGCACTGCTCCTCGCTTTGTCGGCTTGACGGTTGAGAGGAGCTACAAGCCTTGCGATAGCTTCGCCTGAGGCCAAATGCCTCCAATGGAGGCAGCTGAGGAGGTGCATCACGAAGGACAGGGTCAACTCGACCGTGATGAGGCGGCTTGTCTAGAAGAGGCGACGTAAAATCATTCATACGCTGTTGATGAAGTTCTCTAAGGTCATGAACTGCCGTCCTCGACGCCACCGACCGCGTGAGAGGACACCGAATTTCCGTCAACCTAGCCATGAGTTTACCTTTAATGTTGGCATTGATTTATTATTCTAACTATTGGAACTAAGCCCCCGTATATAATAAGTTCATTCTTGCATGTTGATTTTGGAGTTTATTGTTTACGTAGGAAATCTACGCTAAAGAGGAGACTTTCGGGATAAGTTCATCAAGCACTTTGGAAGAAGATCATGAAGCCCGACAAGAGTCAAGAAACGCGATGAACATGACTCCAAATGACCCGATGACCAAGCGTCCAACGCAAATCTATAGGGACTCAACCGAAAAATAAGCTTGATGGCAAGCATTCAAGCCTTAACCGTGAAGGAAACGATGTCAAAGGCCCACATGCAAGTGCACACAAATGAGGAATCACGCGATAAGCAACTGGGAGGAAACTGGGGCGAATCAGGCCGAACGTGTTTAGGCCGGCCGGCCCAGCCCATTCCGGTCCGGTTCGGCGCCCCTTTGACATAGCCGCCATTCGGGCTATTTATAGGCCTCTCGCCAAGAGCCACGGATCAATTCATTCATCATCCGCCGCCGAGGAGCAGAGGAGGGAGGGACACCATTCCGGAGAGGAGAGGGTCGAGATGGTTCACTAGGGCTTCCCTAGCCGATGTGGGAACCTTGCATGGAAGACCACATCGGAGTTTCCGGAGCTAGGATCAAGGTCGAGGTAGGATCCCGGTGGTGATCTTGTCCATGTATTATACATTCGTTGTTGAATTTGCAAGTTTGAATCCGATTTCTAGCGGTTATGTGTTTACACTACGACTTTGTCTTCGCTTGGGTTTTCTTATTCTCCAATATATTCCTGATAGATTGCATATGATGTTCTTTTAGCCATGGTGGATGGAGGTGCATACCTGACCTACCAAGCGTTTTCATCTTGTCCTTTGGACTCGCCCTAGTCTAACCCACACGAATAGAAGTGCGTTGTGACAGAATGGTGGTCCAAAAGGCGGGCGTCTTCGGAGTTGGAGTGGAAACCACGATTTAAAGAGGCTTTTTGTGAGATTTGATTTGCTTTGTTCATCTTTGTTTGGAACATCAACAAGTGCTCAATCAAATCTCTCTAGATTGGTTTTACCTATCCCTCTCTATCTCTTGCTACCTCTAGTGTTTCTTAGATTAGATTGGTTTTCTTGGTGTTTCCTTAGATTAGATGCATTAGCTCTCCTTTTCAAGATCAAAGTGTTCTTAGCTTTATTAGATTGGATCTGGCATTACACATTGTTCCATAGATTCGATACCTTGGGTTCACACTTAAGGGAAGAAGGGTCCCTTGACTATAACGGAGGACTTATCCGCTTGCAAGTCCAAACAAAGTTTGATACACATATAGACCGTCAACAACACCTAAGAGGCCGGCATCACCTCACTTGACGGTGGCATCCCCGCAGATGGCACTTCCACAACCGACACTTCGACCGATGGTGGTACCTCCACATGTGGCACCTCCATACTCGACACCGTGCTGTACACAAGCACCACGGTATACATGGATCATCTCACAAAGCAAGGCATTCTTCAAATGTGATTCATAATCATATTTAACCATCGCATTGCAATAGTAGTGCAGCTCTGACAAAAGAATGAGTAGACACTAGAAATACCCCTTTCTTTGTCAAATTGGCGTATATTTCTCACAATTTGCTTAAGAGAATTTTATTATCCAATATCCGCACGTTCGTGATGAGCACGAGCAGCCTCGCCACGGACGATGAGGTCCCCTGTTCCGGCCATCGCAGCTTCCTCCTCCCGCTTTCCTCCCCCACAACACCAGCTCTCGACGTCCATGCCCTGCCGCCGTCCATGAGCACGGGCGAGACCGTAGCTGCGGCAGCGTCCCTCTCACCCAAGCCATCGCCGCACAGCAGCTTGGCGCCGGAAAGCTACCTCTCCATGTCCAAGAAGTGGCCAAGCAATGTGGGCACGTGAGCATTGTCCCTGCACAAACTCCAACAGGCACCGCCACTCCGCCAGTGCTGGTGCCACATCCACCTCCCACGCCACCTCCATTCCTCACCCTCGTGCACCGGATCAATGGCGTCTCCGTCTCCTACCCTACATCCCGCTCCGGCTGGTAACCCACGCGCCGCCTCCGTGTACGCTGAATACCGAAGATGAGCAGGAGAGGACACAAGGGAATCCCGGAGTCGAGCAAAGAGTGGATAAAATAAAAAATATATGAAATACAATGACAGGTGGGATCCACTCAACTCAACTAGTGAAAGGACATTTCACATGACCGGTACCACATGTAAGGACATCTAACAGTTAAAATCTAATAGATTGCGAACAGAATGTCATACAGGTTGCAAAAGTTTAAACCAGTGGCATGAGGGTGCGAACAAACTTTATTAATGGCACACAGGTCATAGCCAACTTTTTTAATGGCATACAGGTAAAACTCTCTAGAAAAAATGAGTAGCACAAGACAATGGAATGTAGTGAAGAAAATATTTGCGTTGTCGATGTGGCAGGCATCAATTGTGTTGTCACCCGCTCAAGTGGTGGATAGGGAGTGCTCCCCTACTACTACTACTACTTGTGTCCGGCAGTAGAAGGGGTGCCGCAGCTACTCTCCTTCGGGCTAGCCCGCCGCAGTTCCACTCCCACACACCGCGCTCCTCCACTCTGCGTCGCAATTCATAACTCGAGGGGGCTCACCGCCATTTCGATTTCAGGCCAGCGAAGCTCGAGGGTGTTGTCAAAGGACCTCAAGGGGGGTCAGCACTCATCCGCATGGCCCGGACGGCCAGCACATCCACGATGTCTGCCGGCATAGGGAGATGGCGGCGACGCATGGAGGGAGTGGTCGTAGGCCTGTAGCGGTGCGGGGACAGAATCATGGGGCACAACAGCCTTCGGTATCGCCTCCGAATGTGAAGCGAGGCAGCGGTGTTGGGCCCCCGACGGCGTAGAGAGGAAGGCGCGGGGCGGCGTGGTGGAGATAAGGTGCCGAGTGTAGGTGAGGTTGTGGTAGGGAGACAAGGTGATGAGACTGGGTCCCGATCTTCATGACATAGGATACAGATCCAGATAACTAGCTATAGAACATCCATGATAATTTACTGCAAGCAGCGATAACTAGTGCAACCTGGCAAATAAAACTCAAAGCCAACCACTATCTTTAACCGGCAACCTGAATTGAGGATTCACCCAACCACACTATCGAAGAATCAACCAGCACAACTTGGAATCAATGGACCAGGAGCACCAATTGGGAGCCGATGACGTGGCCGCTTCTGCAATCCAACAAGGAAATCACAAGAGCAAAGGGGTAGAGTTGACTCTCTGAGTTTGTTACCACACAGCTGAACAAAGGGGGTTCTATTTCAATATCAAAGTGTTGTTTATTTCAGAGATACATAGGGGGTACTTATAGTAGGAACAACTCCCCTAGTTGGGTGTGAAATGTAGTTGGAATTTGTATAGATAAGCTACCTTTTTTTAGAATTACACAGTACAACGTAGACGCTCACAACACGCACGCACAGTCACCCCTATGAACACACGTACGTAAACCCTACCCCTATGAGCACCTCTGAAGGAATGACCATCTGGCAGATCCAGAGATTCCTGAAGTCACCATTGGCACCTCGTCGTCGACGGCAACACCGCTTACCACTTAACGCATAACGCCGGTAAATCCTAGAAAATCCAGGAAAAGGTGTGAGCACCAGGATTTGAACCCTGGTGGGTAGCGTCCCACTGGACCGTACTACCACTAGACTACAAGTCCATTCATTGTAGAGATAATCTAGTTGAAAGGTCTTCCCGAGAGGCAACTCCCGTCAGTTCTCGCAGGCCTTTTCAGCTTCTGGCAATGCTCAATAAAATGGTCATTACTCCTTAATGGAAAGTCTAAATGATGAACGATTTCTCGCGATGGAATCTTGACTTGATGGAGCTTCCAAGAATGTATATCATGCACCATGAGTCTTGCAGATTGGTACAGATTTGCACGAAAAGTTGAAGCATCTGCTACGTAACCCAAGGTCTTATGTCTGTAACCTATCTTGGCTTGGCCAACAACCTTCTTGGTCTTCACGTAACTCACCCTTGGCTTTATGTGACCTTCTTCTTGTTGTGCGTAACCCGTCTCCACTTGAGTGCAACCCATGTCTTCATGTGTAAACCTTAACGCAACAAGAGTACAACATTTAGGCAGTAAACAATTCTCATTTGTGTGTAACTTAAATTCAGCAAGGAGAGAGTTCACCTTCAGCTGTAGTTTCTTGGCATGACTGCATGTAACTGGTCGTTGGTTTACATTGCTTGGTGTAGGTCCCTCTTGTGTAACCAGCTCATTGGTGGGGATGTCCATATCTGTGATGTCCTCATCATCCTCCCCCTCTTGAAAAGGAGTTGTCCTCAACTCTGATTCTTCAGGTCCAAAGTATGGTGCAAATTAGCAACATTGAATGTTGTGCTAACACCATAGTCTTTAGGGAGTTCAATCTTGTAGGTATTGTCATTTATTTTTGCTAGTACTCTGTATGGTCCATCTGCTCTTGGCATCAATTTGCATTTACGCTTCTCTGGAAAGCGTTCTTTGCGAAGGTGTACCCAAACAAAATCTCTTGGTTCAAATGTCACCTTCTTGCGATGCTTGTTTGCCCACTCAGCATAGTACTTGGCCTTCTTCTCGATTGCTTCTTTTGTTTTCTTGTTTATCTTTTTTACATATGCAGCACACTTTAAGGCATCCATGTTACTCGTTTCTTGCAACGGTAACAACAACAAATCGATCGGAGCCTTTTCACACGATGAAATTCACAAAATGCACGAATTGGGGGAAGACTCTTTTCATATATATCACAAAGAGTATTTACACACGACCCGCCTTGTTAAAAACCTTGCCTCTTGATTTACGGCCCCCTTTGCAAGGAAAAGAGTACGGTCCTCGTTATTCTAAGGAAATTGCGAAAAAGTAAATGGTTTTGTTCCTGAAACCACTTATAGATTTGTGGTTCGGTTTTTCATTTTTTACAGAATGTAAACTATGAAAAGAAATGCTGAACGAAAATAAATCTAGCTAACTTGTGGATTCTCAAGGATAATACCTCTTCAGGCTATCTGCATTCCACGAATATGGCAGTTCTTCACCGGTTTGGCTCAATAGGCGAAAAGCCCCTCGCATGCTTGTTTCCTTGGCTATGAACGGCCCTTCCCATGGTTCTTGGAGTTTTCCAGGATTTTCTTAATTCTTCTTTCTTTTTAAAGCTAAATCTCCGGTCTTGATGTCTTTTCTAACCACTTTTCTGTCCTTCCATGTCTTTGTTTCTTTCTGATACTTCTCAATGTTTTCAGCAGCTTCAAGAATTGTTAATTCGATCATATATTTTTCTACCTTTTGGTCAACTTCCTCGATTTTCTTTCTCTTCAGCACTCTCATACTTTTATTCTTGATTTCCTCTAGGGTCATTGCTTCAGTGCCAAAGAGTAGGCGAAAAGGTGTGAAGCCCTTGACACCGTGGTATTATGCGACGGATCACTTTCGGCAGTTCATCCGTCCACTTGCCTTTTTTCTGATCAAACAAGCACTTCTTGATTCCCGAAAATATCAAGTCGTTTGCTCTCTCAACAGCCCCATTAGACTATGGGTGGTATACTAATGAAAATTTCGCGTGAGATCCCAGAGTTTTGCAGTATTCTTTGAAGGAGTAACAGTCAAATTGTTTCCCATTATCCACGGTCAGTTCTCTTGGAACCCCGAATCTGCAGACTATGTTTTGCCAGAAGAATTTCTGAATTTTCGGTGTAGTGATATTCGCCAAAGCTTTCGCTTCTACCCATTTGGTGAAGTAGTCCATAGCCACAGCTGTGAATCTGCAGTTTCCTTGAGCTGTTGGCAGTGGTCCAACAAGGTCCATTCCCCACCTTTGCAAGGGCCAAGATGGTGGAATTAGGTGCACTGGCATGAATGGTAGGTTTTGCTGATTCGCGGTTTTCTGATATGCTTCACATTCCTGAACTAATTTCTTTGCATCTATGTTTATGGTGGGCCAGTAGAATCCTTGCTTTATTGCTTTGCCTGCTAGAGCCCTTGTGCCTAAGTGTGCACCACAGAATCGACTATGGATTTCTTTGAGAAGTTCAAGACCTTTTTTGGAGGTAATACATCTCAGCCATGGTTCTGTGACTCCTGACTTATACAGTTCTCCGTTGACTACCGTATAGCCCCTTGCCCTATGCTTCAATCTTTTTTCCTCCAAATCATCTTGTGGTTCATAATGACCCCTCAAATATGCCATGATTTCGCCTCTCCAATCGGGAGTCCCTACAACATTCACGATTTTCGACTTTGTTTCTTTGATGGATGGTTCTTTGATGATTTCGAAGAACACATCAGGAGGCGTTTCTTGATTTCTGGCTACCGCTTTGGCTAATTTTTCTGCTTCGTTGTTGTCATCTCTTGGAATGTGTTGCACTGAATAACCCTTGAAATGTCTTTCCATTTCTCTGACTTTCTCAAGGTATTTCATCAAAACAGGATTTCTTGCTTCGCTCTCTTTTTCAATATGTTCCTGAATGACTTTAGAGTCTGTCTTGATGATGAAGGTTTGCTGACCCAGAGCTTTCATCTTCCTTAATTGTAGAAGTAAGGCTTCATATTCTGTTGTATTGTTCGTGGAATGCTCGTCATTCGCGAATATGAGCCTATCTTATCACGACTGTTGGAGATGTTACAACCGCTAAATTCCAACCCCTTGTGACACCAGGCTCCATCACACTGCACTACCCAAGGTGTGAGAATTTCTTCGCCAGGGTTATGAGTTGGTGAAGTCCAGTCTACGACAAAGTCTGCCAATACTTGCGATTTTATTGTGCTTCTCCTCTCGAAATCTACAGTGTATTCTGATAGCTCAGCTCCCCATTTGATGATTCAGGAGGATGCTTCTTTGTTCGCAAACAAATCATTCAGTGGTTGATTGGTGATGACTCTTATTCTGTGGCCTTCGAAGTATTGTCTTAATTTTCTAGCAGCCATGACAACTGCATATGCTATCTTCTCCAATTCTGAATAAAAGAGTTTTGACCCTGAGAGAGCTTCTGAAGCAAAGTATACTGGGATTTGTTTGAACTTCTCTTCTTCTTCCTTTTCTTGCACCAGCACGACACTCACTGCCGAATTTGAGGTAGACAAATACAGCAGAAGTGGCGATTTTGGCTCTGGAGAGCACAATTTAGTCATATTAGACAAGTAATCCTTGAGTTCTTGAAAAGCTTGTTTTTGCGTTTCGGACCATTGAAAGTTCTTGGAGCTTCTGAGAACTTGAAATAAAGGCAAACTTCTTTCTGCAGCCCTGGGAATGAATCTGTTGAGAGTAGCAACTCTCCATGTTAATTTTTGCACATCCTTCACCGAAATTGGGTCTTGCATTTCGATCAGTGCTTTGATTTTGTCGAGATTCACCTCTATGCCTTTCGTTGAAACTAGACATCCGAGAACTTTTCCCTTGTGAATGCCAAAGACACATTTCTCAGGATTCAATCTGAGGTTCGCTGCTCTGAGATTCGCGAAGGTTTCTACCAAATCGCTGATGTGGTCTCTTCTCTGTACGCTATTCACTACTATGTCATCCACGTATGCCAAAATGTTTCTCTGAAGTTGGGGGTGAAGAACTATTGCTATCATTCTTCAAAATGTGCATCCTGCATTCTTCAGCCCCTCTGGCATTCTTACGAAACAAAATGTTCCGAAAGGAGTGATGAAGCTCGTTTTCTCTTCATCTTCTCTGTGCACTCTTATTTGGTGATATCCTGAGAACATGTTCAGGAGTGAGAGCATTTCTCTATTGGCCGCATCATCCACGATTTTGTCAACCCTTTCCAATGGGAAATCGTCCTTCTTGCATGCCTTGTTCAGATCTGTGAAGTCTACACACATTCTCCATTTTCCGTTCTTTTTCTTCATTGGTACAGTGTTGGCTAGCCAGACTTGATATAAGACTTCTCTGATCACTTTCGCGTCTTGAAGTTTCTGTACTTCAGCTTCTACTGCCTTCACTTTTTTTCAGACATTTTCCTGAGCCTTTGCTTCTTCGGGGGTATCTTCTCATCTGTTTCGAGAGTGTGCTCGATGATGCCTCTGTCAACACCTTTGTTGACGGTGAATTTCTGTCAACCTAGAGTACTTGTTATACATTAATTTCGATTATGATTTGCAACTAACCCGCCACTAGGCATACTAATGATGTAACAAGTTCACACTTGCATGTCCATTTTGGAGTTTGTTGTTTACGCAGGAAATTAACGTTAAAGAGGAGACTTTCGGGTAAGTTCACCAAGCACTTTGGAAGAAGATCATGAAGCCCGACAAGAGTCAAGACACACGATGAACATGACTCCAAATGACCCGAGGACTGAAGCGTCAACGTGCAAGTCTTCAGGGACTCAACCAGAAAATAGCGAAGCTTGCATAGCAAGGATTCAAGCCTTAACCGTGAAGGAAACGACGTCAAAGGCCCACATGCAAGTGCACACAAATAAGGAATCATGCAAGAAGCAACACGGGAGGAACACAGTTCGAACCGGCTCGAGAAGGGCTGGCTGGCCGGTCGGATCGGCCCAGGGGCCTTTTGGCTCGGTTCGCGACGCCCCTTGACCTAGGTGTTTATCTATAAATTGCCTCCGCCGCTGTCGGCCGCCACATCGAACAAATCATTCTACCGACGCCATTCACCAGAAAACCGCCGCCGCAAGATGAGGGAGAGAGTTGGATGAGCTCGTTACAAGGATCAACGCCGGCGGAGGGAAGGAAGCAGGAGGAGGACTCCAAGTCGCTGGCCTAGGGGTGTTCCCAAGCTTCATCGCCGCCATCTTCATCGACGACGTTCTCCGGAGTCTCCATCACCCCTATGTGCTTCGATCCGTGTAAGATGATGGGGTAATGTCTCCGTTCGTCCCTAGGGTTAGATGGATGCATGATATGTAATCTATACATGAACCTTATGCCAATCAATGCTTTATGGTCTATGTCTTGGCAGTATGCTTTGTTTACATATGTTTTGCGCAACATGTGGTCTTAGTAGGGTTTGTGGTAATCGTGGTGATTAGCTTAACCCTATGGATGCTTAGGCATAGATGCGGTTATACATGAAAGTGTTTGATTACCTTGCGTAGTGAGGACATTTATTTAGGGAAAAGGCTTAGCGGCACATAATCGCCATGAAGCTAGTGTAGGCAACTCCCTTTTCATATAGTAGATGCATGTCATGTGATCCTAAACCCTAGGGAGGGAACGCTTATCTATCTTAACCTCTCTCTCTTGTGTCCACCCTTTACCATCTAGTTTAACCCTAGATTTGTTGATCAACTTAGGTTAGATTGTCTTTACCTTTAGATTAATACTCTTTCAAAGGTTTTCCATTCAACTAGATTAGTACTTGGTTAAGCGCTAGCAATCCCCTTGCTCCGCGGATTGACAAGAACCTAGGGAATCCCCGTGGTGAAAAAGGTGTAGGTCCGTACGCTTGCGGATCGTAGGTGGATACGAGTTTTATCCGTCAACAAGCCCCTTTTTCTGGCGCTGCTGCCGGGGAGCAAGCCAGTTTGATACGCTTAATCTAGTATTAATTTTGTTGATTACTAACATCTAACCCTTATTTTCTAAAAAAAATCTTTTTTTTGTTTTTCTTTCTACTTTTCTTGTGCCTAGATGGATTTTTTCACCTCACCATTGGAAGATGAAGATATGTCGCTAAGGCCTCCTTTGGGAGCCAAGGGCAATATACCCAGGGTAGGGGAGGCCCCACAGGGCTTTTCGTGGGAAGTAGATTCCCCGTTATTTTCCAGCACCGCAGGCCCCCCAAACCCTGTTGCCGTTTGGCAGCAAAGGAATAAAAGGCACATGGATTTTTTTAGCATGTGACATCAGGCAGTGAGGCACATCAGATGAGTTGCTGGCATTCAGGAAAAAGGGCATGGGTGCCTCTCGTCCACGTGTGCCATTCAGGAGCATTTGCTACCGGCAAATGATGAACAAGTCAAGGCACATGAAAATTTGAAAACTCAAAAATTCAAGAAAAAATCTAGCAGCAGTACAAAACATCTTGGAATATGCCTGATTTTCAAGCTTTCAGTTTCAGGCCAATCCTCAACATACAGAAATAATTGAAAGCAGAACAAGCAACATGTAGAACATGCTAAACTCATTTTATATACAAACATCCCAACCACATAAGTCACACACCATATGTTTAAGATCGACATATGAATCTTGATGAACAAAAAATAGATGAAAACAACTTGGAAGTTTAAATCTCAAGAACATTATATCAAGAAAGTAGATAACTTAAGGCGGTCCAACTGAAACAGAATTTGTGTTCATCAAGCGAAGTGGAGACAAGTGGTTTGATTTTCATTTGGAGTAGCACTGGAGAGATGCCGAAAGCAGACAACTGCAGGAAAAAAACATGTAACCTCAGTGACATAATCAAGTAGGATGCTAGGCTGCTAGCTCAAGCAACACTATGGATCATACAAAAAAAGAACACTGCTTCTTAAAACCAGAACTAGGGCTCTGAATAAAGATCACAGAACCCATTGCCTAACATCTGATTCTAAGCGATGGAAATTGATGAGAGTCTATTGTGGCATTCATCTTTGTAGCCATTTATCAAATATATGAAAATTGTACAGATGTGCTCATCATCGAGCCATTAGAAAAAACATACGGACTATGTAGATTCAATTACTTTACTGATAAGAACAAGGTATATATGCAGACAGTGCAAGAATGCAAGTTCAGTTGTCAAAGAAGTGAAATCACCAGATGTGAAATCAAGTACGGACATCCCAGACCTATAAGATCCTTGAATTAAAACTGTATCATTTTGCCTAGCTTAGATATGTTCCATGAGCTGTTCAAATTAAAGTCAGAAGTTGTGCCATGGTTGCATATTGCTATTAGCACACCACAAGTCTAAATTAAAGTCAGAAGTTGTGCCATGGACCCATTAAATACTAGTGTAGGACAATATCCTAAAGATAAGTGATGCACAGGTTCAGTAGTCCAAGTTCCTGATTGTTAAGGGTAAACTGCTGCTAGCAAGGGATATCAATGTAGTAGTATTTTTCATGGCAATAAACAACGTGCAAGCAAACTCAGTTTCAGCGAGTAGTTTACTCACATTGACAAAACTAATTTATAGTGTCTGAAACAAATCATTCTAGACAATGAGATGTACATGATGAAAGAAGAAAAATAAGAAGTAACGAAATTCAAACTACTATCCTTTGCAAATGTAGCAATGCTCATACATGAATTTAACTTTTAACATAGCAATGCTCATACATGAACTGAAGCTGATCACACATCTAAATGGTCACACCTCCGAAAAGTGCAGGACAAACCAAATAAAGGATGCTATATGTTAGAGGCATCACAATCGTCAGTGTACAGATCATATGTCATGTCAGATAAGATCTACTGTAGCATCAAACATATGCATGCCAAATTTTGGCTCTCCTTGCTGGCTCATCAACCATTAATTTTTTTAACTCTGCTACATTGTTAGTTTGTTACTTCGAAGTGTATATAATCCAAATACCTTTAGAATCAATCAGTCAGCCAACTGTTACAGTTCTACATTGCTACATTGCTACTTCAAAGAGAATCAGAGAGGCCGGATCTGCTGATGGAGATAAATTCCCAATCAGTAAACACAAGCTGCACACGCACGCCCAAGCTGCTCTTCCTCCCACATCCATCAGCAAGATCCGGCTACTGACTGTTGGGGCAAAAATCTATCGTGAACAACAGAACAAGGACCTAAAAAAGGAGACAAAGGAAGACAAAAATAGATCGATTACCTTGAGAATCAGGGGAGGCGCTGGTACGGCAAGCTTTCTGGTGATGTGCGAGACGGCTTCTTGGATGGGCTGACGAGCAGGAGGGCAGGATGCGTTGACCAGGCTTCTTGGAGACGGCGTGCAGAGGTTGGGGCGCCGCTTGAGCGCCCAGCGACTAGTCCACGCCGGATTTGGAGTTGTCGCCGCACGTCGACCTTGGGCCACCCGAATCTGGCGGAGGACATCGAAGCGGTGGCTGCTGGTTGGTTGGGGACGAGGAACGCTAAAGAGGACAAGCTCTGGATGACGCACGGAGGGGCGGCGACGCTTTGTCTGAGAGGCAGAGCGGGAGAAGGCGTCACGAATGGGGAGTGGCGGCGACGTGGTGAAAGGGACGGGGCGGCGCGGGTGGTGGAGCGACAGCGCAGGTAGCGGAGTGGACGGGGAGAAGCCGTGCGTGGCGAAGGCACCGAGTCGCGAGGAAAAGACGGGGCGGAGCCGTCACGAGTCGGGAGGTGGGGAAGGGACGACAAGGGGGAGAGGTTAGGTTGTGGCACTGGGTTCGCTGCCAAATGACGAGAGGATTCAACCCGGGGCTAAAAATGACGTGGGCATGAGGCCCGGGGAAAAGGGGTGGATCCCCGGGGAGATATTGAGCTCCCAAAGGGGCCCTAAGGGAGCTAGCAATGCCGTCAATGGAAGACATTGAGATGCAAAAATCAGATTTGGCGCTTGCTACAACCCACTATGAAGTGAAGCCTGGAATCATCAAGTTAGTGGCGACAAAACCATTTAGAGGATTGGAGGATGACAACCCATATAGACACATTAAGGAATTCACGATGATATACAACACGGTGCAACAAGAAGGAGTTCCGGCTGCTTGGTTCAAGTGGAATCTTTTTCAGTTCTCTCTCGAAGATGAAGCGTGAAGATGGTACACACTTGCGTCCGTTGAAGCAAAAGGAAATTGGGATGAGCTAGTGAAGAAGTTTCTTTTGAAGTTCTTTCCCATAAGCAAGGTCCAAGACTTAAGGAGGCAAGTGCTCACTTTCAAGCAAGGAGCGGATGAAGGAATTGATGAAGCTTGGGACCGTTTTAATGAACTACTTGAGCGAGGCCCGAACTTGGGATTTTCTGGTGACTTGATGTTGCATACCTTTTATTTTGCACTAACCCCTAACTCATCTCATTTTATAAGCATGTGTGCGGGCGGTGATATAATGGATAAAACAATTAGTGAAGCGCACAAATCTTACAAAGGATAAGCAATGGACAAAGAACGCAACGAGATTGGCAAAGACGTTGTCGAGAAGAGCAAAACGGCAAAATCAAGCCCAAGGTGCTTGCTGAAATTTCTGAAAAAGATGAACCGCAGGTCAAGGAAGATGAACCGACCATACAAGAAATTGAAGATCCACTTCCCAAGGTAAGAGAAGTCATTTCGGATGTTCAAAATGTTGAAACTAACATGAATGTAGGCCGAAGTATGTGGAATGCTAGACCATTGGCGGAGTTCGATCAATCCAGTTGGATTCAAGTTGATTTTGCCCCACTAATCAACTACCGAAGGAAGGAGGAACGCTGACATGTTGCCAAACTAGTTGAAGATATATTTGATCAAGAGATGAGTGGAGAGTCGATCCAAATGATATTTGAAGAAGAAAGAGAAGAAGGAGATGAAGGATGGATCGACCGGTTTGACAACTCAAGGATTTATGATGACGAAAGAGAAGAGTACAACCGTGATGAGCCTAGTGACTCAAAGGATAAATGGGAGGAGAAATGACTCAAGCTAGAAGATGAATAGCCTATGTTCTCCAAGAAGCCACACAAGGTTGTAAGGCAAGCATAGCACTCAAGACATGGAAGTACTCAAGGATGAAGAAAAGAGTGAATCAACGAAGAGCGATCTTGACGACATGCGGTACACAGGAGATAAATAAAGTAACATACAAGACTTTGAAGACAAAGATTGGGAAGACAATGAAGACTTCAAAGAAGAGACAAATGCAAATGTAGTTGATGGATTACACGTTCCACATGATGAGATGGAGGGGGTGCAAAAAGGTAACAAAGAGACACCTTCACTCGTTGAGATTGATTTGCCTTCAACACCGCTAGATGAACCAAATATCACTCTTGTTGAAAAAGCTCTAAGGCCATGGTACGCGCTGAAATCTCAGGATATTATTGGTATTGATGTTGATAAATTCAAATACTCATGCTCAACCAATAGTATGAATGATAGTTTAAATTCTATGCCTTGTTCCAATAATAATCATGTTGATAGGCTAGATTTTCTTGAGAATGAAAAAGAGGAAACATTTATGTTTGAACCAATTAATTTCACACCTAAAGAACCTTTTCCTAATGGTGAGCTAAGTGCTATGCATGAAACATATGCTTCTTTTATTTACACCTTGATATGTTGCTACAATTCGCATGTGGTGTTAATTATGGACGCGTATGTTTACAATAAGTTTTGTAAATCTCGATCATGCTTTGCGCTTGGTCAAGCTAATGACCTTAAAGAAGCACATATCGGGAGAAGGCCTGATTTTCACTAACCATGTAGACAAGGCTTGGATAAAAAAAGAAGTCATGCCTAAAAGAGTTGCAAGATAAATCATCAACCTCTCCAAATCCCCCGCAATGGATGCTGCTGTCTTCATAAATTTGAGAGCTTGTTCAGAGGTGTAGAAATGGAGAAAATGAGATATCCAGAAGCTCCATCAAGTTACCATTCCAACGCATCAAGAACCAACGAGTTTGAAGACCCGTGCAAGGAGTTATGGAGAAAACATTAAGCGTTGCGCGTTCTGAAATTTCAGGACAGATTTCATCGCCGAAGTAAAACGGACGTAACTCTCTTGTCCGGAGTCCGATTTGGGCAAATAAAGACTCGTTGGAAAGGAAATTTTGTGAACTGTGCAATGGAGTAGAGCTTGGGTATACTTTATGTTATGGACATTAAAGAAAAAAATCATGGAGTGAAGGCAGCACCGAAGGATGATAAAGAAGGAGATAGCGATGAAACAAAAGGATGCCTTGGGCAAGTCTTCTATAAGTGATCAAGCACAACATGGGAAGTAAATTAAAGCTGCATTGGTACCTTTTCTTGCATGAAGGGCCATGGCTATGCGATGAAAGGAAGGTATGTGAGAAAGTCGAGCTCTATGACTTTAAATGAAGCGCTTTTCGGGAAGCAACCCGTTTCTTTATGTTTTTACTTCTTTCTTAGAGAAAATAAAGAATGGCACTATCTTATGATGATTAACTTGTGGTTATTAATCTAAGTTTAGTTTTCTTTTTAGAACCACCATCATGTTCATGCTCACCTTTATTTATTTGCATGCATTGCATTTTGTTATCAACGTGATGTTTCTTTGCATGTACATGTTTTGCATATAGTTGGCTTGGTTGTTTTAAGGCTCAATGATGTATGCTTTCATATCCATGTTAATGCTCCAGCTGGGCATTTTCCTTTTGTGATCTTGTGTAAACGTGGTGTTTAAACATGATTGCGGACCATCATCATTAAGTTCGATAAACCTTGCTAGTTTTTCATATGTTTTCATGTTGCATTGGTTAGTTTATAAGTTCTGCAATGTGCTTAATTTTTTCTTGTGCTATAAGAGTTATTGATTTAGGGATAGACATGGTGTTTTAACCCTTGATAAATAAACCTTTATGGCTATGGAGAAATTCGGCAACCTAGTTGTAAACATGGTGTTTAGAACTAGGTGAAAACATTGTCTTTGTTTATATGCTTTCTCTCATGTCTTGCACCACCACGTACACTCATTAGGTTTTATTTCTCATTAGACTAATTATGCCACAAGGTAAGAATAGGAAACCTTGTTGGATTGTTGGCAATTCTATCTACTCCCAACCGTCACCTTGGGGGTAGAATGTGCGCTTAAAATGTCTTGAGCAAGATAAAGACTCTCACTACAAGGAAATTGAAGGATGGCTAAGATAAAAATGTTTTGTCTTCTTCTTCCATGCCTATCAAAATGCTAAGCATGGGGAGACCCTGAATCTTCAACATGAAAGTGTGCAACATGACGCTCTAGAAGATAGAATCATCAAGATCATCAACATCTCCGGATCAATGCGCAAGAAGCTATTGATCTCATTAAATTTCTGCATGGTCTCGAAGGGAAAACACTGAATATTTTTGGATATTTAGAAGCCCCATGAAGTTACGATTCCAACAAATCAAGAATCAAGACAATCGGAGGTTCCTACAAGCGGTTATGCCGAATCACCGAGTGCAACACGTCCTGAAATCAGTTTTGGACAGCACACAGCGCTGAAGTAAAACGGACATAGCTCCCTTGTTTGAACTCCGTTTTGATGAATGACCACATGTTGGAAGGTAATTTCATAAACTTTTCAATAGATCTATATTTCGATATATGTTCTGTTCTGGACAGAGGAAATCCATGAAGAAGAGACAGCAAGGAGATGATGAGAACAAGAAAGAGGAGATGGTGATGACAACATTGAAGAAGGCGACCAATTGACTCCATTAAGCATACATGATCAAATTCAGAAGTTTAGAGTATTGGAAAATCAAGACAAAAGCAAAATGCCACATTCGATACATGGAGATGTTGGGAGAAATTAACGAAGAACTACAAAGGATGGTAACACCTCTATGGACCTTCTCTTTTCCAAACACATAAATGCTTGTAAGTATGCCTTCAACCTTAGGTGCAACTTTTGTTTTTCCCTTTTGCAATGACATGGCTACTAGGAGGACAACCTAGATTTCTTTTTATTTTCAATAGATAGACATGACCATGTGTTCACCTCGATGTTTTATATTGCCTATGCTTATGGAAAAATGATGAAAGTTGCCGCTTTGTTTTACCTACATGGAGTTATACATGTCTTGGCTAATTGCTCTATATAACATGATCTAAAATTAATTTAAATACTGGCTCTTTTATTTGTGGAGGTGAAATGACTATGCTCTAGATCCACATACATATCTTTGCTCTTTGATTTAAGTTTATGGATAGCCGGATAACTTGTTGTTTTTATGAAAACTTAACTTTAATGCTATCTACATATTTGTGATACTCTTGCAAAGTTTGACCTACCAAAGCCATATACATATATGTTTTATCATAACAAAACCCGTAGATTGCAAACATATATTTTGATGAGTTGGATTAGGATTGATTTCTATGGTTCGAGACTAAGAAGCTGGTCATTCCTTTGTGTAACTTTTTCATGCTAGCCTTTTTGTCCATGCATTATGGGTTTTCACATCGAAAATTTCACAAACCTCATTGGGCATCCAACCTAAACCAAAAACATCTTTTTGTGATCACCTCCTTGTCCACAACCCAATTTGAGTATGGAGTAAAATTCTCGATGGAGATTCAAATATTCCGCAAGATTATATAATTTATACTTCCTTTAGCAGTCATTTCCCCTCTCTTTTATGCTCGAGGACGAGCATCGTTCAAGCATGGGGGAGGAGTCATCTCTGACAAATGCTATGTAAGTATTATGTTGCAAAAGTTCTGAGGAGCAAAAGAAAAAAAATTAAAAATTAAAAAAAATATATGATGAGAAAAAAGAAAAGTAAGAAAAAAATGAAGAAAGAAAAAAGAAAGAGAAAAAAATGAGAAGGAAATAAAAGAAAAGTAACAAACATAATAAAGATGCTCCTCGGTTCTTTTTGCTTCATAAGTTCTCAAGTGCCTTGATGACAAATCCATACTCAAATCTTCCAACCATGTGCAATCCGATACTTGAGGACTTCACTGTGCCTCGGGATCATCCATTTGCCACTTGCACATGGCCACCTTTCTAAATGTGTGTGTTCCATCTCTCTCTTTCCAACATTTATTTTCCATGGCCTTTTTGACGAGTCTCGGTAATTCTAGTAGACCTCTCTCTTAATTTGACAATATTTCGGATGTATGTTTTGCTAGGATTGGTTTTAACCTTCCAAGCTCCACATAAGACTTCCACTATCACATATGAGTAGAATAGGTTGAAAATAATCTAGTATAGGCTTGAGTGACTTGATGATATGAGTGTTTCCATGAGCTTTTGCAAGAGATTTTCACTTATGTTGGATATGCATCTTTTTGAATATTCTTCCATGTGACAAGGTAATGGTTTGAAGTTCACTTAAGTTTGAGAGCATCGTGTTTATTAAATGTGGCTTGTTCTTTATTGTTAGTCTATCTTCCATAATGAAAAAGAAGCCGGTCACAACTTGAATTTAAAAAATTCTTAACAGAGGCGTAATTTGCCTCGTCATGAATGACTAAGTGCAGGGACAACATTGGAAGGCAACACATTTCCTTTTAAGAAAGGATTACTTACTCGAGGACGAGCAAGGTTTAAGCATGGGGGAGATGTTGACGGTGAATTTCCGTCAACCTAGAGTACTTGTTATACATTGGTTTCGATTATGATTTGCAACTAACCTGCCACTAGGCATACTAATGATGTAACATGTTCACACTTGCATGTCGATTTTGGAGTTTGTTGTTTATGCGAGAAATTAGCGTTAAAGAGGAGACTTTCGGGATAAGTTCACCAAGCACTTTGGAAGAAGATCATGAAGAGGTCAAGAGTCGAACGATGACATGACCTCGAGGACAAGCGTCAATGTGCAAGTCTTGAGGACTCAACGCGAAGCTTGCATAGCAGGATTCAAGCCTTAGTGAAGGAAGCGGCGTCAAAGGCCCACATGAAGTGCACACAAATAAGGAATCATGCAAGAAGCAACCAGGGAGGAACACGGGCCCGAACCGGCAGAAAGAATGGGCCGGCCAGTCGGATCGGCCCAGGGGCCTTTTGGCTCGGTTCGCGCGCCTTGACCTAGGTGTTTATCTATAAATTGCCTCCGCCACCGTCGGCCGCCACATCGAACAAATCATTCTACCAACGCCATTCACCAGAAAACCGCCACCGCAACATGAGGGAGAGAGTTGGATGAGCTCGTCACAAGGATCAACGCCAGCGGAGGGAAGGAAGCAAGAGGAGGACTCCAAGCCGCTAGCCTAGGGGTGTTCCCAAGCTTCATCGCCGCCATCTTCATCACGGCGTTCTCAGTCTCCATCACCTATGTGCTTCAATCCGTGTAAGATGATGGGGTAATGTCTCCATTCGTCCCTAGGGTTAGATGGATGCATGATATGTAATCTATACATGAACCTTATGCCAATCAATGCTTTATGGTCTATGTCTTCGCGTATGCTTTGTTTACATATGTTTGCGCAACGTGTGCCCTTAGTAGGGTTTGTGGTAATCGTGGTGATTAGCTTAACCCTATGGATGCTTAGGCATAGATGCGGTTATACGTGAAAGTGTTTGATTACCTTGCGTGGTGACGGACGATTTAGGGAAAAGGCTTAGCGGCCGCATAATCACCATGAAGCTAGTGTAGGCAACTCCCTTTTCATGTAGTAGATGCATGTCATGTGATCCTAAACAATAGGGAGGGAATGCTTATCTATCTTAACCTCTCTCTCTTGTGTCCACCCTTTACCATCTAGTTTAACCCTAGATTTGTTTGATCAACTTAGGTTAGATTGTCTTTACCTTTAGATTAATACTTTTTCAAAGGTTTTCCATTCAACTAGATTAGTACTTGGTTAGCGCTAGCAATCCCCTCATCCGTGATTGACAAGAACCTAGGGAATCCCACGTGGTGAAAAGGTGTAGGTCCTGCGGCTTCGGATCGTGAGTGGATACGAGTTTTATCCGTCAACAACCTTGTAGGTTTTTGGCTGACCAGGCGAAGACATCTTTGTTTTTGTTCAGAAATCTTATGAGCTCATTTTCTTCTTCGGGGGTAAGGTGAGCCCCTATCATGACTGCTCTGTCGGGCATGTCATCCAAGTAGACTTTCTTGGTTTCACCATCGGCTATCTCGATTTTCTCTTTGTCGCTTAGCCTCAATCAGGCTTTGTCTCTTCTTGGAGAGTTCAATTTGGTATCGTTGGTTTGCCACAGTATGGCCCTTTTCTATATTTCGGCCTCTTTGATCGGAACACTGATGACTCCTTTGGTAGGGTATCTTCATGCACAGTTGCCTTGTATGATAGAATTTGTTCATGAATCCTCTGCAAAAATCACGAGATATGGATGATATGTATCAACCACATCGAAAGTGAGAGTTTCTCGATGCATTGTCCAAATCTCCAGAAGATCTTGAGAGATACTTTTCAAGCGGCTTGATTGGCTTTCCTCTCGAAGCCACATGGCGGGTATTCTAGTGGGTTGTTGACGGTTAATAGTTGTATCAAAGTTCGTTTATGACTTGCAAGCGGACAAGTCTCCCGTCGTAGTCAAGGGACCCTTCTTCCCTCGAGTGGTGAACCCTATCGAATCGTGGAACAAATGTGTGGCCTTAAAAGTTGATCTAGTAAAGCCAAGTAACTCCAATCTTCGGTAAAAGAAACCCTAATGCATCTAGATGAAAGACACGAAACTAATCTAATCTACTAAAGACCGAGATAACAAAGTAAGATTGGGTAGATAACCGATCTAGAGGATCGGGGTAAGCCTTTTGTTGAAGTTCAAGCAAGAGAAGAAGTAGCAAATCGAATCTTATTAGAAGCCTCTTTAAACCATGGTTTCGTCCAAATCCGAAAACATCTCGCCTTTGAACCCTGATACATTCTGACATATCCCTACTCATGCGGGAGTCTAGGGCGAGTCAAAGACAAGTCGAGATTCTTTTCAGATCCGGCGTGTACCTCTAGCCACCACTACAAGAACACCCTATGTATCTATCTCGAATACAATTGGAATAAGCAAACCGATCGAAAACGAAATCTTCGAGGAAACACTTGATCGCCAGGAAAAGATTCAACTTGATAATTCAACTATAACAATGATACATACACAAGATCACCACCGGGATCCTTCCTTGATCTTGCTTCTAGCTCCGGGAACTCCGACGTGGTCTTCCATGCAAGGTTCCCACGCCGGCTAGGGAAACCCTAGTCAACTAGGACCCTCTCCTCTCCGAGATGGTGTCCTCTCTTCTCTCGCCCTCGGCGCCGATGACGAATTGATGATCCGTGGTTTCTCTGGGCTATAAATAGCCCGAATGGCGGCTAGGGCAAAGGAGGGGCAACGCCTCGATGGGCCGGGCCGGCCTGGCCCATCCAGCCCAGCCCCAGGCCTCCTTTGCTCTACGCCGTTCCTTGCTTCCTGGATGTTTCCTTCCGCATGTAGGTCCATGTCGCCGCCTCCCAATTGGGCACAACTCCTTGTCTTGCAAGATTCAAGACTTTTCCGTTTGGTCCTCTGAGTTTGTCATCTTCTCGGATCAAGTCCCTGACTTCTTGGAGTTAAGTTTGCTTCATTGCATGACTTGTACGGGGCTTCAAGGTCTTGTCATAAGGTGCTTGATGAACTTATTCCGAAAGTCTTGCTTTCAACGCTAAAACCCTGCATAAACACTAAACTCCAAAACCGACATGCACACGTGAACTTGTTATACCACGGGGGTTAGTACCAATGGATAAGGTATAAAACTTATGCCAACACCGAAGGTAAACTCATGGCTAGGTTGATGGATTTTCACCGTCAACATCTCCCCCATGCTTAAACCTTGCTCGTCCTCGAGTAAGCCTTCGATGGATATCATCGTTGCCAAACAATGTTCAAACCTTGCACTTGATCATACATGAGAAAACATAATGCTCTCAAAATTTTAATTTGTTAAAGTTCCATAATGTACTAGTCTTCATCTCTACGGAGGGTAGATTCTTAATTAAGCTTATTCCAGAAGTATTAACATGCTCACAAAGTTTAAATAGATCTCAGAATTTTTGAAATAAATAACGAGATGAAGAAAAGCTAAACCAAGTTCACAAATTTAAATCATCTTGCATATTGCTCATGAACTCTCAACTCGCTTGTCTCTCAAGCCTATAATTCTACTCCTTTCCCTCTCACATAACATATATGTGTGGTAGGCTTTATATGGAGCTTTGGGAAAGTTTAGTCCTACCAAGATTTTAAAAATGAGATATCGTCAAAACAAGACAAGCTTCTCATGGTCTTACCGAGACTCGTCAAAAAGGTCATTGGAAAATAATGTTAAATCAAGGAGGGGAAAGAGAAAAATACACACACTTTAGATGAGTGGACATGTGCAATGGCAAAGAGTGATCCCGAGGCACAAAGGAAGTCCTCGATATCGGATTGCACATGGTTGGAAAATGAGAATGGATCTTTTAATCATGAAGCTTTGAATTTCCTAATGCACTTTAGAGAACCGGGGAGTTCACTTTACGCATACTCATATTTTTTCTCTTTCTCATATTTCTCCTTCTTTTCTTTCTTTCTTTCTTTCTTTTTCTCATTCATTCATTTTTTTTTGTCATACATTCGGTCACGAGACTTTCACATCGGAGTTTTGATTTTTTTAATTTACACCCCTTTAAATTTTTTTTTAATTGCTCCCCTTGAACTCTAAATTGCACTGCACCTACCTCCTCCCCATGCTTAGACGCTTGCCCTCGAGCAAAGAGGCGATAAATAAGGTAGGTACCGGAAATATTTTTCCTTGGAGAGATACTTGAATTCTTCAATGTTGGCACCGTCTTGCGATCTTCCTTGAATTGATGATCCATTCTCAACGATAGGTTGTGGTCAAGGAGGTAATCACAAAAGATGATATTTGGTTTTAAGGGTGGATATCCGTGAGGTTTGTGAGATCTCCGATGGGGATACACAATGCACGGATAAAAGGCTAGCAAAAAGATAGATACGCAAAAACGGAATGACCAGCTTCTTAGTCTCGGGCCAGAGAAATCATGGCCTGCAATAACTCACTCAAAAATAAATCTTGTACACTAAGGTTTATGCACTCAAATATATATTAGGCTTTGGATAGGTTGAGCAACACACAAGTGATATTTATGACAAGGTTAGCAATATTTTTGAGCATAAAAACCATCTTCAATCTATTCATAACTTGAGAGCACATAAAACACTATGGGTCTTTATTTTAATCATAACCTCCGCTAAAGATTAAGCTAGCATTTAAATAAATTCAGATTCGTATTTTAAGAGAGCACTAGCTTTAACATGCATAAATCAATTACAAAGATAAACAAAGCGGCAATTATAATCATATATCATCATGGCACAAATTTTGTAACTTTTCCAATGATATAATCAAGGTGGTGTCTTTATTAATGATGAAATCAAGCTGAAATACAAACTGAAAATAAACAAACACACTTGCTGAAATTTAAATAAAAACAGAAAATATTACGCAAACACACACAAACAAAAGCTGAAAATTACAGAGAAAGGGAAAAGAAAAGAAAACTAAAGTTCCTTAATCTTCCTAGTCCTCCGCGGTGGTTGGTGTTGATGATCTTGATAGTAATACCCTTGCTCGTAGTAGGGTTGGACATTCCCTCCAACGAATTGATTCGGCTCCACTAGGTGAAGGCGTCCAAGCTCATAGGCAATATTTGCATTGCCCTCACCAAGTTGAGCCGCATTGGCTTGGATGGCTGCGCTTTTGGGCGTTTCTCGCAACATACCCTCCAATTATGGCCATGCTTTGTTGTGGTTGGGGATATTGTGCGTAGGGCTCCGCGAAGTTTGCGTTGGGCACCACATAATTTGGTGGGGGTACCGGTGCACCACCCCCCCATGCTTGCTCTTGTGGCCCTCCAGTAATCTCTGGCGGAGGAGGGATCCCGCCGAATGGTGGCACATTGGGTTGTGCACCACTCGCCAGCGAGGATGTTCCTCCTCTACGATTCTTCCTCTTTTGTTTTTCCTTGCCGGGACAAGGAGTCCCTCTTCCAACCAATCTTCCCTCCCTTCGATGAAAAGCCTAAGCCTTGCATCCCAAGGGGTAGGTTCACCGTGGCCAACGAAACCTCCTCTCTCATCTCCACTAATGTATTTGCCTTGTCAAATACTCAATGCCGAGAGAGGTACCATGCAAAAGATGTTCGGGTTTCTTGTGATCCCTAGGAGAAGGCCAACATAGAGAGGTAACACCCCAACCAATATCTCCCAAACCTCGATGTTGCCTCTCGCAACACCAACGCTTGATCATAAGGTATGAGGGGTCTATTGGCTGCTTGGCAATTAAAGCCAGTAGAGCCAATTCAACTCTCCGGTCGGTCACCTTCGCCTCCCTCATCCTCCCCAATATCCTCTTGCACATCCAAGAGTGAATACTTGATAATGGGGTTCCTGGATGCAATTTCGCTGTTGGTGGCTTCTCCGAGATCAAATTCCAAAATCCATCTAACATGCCTGCACGTCCAACTTTCTCCCGAGCTCCTTATGGAATCCAAGTAGCTCCCTAACGTGCTCATAGGGAACTACTTGTTGGACTCCCTCCAAACGGAATGATAAGCTTTGCACCCCATCATCAAGGATAGGTGCAATGGTCATCAAGATTTCCAAGGCGAACTCCTTGTGGGTGTCCGACACCCGCTGGAGAATTGCACCCATCCAAGGTGCCCCAACATGTAGTATATGTCGGTGCCGAAACCCAAGTTGTAGAGTGCTTGGTCGTCGAACTCGGGCACACAAGCCTCTTCTCAAGACGAGAGAGCCTCTCCTCCTCCTCCGACAAAATGATGAAGCCATACGAGGAATATATCGGAGTGTATGGGAGGTGGCGCGAATCGGGTCGATCGTCGAGGTGGACGGGCGGTCCTCCGGTGCCTTGAGGTTCGGTAAACCTCATGGACGTGCTCCTTGCTGCCCTCATACCACCAAGGAGGAGAGCATCGTTCCTCCTTGGTGGTGCCGATCCGCCTCCATGCTCGGGAGACTGGAAACCGAGTGCCTCCTCAAGACGTCGTCGACGGCTTGGATGACGATGAACCCTTCTTCTTGGAGAAGAGACTTGTGGTTTTCTTCCACATGGTTGCTGCACTCTTCTTCCACTAAAACTCCGGGTTGCAACCGCATAACTAGGCACTTAAAATCTTACTGGGATGTGGACTTTGAGTGGATTAAGGTGGTGGATTTTTTGAGCTATCAAGCTTGGGAAGGTTGGCTATGTCTACGGAGGTTCTGGGCACACAAACTTGAACACACAAACTAAGGAAGGAGAGGGAAGCTTGCTCAGAAACGGGAGCCGGGGCTCCTTAGGAGGCCGGAGGCCGGCTGCCGACCGCCTGGTGGCTGTGTGCTCCTCCCCACCTCGCTTTCTTCCAGACGATCATTTCTCCTCTGCAACTTTCCTGCCCTGCTCCACGAGTTGCACCGCCGCCCAAACGCCTCGGCCCACTCCTTTTCTTGCATTATTGGTCCTTCCACATGATGCTTCATGCTTTGAGTCATGTCCATGCTCCCTTGCTCCACTTGCTTCACATGCCACCATGCTTGTCCTTTGCATGTGGTCTTGATGAAAGTTGATGAAAGGGTATCCAATGGTGCATGCATGATTAATTCAAACTAGATTGCCTCCCTTTAGGTATGTTTAAGGTTAAGCACTCCTCTAATTCGAAATTTTTTAAAAAATATTTTTCAGAGCCATGCAAGAGTTCAAGCATAAATTTAGAGAAGTTTTTAAACCATTAAAAATAAAACAAGTCGAAAATATTTTCCGACTACTTGATATTGGTCTCACCAGATAGTTTGCCTTCATTGGTTGAGAGCAAACTTTTCCCGGCTTGATCATGGGGGCATAGGTTTAGGTTCTAATTTTGGCTAAATAAGAGAGATTTTGAATAAAACATAATTAAATGAGGCTTAGAAAAATTCTAATCTTAGAGAAACCAAGGATATAGATTTTTAAAACCAACCAAAAGTTTAGTTTCTAGGTTCACGCGAGTCCTACCACGTGCTGAATTTTAATTAACACCTAGGTATAAGTCGTGGCTCTACTCGTGTGTTTTTAGCATGAAAAATAAGTCAACCTCAGCACCATAATGAGGGTGAAAGGTTGATTTAGGTTCTGAAATTATTTGGTTGAGGTTTCTCGAAAAGAATCAAACAAACACATAGGAGGGTTCATGCAAAGGGTTTATGATAAAGCAAAATATTCAATCAAGAATTATGTCTCTAATATTGTTCAACCACTTCTAAGTCTAATGTCTTTGCGCAATAAAACTAAATTATTAAAAAGACTCGAAAAATCTGGAATCGGGTTGTCCTCCCGGTAGCTTATTCTTGACTCGACGAAACGGGTTGTCCTCCCGCCTAGCGCTTCGTTTATAGTCTATAGCTAGACTTCTTCACTTGATTACTTTGGATCAACGCTCTTTGCGGGCGTTGCAATCTTTGGGTACCCACTTCCGCACCATCTTGGGCACGGGCTTGTCTTCCGGCTTAGTCATTTTTTTTGGTCTTCACAGGCGGCTTCTCTTCCTTTGTCTTGACGGATGCAACACCTTCTTTGATTTTCTTTACGTTCAGTTTTTTCGGCTCCTTCTTCTTTTTCAGCCCCTCCTTTTCCTTTGGTTCTCCCTTCACTCCAATCATGTTGCATGCCTCGATTCTTGGACGGAACTTGAAGGAACTCCTTTCTCCGTTGATATCGAACATGATCTCCCCCTTGCCAACATCAATAGTAGCTCCCACGGTCTTGAGGAAAGGCCTCCCTAGGATGAGCGGCGGCTTCTCCCTCTCTCCCATCTCGAGCACAAGGTTGCGACGGGATGAAGTGGTGTCCGACCTTCACGGGTACATCTTCGGCGATGCCCAAGGGATAGCGAATGGAGTTATCTCCCAACTCCAAACATATACCCGTAGGCTCCATTGGTAGGCGTAGCTTCTCGAACACATCCCTCGGCATGACGCTCACACTTGCTCCAAGGTCGCATAACGCCTTCTCGAAGTTGAAAGAACCAACCGAACATGGGATTGTAGGGCACCCGGGGTCCTTTTGCTTCTCTAGCCCATTAGCAATAGCGGCACTGCACTCCTCGGACATCTTGACATGATCTACCCCGAGTATTGCTATCTCATATTTATTTGCAAGAATGTCTTTAAAGTAACGAGAATATGTAGGTACTTGTAGGGCATCTAGTAATGGCATGTTGATGCTAAGTCTACGCACAACCTCCACAAACTTCTCAAAGTGGTTGTCAAGTTTACCTCGGAAGTAGCGTGGCTTGAGTTGCGGTATCCTCGTGTCTTCCTCCGGCATTTCAAATTCGGGCTCTTCGGTGACGATCCCCGTAACCTTCTCTTTAGCAAATCCTTCCACCTCGGTGAATGGTTTAAGCTTCCTTGCTCCCGCGGAACGTTCCGGATCTTCGGTCTCCTTTCCCGAACGTGTTTGAATGGCCTTCGCCGATTCGGGACTTTTGGGTTGTCTCGGAAGCTTCCCTTCATCATTAGTGAGGCGCCCCGCAAGTTGTCCAACTTGCGTCTCGTGCATCTTCATCATGTTGAGCACTTGATGATTGGAACTTCCGACCTCCGTCACTTTGCTATCGATGTTCTCCAACACCTTGTCTATGGTCTTGAACTTGGTGACGGTGTCCTTGTTGATCTTAGCTTGCTCGTCCATGAACTCCTTCAATTGTATACGAAGCGGAATCGCGTTAGGAATAGATGAGCTTGCATTAAACAGAGGTCTACCTTGCCCGTAGCGGAAGTTCGGCAATTCTCCCTTCCTCATGTAGTCGAGCGTTTTGGCTTCCTCCGGACAATCTTTGCGGACATGGCCATACTCTCCACATTCTTCGTATGTGGATCTTGCTTCGGCGGCCTTCAAGTCTTGAGCCTCTTTCTTTTCTATCTCCATCTTCTCCAACCTCCTCATGAGCGAGTCGATCTTGCCTTCAAGTATGTCCTCCTTCTCCACTTGCAAGACTCCTTTGACGTTCCCCGTGGGTTGAACCGGATGTAGGCGCCCGGATGACGCCCATGTGTCATTATCCGCGACCTTCTTGAATAGAGTGAAAGCTTCCGTCGGTGTAAGTTCGATGATGGATCCTCCCGCCGATGCATCGATGATCGTCCTTGACGCCATGGTGAGTCCTTGATAGGACTTTTGCACGAGGTCTTCCTTCGGGAACTTGTGATGTGGAACCGCCCGAGTGTACTCGTTGAAGCGCTCGAATGCCTCCGAGATAGTTTCCGTAGGATATTGAACAAAGGTGGCAATCTTATTACGCAAGCTTTGAGTTTTACCCGGTGAGTAGTATTCCTTCATGAAAGCCTTCATCAACGTGTTCCAATTTTGCACCTCTCGGTTGAGAGTGGAACCATTGCAAAGCCTTCCCGAGTAGTGAGAACGGAAAAAGCCTTGCCCTCATTTGATCTTGAGTCACCCCATCCATATTGAAAGTTTGACATAGTTGAATAAACGCTTGGAGGTGAAGGTTCGGATCCTCTTTACCGGTGAAGGGTTAATGTTGCACCATGCGGATTGTTGAGGTCCTGATCTCGAACGGTCTTCCGATCTCCTCAGGTTCAAGATTGGTAGGTCGATGATGTCCGGGTGCATAGCTCCCGATCTTGCGTTCTTGCGGTGGTTGGTCACCCATCGGTGGAAGTCGATTCTCCCGAGGACTTTGAGGTGCTGAATTCTTCGGAGATTCCTTTGATCCTTTGTCTTCCGACTCTGAATCTACGAAATCCAGCTTTTTAGCTTGATGTGCTTCGCCTCCTTAGCCTCAGAAAGTTTTTCTCGAACATCCACAAAATTATCGGGTTTGTTGAGAGGTAGCCGTCCATCTCCTGTTAGGGTTAGCAATAAACAAAATATGCAAAAACTAGAAAGTAAAACAAATCTATGAAAACTAGGGTTAGACAAACTAGATTAGATGTATTTTGAGGATGATCAAAGTTTAGTAGATGCAAAAGAAAACAAAAGAAAACTGAAAATTACAAAAAAGGCAATAAAAATCAAATCTTGATCACTTGTTCCCCGGCAACGGCGCCAGAAAAAGGGGCTTGTTGATGGTTAATAGTTGTATCAAAGTTCGTTTATGACTTGCAAGCGGACAAGTCTCCGTCAGAGTCAAGGGACCCTTCTTCCCTCAGTGGTGAACCCAAGGTATCGAATCCGTGGAACAAATGTGTGACGCAAAAGTTGATCTAGTAAAGCCAAGTAACTCCAATCTTCAGTAAAAGAAACCCTAATGCATCTAGATGAAAGACACGAAACTAATCTAATCTACTAAAGACCAGAGATAACAAAGTAAGATTGGGTAGATAAACCGATCTAGAGGGATCGGGGTAAGCCTTTTGTTGAAGTTCCAAGCAAGAGAAGAAGTAGCAAATCGAATCTTATTAGAAGCCTCTTTAAATCGTGGTTTCCCGTCCAAATCCGAAAACATCCGCCTGGAACCCCCGCTCACTGTCACAACGATCCCTACTCATGAGTCTAGGGCAGTCAAAAGACAAGTCGAGATTCTTCGAAGATCCGGCGTGTACCTCTAGCCACCGGCTACAAGAACACCCTATGTAATCTATCTCGAGAATACAATTGAATAAGCAAAGCCGATCGAAAACGAAATCTTCGAGGAAACACTTGATCGCTAGGAAAGATTCAACTTGATAATTCAACTATAACAATGATACATACACAAGATCACCACCGGATCCTTCCTTGATCTTGCTTCTAACTCTAGGAACTCCGACGTGGTCATCCGTGCAAGGTTCCCACGTCTAGGGAAACCCTAGTCAACTAGCTCGACCTCTCTCCGAGATGGTGTCCTCTTCTCTCGCTCCGGCCGATGACAAATTGGATGATGCGTGGTTTTGGCCGTGGGGCTATAAATAGTGGCGATGCCTAGGGCAAAGGAGGGGCAACAGCCCTCGGATGGCTGGGCCGACCGCCCGGCCACGGGCGGCCCATCCAGCCCACCGAGGCCTCCTTTGCTCTACGCCGGTTCCTTGCTTCTGGATGTTTCCCTTCCGCATGTAGGTCCATGTCGCCGCTTCTCCCAATTGGGCATAACTCCTTGTCTTGCAAGATTCAACACTTTTCGTTAGGTCCTCGAGTTTGTCGCTTCTGATCAAGTCCCCGACTTCTTGGAGTTAAGTTTGCTTCATTGCATGACTTGTACGGGGCTTCAAGGTCTTGTCATAAGGTGCTTGATGAACTTATCCCGAAAGTCTTGCTATCAACGCTAAAACCCTGCATAAACACTAAACTCCAAAACCGACATGCACACGTGAACTTGTTATACCACGGGGGTTAGTACCAATGGATAAGGTATAAAACTTATGCCAACACCGAAGGTAAACTCATGGCTAGGTTGACGGATTTTCACCGTCAACATGGGTGTAACATGTGCTGAGACAAGTTCATCTTTTCGAAAGTTTTCAAGAACAAGATATCTGCCCAACTTCCATTATCTACTAGGATTTTTCCAATGACCCATCCAGCTATGTTCACTTCGATGACCATGGATCATTGTGATTCGTGGACTTGAGCCTGAAGTCTTCTTCTGTGAATGTTATCGGCACCTTGGCCCATTCTGGTCGCGCAGCTGGACCATCATTTATGATTGTATTCACGGATCTGAAATAGTTGTTTCTCTGCTTTTTGGTTTCAAATTCCACGACTGATCGTCCTGTGATTGGCATGATTGTTCCAAAAGATGGCAAGGCTTTCAAGTTCTGAGGTCTTGAACGAACTTGATTCTGGTCTTGACGAACTGTCAGGTGGTGGTGGCAATATTTCTCGGATTGGCTGCGGTTGCTGAATTGATTGAATTGCCTGCGACGAAGGGTAGAACTGCTGAGAGAGTTGCCAAGATGGTTGTAGTTGCTGAAATTGCTGCATTGTGACTGGATTTGCTTGAGAATTCATGAACTGTGGTTGCCAGAAATTCGGGCGAAGTTGGTTCGGCATTGAGGAGGCGATACTCATCATTGCTGGCAATATTCTTCTTGGTTTCTGGGCACCCTTCGGTGCTATGTCCTCTTCCATGATACTGGCAGTAGAAGTATGGATCTCTTGGATTGTATTTTGTGAGTTTCGGGGGTCCTCTTCCCCTTCCCCTTCCTCTGGGTGCAAATCCTCTTCTTGTGCTTGGTTTGTTGTTCTGATTGGGCTGAGGATTTTCCACAATGTTGATGTTTCGCAAATTCTGGGATTGAGGTCTCCACATCATTTCTTTATTGCCTTGCCGTGCTTCGTTTCGTTCAGCTACTCTTCTGCGATGATCGTCATCGGACAAGATGTACTCTTCAAGTTCATTAAAAAGTTCATTGATTGTCTTGGGTTTCTTTCGTGTCAAGTGTGAAGCTGTTGGTCCTGGAGTCAGACCCTTGATCAGTGCTTTGATCATTGTTTTGTCATCCGCTTCGGGAATCTGGGATCTCTGCTGCACGAATCTTCTTACGAAGTTCCGTAATGGCTCTCTGTCTTTTGCTTGCAGTTGTACAGATCTGATGACTCGGTTGTTGTTTCATGGAATATCTGAAATGCTTGCATGAATTTCGTCTTGAGATCGACCCAGCTGCAGACTGAGTGGTTTGTAGTAGAGAGTACCAGTTCAGAACTGGACCTTCACAGGCAATGATGAAAGATTTGGCCAGTGCGACATCATCTCCTCCTGCTGAGTTTACGGCTTATTCGTACCTCATGAGGAACTGTCTAGAATTTCCAAAACCATTGTATTTCGGGAGAGATACTAGTTTCAACTTTGGTGGCCATGGTGCAGTTTGCAAACCTATGGAAAATGGTGACTCAGGATCCACGAACTGTGAGATTCCATTACCCGTGAAGAAATTTTCTTTCGGGGTTCTTCTATTTGGTCCAGAATCCTGGTGTGGTGAGTCTTGCCACAATGAGCTATTCTCTTGTTCTTTCATTTCATCAATTTCTCTTTGAATTCTTTCAATTTGTTCTTTTGCTTGGTTAAGTTTTTCCAGCTTTTCTAAAGCCTTTCTTTTTGCTTGTAGTTGGTTTGCGAATCTTTCTTTCTCTTTCTGTAGTTGTTGTATTTTCTGTTGTACTTCCTCTAGTTCTCTGTCTGACCTCATCATCATCATCATCATTTCATGAGCATCTTGCGTGTACTATTCTAGAGTGTGTCGTCTTCTCAGCCCTTGCTTTTTGGAGAGCCTCGAGTTTTGCCCTCCGCTCTTGATCTGTGATGTGCGAATGTTCCAGAGTGTGATAGATTCCGTTGTCTTCGTCATGATAATGTTCTTCTTGGTCGATCTCAGTGAGAGCGTTCTTCTTGGACCTCTTCTGTGGTGGCATCGTGAGCTATTTTTCGGCTGAAACACGGTGGGCGCCAATGTTGGGGGGTCTGAAAAATCGGATGGAATCCCCTAACACAAGAGTCAGGAACAAGTGCATGAAAGTTACGACCAGGAGACGAAGAATCTTCGAAAGCTTGTTCTCGCCTCAAAAGTTGTGAACCCTTTTACACGTGCCCTCGCGCCCCCTTTTATAGGGAGATGGAGGGACTTTTACATTCTGAAAATACCCACGAATATAAGGAATATTCCTAATGTGAACACATACACGAATGTCTTTTACATCCCGTGATTTGCGAGGCTAATTTCACACATTTACAAGCCTGCCACTAAGTTCACCACGTCAAGCCAGACTTTTGAAACAGCGTCTTTGACTTGGCTTCTCATTGGTTTCTGAATCTCTTACGTGAAGATCTTCATACATCAAGACTTCCAATTTGGACTTCAGTAGATTCCCGAATTTCGCAGATCCCGTTTTCAGAGCTTCGCGAGTTCAATTCAAAGCTTCGGAGTTCGTGATTCCGGTGTTTCGCGGGTTCATGACTCCAGATCTTCGCAGGTTCATGATTCTGGAGTTTTCGCGGACCTTAAATATCCTGAAATGGGGTAAGAATTCGAGCATAGAGACCAAGTTCGGCTGTCTTTCTCGAACATTCACTCGTAAACTAACGAAACACCCCATAGGAGCCAGGCCGAATCTTCCATCAAGTGTATCTCACGAACTTCGGCAAATCTGACGTTTCAAGGGTGTAAGGCCTTTACGAATTCCCCAACAGACAGCTCACAATGATTACGTTTGTGTTTTTTTACAGCCTCATCCTAGCTGCTGTGTAACTGGCATATTTGGACCTGTGCGTGTATCACGCTGCGTGTATGAAACTATGTTTTATTTGATGTCGTAACTAAGATGCAAAATGTTGTCATAAATTGTGTGTTAAACAATTGTGTCGTTTTGGATCATGTATGTCAGTATGTTCAAATAATGCTATATTCAGTTGGTGTATTTTTTTTGATTTATTTTTTTCATTGCTTGCCGTTTGCTTTTCTTTTTTTTTATTTTTTATACCTTTTGCCAACAACCTGCACTAAGCAGGGGGTGTCATGTTGCATGTCAGTGTGTTGCAAAGTTTACATACACCATGTTGCAATTCGACACGAACCATGTTGTAAATCGTTCTTTCTACAGAGATGTCAATATTAATTTAAAAGATCATTACCTTTTTTTCCTCCACAGAGACATCAGCCAAAAGGACTTTTTTCTGTTTTTTGGTGGTGCTGCAAATGCCTAGTCACACTGTTGCAATTGGCACAAAACACATGTTGTAAACAGCCATCTACAGCCCCCTCTGTAAACAAAGGTTTTTTTTGACCGCCTTGTGTAACCCCCCCTTACGATGTTGCAATTAGCTTGACCCACATGTGGTAAATGGGGCATTACCAGACCCGTACCTATGTAATGATAATATAATTTGGTAGTGCTGCAAATGCCCAGTCACACTGTTGCAATTCGCACATAACACATGTTGTAAACGGCCATCTACAGCCCCTCTGTAAACGGCCATCTACAGCCCCTTACCATGTTGCAATTAGCTTGACCCACATGTGGTAAATGGGGCATCACCAGACCGGCACCTATGTAATGATAATATAATTTAGTATCTTAGCATATACTTTTATAGTTCGCACATATTTCAAGCAGTTATGTATAGTTTGTAAGACCTTTTATTACAGCAAGAAAAACACAAAGAACTTTTATTTTTCTTTTTACTCCAGCAACCTTTTTCATCTTACTCCTCATAGTTTACACGCGCAACTCTCCTCGCACTGCTTCTTGTCACCGACCTGCTGAGTCCTTGAACACCCTCTGTCTCACAGCTTGATTGTGTTTCTGCCATGTCATTACCTTGTGGGTCATTTTCTTCATTCAGATACTTTCCTTTCTTTGGCCTTCCTCTTTTTGGGGGGGGGGCAACATTTTGCTTTTTTGCTCTTTTTTTATTCAAACGCATTTCGTATGCACTCTTTCGATTTGGGTTCAGCGGACATGTCGTGATGTAGTGCGAACCACACACATGACACCCGCTGCATTCCCTGTCACCATAGTTTTCCTTGTCATATGTGTTGAATGGATTACCTTCATTATCAGCTTCAACACCACTTTTCCTTTTACTGCTAGAGGATCTGCCTTTTGTCTTCGATTTGGGCGGCTCAATCAGCTACACCGCCTCACTAAACACCCCCGATGATGGTTGGAATTCAGTGGTTGTTTCATTTTCAGTTATAGATGGGCTCCTTTCAAGATTACCAGGGTAGGCTGATGATGTCATCTTTCATTTGCTGCTAATCCAGAATCCCCGCCTCTTCTGAACATCTCAATCCATGGAATAATCCTGTCAAGCTGTCGGTTGGTCTCCTCACATGCACGATCTGACCTACTCCCTGCTCTTCCTAGCTTCATCAATTTGGGCAGCAGGCTTGACATCCGGGTTTGTTCACGACTTGCTGTTGGACCAATTCTCACGCCATCATGTCGATCCCATGGTACCTCCAGCCTTGCATCATGTGTATACCATCTCAGTATGTACTTCTCTGGGATTTTCTTGACCTGCAGGTGTGTGGAGGCTCTTATAACATGCATGCAGAATAGCCCTGCATTTTTTTCAATAATGAACAAATTTATTAGTCAATAAGTCGCAAACAACATCCAACACATGTTGTAATTGTGTGACCACCAGAGTTGCAATTTGTTTTTTGTGTTTAAGCAAAATCCCCTGTGTTGTTTTCTTTTCAGACCAGAGACATCATTCCTGTGTGTTCCCACTGTTTGCATTCGCATCTGTATTCACCGTTCTCTTTATCCGCCACGACTTTGAATTCATGTTGCGCCCAGCAAAAGATCCCTCCACCTTGTTCATGCTTGACCAACCACCCATTTCTCACTTCTGGGTTTGGATCTGGTCTGATGACAAACACAGTGTTGTTATTGTATTCTTTTTTGTACTCTTGGTATACAGCTCTTGTATACACTCTGCACAGCTGCTCATCAAATTTTGCCTTGCAAGCCCGCACCACCTCAGCCTGCATAAGCAATACATTTTTTTAGTATGTTTTCTTTTTTCCCTTACAGGTAATTTGTTTAACCACAGTGTTGTAATTTGGCCAGTGCAAACAGTTGTAAATGGTACATCACCTGCGCATAGTGCGTCTCTCCCGCATCAATGTGGTCAGCGTGATGAAGCGAATCTAACATCCTCCTAGCAAACATGTGTAGGCTAATGCTCTCATTGACATAACCTTCTTTCAGCACCCTATTTTGGCTCTTAGACCGCTGTGTTGACGTCATCCCGCCACAATACATCCCCTTGAAATAAGCTGCAATCTATCTCTCCCTCTTCTGCCACAAAGCTATGATAGCAGGATGGTCAACAATGCCGCACTCATCAACGAGTTTCTTCCACTCAACCTCAAACTGTGTCGGACCTAATGGATAGTTTATTAATGATTCAAGTCTTTCCTTCAACCCCTTATCCTTGTGCTCGATGTATAATTGTTCCAGCTCAAACTCCCACTGCCGTGTGATGTGCCAACGGCAGTTCCTGTGCTGAGACTTGAGGAATATCAGCCCAATTGCAATTCTCATGGTAGGATCTTCATCTGAAAAAGTGCAGAAAAAAACATGTAGTCTGATGCTGGCATGTAGTAATCGACTACCCATGTTGGTTTCAACATGTGTGCCCCCATGTTGTAAAACGGTTGCAGTTTTTTGTTTTTTTTTTGCATAGGTAATGGTAAAAGGATGTAGCCATGTAGTAATTTGACGCTTATGTCTGTTGCAATTTTGTGTGCCACAATGTTGTAATTGGTTTGCATTTTTTTTTGTTTTATGCACAGTTTTTCCACGGTAAATTAGAGAGTGCAAAACTGATTCCAGAGAACTCAATCTACCAACTTACATATAGGGGAATAGCATCAACAGTTTATACAGAAGCATTTTCTTGTTGTTATCAAATCTACTACACTATAGTTTGCAATCAGTTTTAATTTTTCAGAGAAAGCATTTTTATCAAAAGGCTAACCTGTCAGCGTCTTCCCACGCATGCAACTCTTAAACGTCTGAAACAACCATTTGAATGACCCTACTGACTCATCACCAATCAGCGCATGTCCAAATGTCACATTCTTCAGGTTGTTGTTAGCCCCAAAAAATATGGCCAGCGGCATGCGCTTGCTGTTGGTTTTATGCGTGGTATCAAAGGTTATGACATCCCCAAAATCCCTATACTCAGATCTTTGGCTTGCATGGCTCCAGAAACTGTTTTTGATCACACCAGTTTTTGGATCTTCATCCACATCCCAGTATAAATGCTCGTTGTTCTCCTTGCATTCTCTGAAGAATTGTAGAAGCTTGTTCAAGTCATCTTCTCTTTCTTCCCTTGCTTTTGCTGCCTTCCTGTGACCATTTTCAAAATGAAAACATACAATACAACAGTTTTTCAAAAACACATGTTGTAATTCAGATATGTTACATGTTGCAATCAGAAATATGTTAAAGCTGCAATCTGTTGAAAATAAGGTAAACAACACATACATGTTTTTTATGTCCTTCTCAGTGAAGCCCCACATATGCCGGCCATCATAAAGGTCTGACATCACGTTCAACACCGCCTGGTGCAGAACCCTGTTCTTTGTCATTATGTTAAATATGTCGCTAATGCCATCCTCCATGTGCTTGTGGGTGTGCATATACCTCGTCATCCTTGCAGATGGTTCCAATTTGTGGTTGTGTGCTTCCTGTACATGGTCAAAGTACCAAAAATTGTGCTTCACATCGTTTTTGACCTTCACATAAGCTGGGCAGCTGCATCTTCTCGACCCCTTTTCTGTTTTTGCTGGCTCCTCTTTTTTTTGGGATCATGCCACCCTTATCTGCTGCAAACCCAATGGCTGGTTTTCTTGCTTGTTCTCGCTGTCCGCAGACTGAACCCAGAAAGTTTTGCATAGTCTTTGTTAAACAAGTAAGCATCATCCTTTGCGGAGAATCGTTGGCCCACTCTCGGCACAAATACAGCGGCTATAGCAGTATCCTGTTACCACAAGGGAGAACACATGTAAAAATACGACACCATCCTTTATTTTTTTTTAATTGCCCCCCCCCCACTATTTTTAGGCACAATAAATCATTTTTTTCTCAATCAGTTCAACTGGCTTTGTTGTAATTAGGTATGGTTCACCGTTGCAATCTGTTTTTTCAACAATGAAGGAACTCCTACTTTTTTTCTCCAGCACATAGGTGCAACAGAAACACTACTAATGTTGTAATTAGGTATGGTTCATTGTTGCAATCTGCTTTTCAACAATGACGGAACTGCTACTTTTTTCTCCTGCTCATAGGTGCAATAGAAACACTACTAATGTTGCAATTAGGTATGGCTCACTATTGAAAATCATTATCAGTATCCCAACTTCCCCTCTTTTTTTCCCCTGCTCACTGTTGCAATCAGATTTTTTTTTGCATCTAATCATTGCACAAGCATTCAATAATCTAAATCCCGCAACTACATCTAGTTTGAACAGGGTAGTTATGATGAGAGTAACTCGCGGGATAAAATAGCCTTTCTGCATCCGGTGCCACCAGATCCCCAGGAGGCAACGCAGCTGGCGGGCGTGCCGACGTATGATGGAGGGATCAGTAGCAGATCCGGACGGCGTCAGCCGCGCAGGAGTTGGATCCGCAGCTGTTGAGCTCGGGAGAAGTAGAGGTGTCAACGATGGCGCTGAACAACCTCCATGGTCATTGCAACGAGCACTCTCTGGTCCGCCCTGACGATATTCGTCGCATAGCGCTCAGCAATCAACATCGAAGCGAATCAATGCTTCTGCCGGAAGTATCATCAGGACAGGCAAACCAGGGTCGATCTGCGACGGCGGCCCCATAATCCACAACTAATCTCGAAGTTTTCGATGGAGCGGCACAGTGGTGGCGACGGCAGCGAGGCGGCTGCCCCGAGAGAGTTGGACGAAAAGCCGATTGTGTTCAGGGTTCCCCCTAGGTGTTTTTTTTTGTCTGGATTTCTTTCCCTTTTTCTCTCCCCCGAAAGTCAACTTTTGTACAGACACCAGCGTTTTGCAACCACGGCATACAATGTGTTGTAAATGCACGACCATCACATTGCAAACCGCATCAGGTTCGGGATCCGGATATGCGCGGGGAGGTGGGGGGAGGCAATTAATGAGGTTGCGGTCTTTCTTTTTTTTCGCTCACGACCGAGGTAACCAGGGTATATCTAATGTTGTAAACGCACGTGAAGGAATGTCGTAAATTGAGCCAGGTTCGCACCTGGATGCGCCGGGGTCGGGCGGGGGCCCAATCAATGAGGCCGCGGTGGGCTGCGATCGTTTTCTTTTTATTTTTGTTTTGCGGGCCGGTCGGTGGGGGAGGGGACACGCGCGCTTCCTTTTGTTGTGGGCCGAGACACTGGCGGAGCCAGACAGGGTCTGTGCAACCTAGATACAAGTTGCACCTTGTTGCATTTTAGCCTCGCCGTGTGTGTGTCTATATATATATATATATATATATATATATATATATATATATATATATTAGGTTATCAATATTCAATTGATAATATGAACCAATATTCAAATAATTTTGTACAATCATATCTATAAATACTCATGGTCATTCAATCCCTAAATATGGATCAATATCTATTTGGACCGTGGGATGGTAAATTTAGTACCAAGAAAGGGTGTGTGTGTATCATGCAAATTACAACATGCTTAATACTGCAGTTGTAGATAGCTTGCTATAGTGCAACTCCAAAACACCATATTGGTGGGAGTAAAAACTGTATCCACAGATATCAAATGGTACTTAAATATTTTGATTATTATTTCAATTCTTGACCAAGTAGGATATTTAAGATACTGACTAACTAATCCCCATGCTACCAGATCATAGACTGATACAGATAATAAAGTTTTCCTATTAGTCATCAAAATGGACTCTAAGAGAAACATTTATTTGTCATTCTGAGCATCATATTCATATATGAATTCAATGAATGATAAAATGTGATTCCATATCATCACTAACATTATCCATAAATGATAATGCATCGTGTATTGATCAAAATGCTTATCCTCACTTTTACAAAATGAGAGTAAATATCTTGCAAAAACACACTCACTGATGTGCTTATCGACAACTACACCGTAGAATAGTATTCATGGTAAGTGGTGAGTGAACAAATTAAATTTTGCAAGGTTCAGGGGAGATATCCTCATCAATTACAAAAGAAATGTGAGACAAAAATCTTGCAAACCAAATCATGTCATAATCTTACAAATTTATTCACAAAGTCCTTACCAACATTATTTTTCCAAAAAATATGTTTTTGGAATTGACATGCGACAACTCAAAGATTTGTAAAAATCAAGGGGAGACACTTTTGATATAAACCTACACATAATCATATGATTATGAATATTGTACTCTTTTTCCTATATGAGTTTTTCGTTACAAGGTTCTCATAAAAGGTTTTATTGAGGCCATATCAATACAAGAATATATCTCATATCACCTAATTTTTCCACTTAGGTTTTCTCTACAAGAGTTTTTAAGAAGATATAAAAATCCCTTCGCATATTTTCCAATTGGGTTTTGGAGAAGGTTATTCAAACATGAACCTCACATCATAACATTATTAATATTTAAACTTATTTATGAGTTTTCCTTTCATGGTTTTCTCATATAAGTTATCAATGAGACAATAATCTAAAATGTCATATCATTTTCTCCTTATATTTTCTCAATGAGTTTTAAAAGAGTTTTAATGGCATATACACATACAAGTTGGTTTCTCCACAAAATTTTTTCCCAAAGGGTTTTTGGAGGAGTTTTACAAAATAATATACAGAGATGATTGAAGAGAATTACATCAAGATCACATGGAGCAATTGATTAAGGGGGAGTGTTGTGAAACATTAATTAGTGATCAATTAGCCTAATTATGTAATTAGGGAAGTTATTAGAGATGTAACTGCCCTGTCACAAAGGGACACCCAGAAGGGGGTGTCTTCACACCCTTTCACTCTGTTTATATTCAAGGGTGCCTCCTCATCAATCAATCAATCATTCCATTCCATTACATTTTTCTCTCAACAGTCAAGGTGTCTTGGCACGTGGTAAGGCTGGAAACTACTTCCATCATCGCGGCAAACTGCTGCGTGTCACGCAATAGCTCAGCACTTCCCTTTTCGCTTCCATTTTTCTACCAAATTTCAATTCAAATTTTCTCCAACTTTTCAATACAAGCTCAACTCACTTCTTTAATCACTAACCCGGCCTATGAAGGTTTAACTTGTAGATTTGAAGTTTGGCCAACCGAGCAATGCACCTAGCAAATTAGAATATCAAAATCAGGCGCGGTCGGGCCCCTTACTCTGAACCTCACGTCCACCCATTAGAAAATTTCCCAGGCATCCCGAGTTTAGGGTGTGTTTGGTTGAGCTGTGGCTTTTGCAAAAGCTACTATGAGCTGGGGGCTGCGGAAAAGCAGCTGTGAGAAAGCTACCTGTGAGGAAAGCAGAAGACCGTTTGGTGAATCGACTATGACTTTTGAAACAAAATGTTGGACCGACCCACATGTCATCCATACCCACATTTCTCACTCTATTCCCTCTCTCAGACGACTGGACCCCTTGCTTGTCATCTTCTTCTTCTTCCTGTGGACAGCCGCAGGGAGGCACCGTAGGGGCAGCCATGGAGGAACGTCGGTGTGGAGGAGGTGGACCCTCGACAGATGAGCTCGTGTCCCCGCAGCCGGCGGTGGAGGCCGAGCCTATGCAGTGGAGCTCGGGCCGGCGGCGGAGCACGCGCTCGTCGGAGGAGCTCGCGGTCCCAGGGCCGGCGGTGGAGGTCGCGCCCGTCTGGCGGGCGGGGCCCGGCGGAGGAGGTTCCGCCCGTGCGAGGAGCTAGGACCGCCGCCACTGCCGCCCACCAGGGCTGCGGTTAGCTATGCTTCCGCCCGCCGCCCAAGCCAACAGGATCGAGAGGTCGCGTCACTTTGATTTGAGGTCGTATGAGCTCGAGAGGGTCGTTGTCACTTCGATTTGAGGTCGGAGGAGCTCGTGGGAGCCGCCGTCAGAGGAGCTCGAGGGGGCCGTCACCGATTTCAAGTCGGTGGAGCTCGAAGGGGTCGTCCATCGGCTGCTCCCGGCCTGCCGCTTGTGTTGGTGCACGCCTGTGCTCCGGCCGGATGGCGCGCGCCCTCGCCGGCGCAGGTGTCGACACCCACATGCAGATCGAGAAAAGGAGGAGGCCGATCCGGATTGATCGAGAGGAGGCTGTCGCTAGGGGCACCGGCGGTGGTGGCGTGAGGTGCAGAGGAGAGCGGAGGGATGGGAGGCGAGAGAAATAAAAAGAAAAGAATGAACCAGTACCTACATAACCAGTGGCAGGTGGGTAATTATTTGACCCAAAAGCAGGTGAAAGCAGGGGGCTACGCAAAAGCTGCTTTTGGCTGTGGCTTTGGTTGGGCTATTGGCTTTTAAAAGAAAGCAAAAGCAGGAAAAGCCCAACCAAAGGCACCCTTAATCCCCTATTATCATGGAATTTCAAATTCAAACTTAACTCCATTAGACGAATAAAAGAAGTTCAATCAATTGTTTTGCAACCCCAAGATAGTTACATGTAGAGGACACTAGTCCAATTGACCTTGCAGCCCTAAGACGGCTTCATCGGGTTGGGGGTGTAGAAGCTCATGAGAGGCACAGCGGTTCGGGTCTTCCTTGGCATGGGGAATTCCTCCACTTGTCCGGTGTGAAAATCAACACTGAGCACGTCTTCCTTTCTGGCGAAGAGCAGGGTTGTTGGTGGTGCGAAGCCAATGAGGTGACGGACACCCGGAGCAGGGAGGTCGAGCTGACCTTTGTCCATCCAGTCAGTCACATGATCCGAATTCACCACCGCCTCCCACATCTCAACCGTGGACGGATCGATCAAAGCAGCGAACAGGAGCTTGTTGGTGGATGCCGGCATGAGCGTGACGCCGCGCTTGTCGTCGTAGCTGTGGTGGTACGGTGGCATGTCGACGAAGGACAGGCGCTCCGCCTCGCCGCCAAAGTCGTACCGCACCATCGTCCTTCCGTATGTTCTGAAGAAGAGCGAGTTGCCCACGAGGACGGTCGGTTTGAGTGCAATTTCATCCCGCGCCGCAGCAGCTGTCTTCTGTGTTGACGCGGTGGCCGTCCAGGCGGCGGTGGCGGAGTTGTAGACGAATGCCGATGCGATCCTCGTCCTCCGACGAGCACCACCCGGAAGGGTCCGCCGTGGCAGCATAGATGGTCGCACCCGGGAGAGTCGCAGACGATGGCCGCGGTCCAGTTGTCGGACGTGGACGGGAACTCCTCCGGGAGCTGCAGCTTGTGGTGCTTGTTGCCGACGGGGTCCCACACGATGATGGACAGCTTGTCCTGATCATCATCATCGACGGGGTCGAAGTCCTCATCCTTGATGACCACGAAACCGGAGCTGGGAATCTCGAACGTCACGCGACCGTGCCGGGGCAGCTTCTGGAACAGAACGCGACCGTGGCGGCTGTCGAGTACGGTCAGCCCGTCGCCTTCCTCGGGCAAGCTGGTGGTGAGGCCGGTCAGGGCGGTGGGAGGAAGCCGGCGCGCTCACGCAGTGACGCCCAGTCGTTGTAGACGTAGCCCAGCATTGGCGGCCTGCCGTGGAACTCGCGGTAGCACCGGAGGAACATTGGGTCGGTGACGACGCGGCGCCATCCCTTGCACACAGCGGTAGCGCGGATCAGAAGCTCCGGCTGGTCCGCAGGGAGGCGTAGCAGGATCACCGGGTACGCGTCGTCGACGAGCAGTTCCGGCGTCGGCGAAGGCGAGCGGCGGCGGCGAGGTTCCTCCTCGTGGCGCTCCGAGCGGTTCTGTCGAGGCGCGTCCGAGAGGCTCTCACGCGTCGGCGACAGGGAGCGGGGCGTGTAGCAGGGACGAAGTGCGGCCGCATGGCGCTCCGGCGTGGGCGACGCCGAGCGGTGGAGACGAGGTGCGTCCGCGGGCCCTCGAGCGTCGGCGGCGGAGAGCGGTGGCGTGGAGCCTGGGGACGGGCGCGTCCGCGTGGCGCCCAGTCGGCGACGCCGAGCGGTGGGGGCGACGTGCGTCCTCGAGGCACCCCAGCGTCAGCGTCGGCGAGCGGCGGCGTCGGACTTGGGGAGGAGGAGCGTCCGCCATGGCGCACACGGCGGCGGCGCGGATCAGATGCTCCGGTTGGTGCGCAGGAGGCGCAGCCGCTCCCGCGTCGGCGAGCGCGAGAGGCGGCGGCGAGCTTGGGGACGAGGTGCAGCCGCGAGGCGCTCCAGCGTCCGCGACGTCGAGCGGCGACGCCGAGCCTTGAACGGGGCGCCTCCACGTGGTGCTCTGGAGTCGGTGACGACGAGCGGTGTGGATGAGGTGCGTCTGCGAGCGTCGGCGACGGAGAGCGGTGGCGTGGGGCCTGGGGATGGGGCCGTCCGCGTGCCGCTCCGGCGAGCGCGACGGACGAGGCGCGTCCGCCATGGCGTGGCGTCGCAAGCGGTTGTTGCTTGGTCGGAGAGGGAGAGAGAGAGGAGGCGTGGGGAAATTGCAAATCCGTTGTGGGAGGCGGTTACCCAGCCGTTCGGTTTTACTCGAAGCCTACCACCGGCAGGAGGGGCCCACCACAGCGCAGGCGGTACGCCGGCGGCGTACGACTCCTCGCCCAAATTTCGCATTTTCCATTTTTTTCTTTCTTCACTTTTTTCTTTTCTTTTGGCGAACGCTGGGCTGTGTTTGGGAGGCGTGTCACGTTTTCACGGGTTCACCTTATAATTATTTTTCCTCATAATTATTAATTACGAAATGTTGTAACATTTTTAAAAAACATTCCAACATTTTGCAAACAACATTTCTCATAAAAAATTGAATTAATATTCTTTGCAAAGAGGCGCATCAACATTTGTGAGGAGAAAACACTGGATCCAACAATTTTTTCAAAACTTTTTCACCAACATTTTAGTGAAAATGTTGATCAACAATTTTGAAGATGTTTCAATATTTTTTTTAAGTGTATGAACATTTTTTATGAAAAAAACTTTACATCTAGATCACCAGGCGGCCCACCGGCGCGCGGGGCAGGCCACGGCGGCCTCTGAGCGCACTGGGGCGCAGTGGCCAGCCATCGGCCGGTGAGCTCACGCCAGCCGCGTCGCACAGCAACCATGGTTGCGGCCCACATGATGCGGGCGCTGCAACAGCGGGCCGAGTCAGGCCGGGCGGAGATGGTCGCCACATGGTTTGTACGTGGAGATACATGTCAACCGGATCGGTAGCGTATATATTTCCGCATGGGAGGTGAGTTTTGACATGTTTCTATTTTTGCCAAGTTGGTTTGCCAAACTGTTCGAGGCTAATTTTTCTTTTTTTTGGCTAAAATTAGATGTATGCCAAGTTAGTTTGCCAAACTGTTTCCAATCAGAAACCCTGAGAGAGAAACAAAATTATGTTTATATCCTTCCACCTCTTGAAAACTTGCATCATGAACCCTTCTCTAATCTTTATTTTTTCACCTCCCACCCGACGGCACGTGGGAGAAACGCTGATGCCAAACACATATCGGTATGTATATATATATTTCCACGTGGGGAGGTGAGTTTTGTCAAGTTTCTATTTTTACCAAGTTGGTTTCCCAAACTGTTGGCTAGAGGACCTACCTGGACCCTACTCAGAATAAAGTGAGAGTTTGAGGACATTTTTGCTACTTTCCATGCACCGCTAGCGAGTTCCTGACCACAGGATCGGACAGATCAAACGCCCCGAAATGAGAGCGACATAGCAAGGAGTCGCGGCAGATTTGCTCAAATAAAGGGTTCGATTTCACTCAAGGTCAAACTTAGGATACAAAATTTGGATGTTCTACAATTTATAACCGTGGATGTATTTCATTATTGCCCTACTTCATTGAAAATGTAACTCTTTATTAATGAAAATGCAATTACTCATTATTAATTTAATCATCAACATACCTTGCATGACACCATAAAGATCCAAGTTAATGTGTTGTGCAAATTTCTTGAGATTATATATTAAGCAGCCAGTTTACACAAAGGTCCTCAGAAGAAGACCTAATTATAACTTGGAGAATAACAGCTATAGTGGAGAAGTTGATGACGGCGAGCTCGCCGGCGGAGGGCTGTAGAGGCGTCGATGGTGCATACACCTGGAAGGAAAGACCGGGTAAAGCGTTGATTGAAGGTGGCCGATGGAGCCATTGAGGAAACACACGCCGGGTGACCGAAAGATAATTTGCTTGCCATCATCGGTGATAGAAAAAGAGGCTCCAAGTCGCGTCCCGGGGGAGACGAAGTCGTCGAGCCAACGTCGGATGTGGAGCTGCTTGATAGAAGTGGGGACCAGTAGGATCTAAGGCTGGAAGGTAGAGTTGGAGGCGGAGACGTCGTGCAAAGGTGGCGGAATAGAGGAGAGCCCAACCAGGATGAGGAGGAGGTGAGCAACATCACCACAAACCAGATCCACCCAAGAGGGGGTTGATCCGTAGCCACAACCCTCCAATCGACCTCAATTCCGGTTGAATAAGGGACCGTAGAAAGGGGACTCAAGCAGCAATGAATGGAGATGGGCAGACATGGCCAGATGGGACTGCGAGAGAGAGCGGAGTTATTTTATTTGTACTAACCTGGGCCGCGAAGGCCACCGTGACGAAGAAACAGATGAAACCGAAGGGGCCGAAGGGGAGGCGACGGAGAGAGCGCTTTCGCTTCCTTCCGAAGAGAGCGTGCAGGTCCTATTAGAGGGTGTTTGTGGAGACTCACTTTTGACTTTCACCTCAGAAGAACCAGAGCTCAATTCAAAATTTTTTTAGCTTGCTTTGTTAATAAACTCATCCATAGGGTTAGGGATTTCTCAACACTCCCCCTTGGGCGAATACCGCGATCAACTCATGCCTCATTAAAACTCCTAAAAACCCACTGGGAAAAATATGGAGAGAGAGTGCATAGTGTCGCTAAATATATTGTACATGTTGCCTCATTAAAAACCATTTATGAGAAACTTCAGGAAAACTCATATATGGGAAAAAGAGTACAACAAATGTCTTCAGGACAATTTATAATCTTCAGGATTATGAAAATCAGGATCTTCTGGACCCGTGAATAAGAACAACTTTTCAAGGGCGGTCTCCCCCTTAATCCTGCAAATCCCTTAGTCGCCTCATGCCAATACCACGTACACACTTTGTGAAAGTAGTAAACGGTAAAGACTTAGTAAATAAATCAGTTAGATTATCACATGAACGGACTTGCAAAATATTCACTTCGCCCTGCTTCTCGAGTTAGTGGGGAAAGAAAAATTTAGGACCTATATGCTTACTTTTAATGTAACCTGTTTGCATTTGTGCAACGCATGCTGCATTATCCTCATAGATAATTGTGGGAGTTTCAATGCTACTAAGACCACACAACTTCCAGATGGTTAGTCATTCGGCGCAGCCAAACACATTCACGTGCGGTTTCATATAATGCAATAATCTCAGCGTGGTTAGTAGATGTTGCTACTAAAGTTTGCTTGCTCGATCGCCAGGATACAACAGTGCCTCCACAAAGAAACACGAAACCAGTTTGCGATCTTGCATCATTTGGATCGGACAAATATCCAGCATCTGCGTACCCTACCAATCTTAAGTCAATATTCTTCCGGAAAAATAGACCAAAATCTTCGGTACCTTTGACGTATCTAAGTATTGTTTTAACACCTACCCAATGTCTTCTGGTTGGTTTTGCACTATGACAAGCTAGCAAATTTACCGCGAAAGCAATATCAGGTCTTGTGTAGTTTGCAAGATACATTAGTGCTCCAATGGCACTCAAATATGGAACTTCAAGTCCTAAAGGTTCCTCGTTATCACTTTTTGGTCTAAATGGGTCTTTATCTTTCTCGAGTGATCTGACAACCATAGGTGTCTTTAGAGGGTGAGCCTTTGACATATTAAATCTTTCCAGAACCTTTCTTGTGTAGGCTGACTGGTGTACAAAAAATCCTCCAGGGAGATGCTCGATCTGCAGGCCCAAGCAAAATTTGATTTTACTCAAGTCTTTCATTCAAACTCCGCCTTAAGGTAGGTTTTCGCCTCCTCAATATCCTCTGCACAACCAATTATGTTTTTGTCATCAACATAGACTGAGATGATACAAAAACCCTTATGAGATTTCCTAATAAATACGCAAGGAGAATCAATGTTATTAATATATCCCTTCTTCAGGAGGAAATCACTTAGCCGGTTGTACCACATCCGACCAGACTGTTTAAGCCCGTACAACGCCCTCTGCAACTTGACATTGTACATATTGCGATTTGTTTTAGAATCCGGAATTTTCAGTCCATCTGGAACTTTCATATAAATTTCCGAATCCAGCGACATGCATATCACGGTCACTACGTCCATCATTTGCATTTTTAAGTTTAAACCTGCCGCCATAGATATTAAATATCAGAACGTTATGCCACTCATAACTGGAGAATATGTTTCATCGTAATCGATGCCGGGTCTCTGAACCCTTGTGCTACAAGTCTCGCTTTGTATCTCACCACCACATTGTTTTCTCTTTTATACCCATTTGTATTCTCTGAGGAATATATTTAGGGTGTGTGCGGTATCGCCCAATACTTGTCTCTTAGAAAGTGAGCGCAATTCTGTCTCTATCGCTTCTTTTCATTTGACCCAATCTGAGCGCTTCCGACACTCTGCCATGGACTTTGGTTCAGGATCCTCAATTGCATCAGCGATCTTAGAGACAAAATTAATGTCGACATCTGTAGTCTTTCTATTATATAGTTCTCCAGATTCAGCATAATTTATTGAAATTTCTTCAACCGAATCATCATTATTTCCCAAATTACTTGAGCCCGGTTGTTCCGTTGTCCTTGTGCTGTTATCTGAATTTGTGCGCACAGTTGCACTAGGAAAAAAATAAAATTCTTCAAATTTGTCTTAAATTTGACTAGATTTATAAAAAAATTGAATAAGATGAATGGTCAAATTTGGAGGCACAAAAGTCAAACGAATCATGATTTGAAACGAGGGAGTGCTTCCTAATTTGTTGGGTTCGACGAGTTGGGGATAAAGGAACTCTGAGGGGTGGGACCAACAAGTCAGAGGATACAATAAGGATGCAAAGTGTGGGACGTGTCCTATTCGTCAATTTTCCCCCATTTGTGCAGGATTTTTTTTAGGTCATTTTTTTTCTAGTGGATCATGCCTTGTGGAGCTCATGCAGGGAAACGGAGCGGAGGAAAGGGGACTCGAAAAAAAATAATCAACAGTTGTCTAATTATCCGTTGGGAAATTTTCGCAAGTTGCTAACCTCAATAACCTGTAAAAAGGGGCTGCTTTTGTTTTTTTTTTTGGGTGGGTTTGCTTCTGAATTTGTACCGCACTGAAAGCTTCTTTCAAAAAAAAACACATATAGCTTTTAGACTTTTTGCTAACTGAGCAATAATAGTTTGACAAACCAACTTTGCATCTATCTAATTTTGGCAAAACAAGAAACATTGGCCTCTAACAGTTTGGCAAACCAGCTTGACAAAAATATAAACTTGGCAAAACTCACCTCCCCGCGCACATATATGCGCACGGAGATCGTGGTTGCATCGGCGTTTTTCTGTAGGTGGGAGGGTGAAAAAAGAAATAAAGAATATAAATAAAGATCGTGTTTCCTAGTCAAGATGTTCAAATTTTCTTATGGTCTCATGGAAAAGGTCTTAAATTTAGCTAAATAACATGAATACCATTTTCCACTCATTTTATTCTATTACTTCAAGCACTTGTAGTTCAAATTGACTTCTTTCAAAAAAGTACTTCAAATGCAATTAATTAGTTAAATATAGCAAATGACCACAAGAATCTACCAAGTTTTAATATGATGCATCACATGTTGTAGTAGAGTACAAAATAATATTTTTGTAGTGGAGAAATAAAAAGAAGTGCAAAAATCAATTTTTTTAAAAAAATACTTTGCCGTGCGTCGTAGGAAAACGCACGACAAACAAATATGTTTGCCGTGTGTTTTCCTACGGCGCACGGTAAAGGGTATGTCTTGCCGTGCGCCTTGTCCTAACGCACGGCAAAAGGGACGAACAACTAATGGTTGCCAGAGGAAGTAGCGTAGCGTCCGGTTGAGGGAAAAAATGTTTGCCGTGCGTCAAGGTAAAAAACGCACGGCAAACTATTTATTTACTGTACGCCAAGGGAAAAACACACGGCAAACTATTTTTTTGACATGTGTTAATCGCCATGCGCCGTGCAAATGCCACACAGCAAAACACTTCTTTGCCATGCGCCCGAAAAAATGTACACGGCAAAGTTTCGGACGCAAGGCATACACGAAGTTTCCCGTAGCGAGGCCGTGGCTTGTAGGCAAGGACTAGCGCTAGCTAGTGACACTCTCCTATCTAGGGTGAGAATATCAAGTGATTGCGCCAATGCGGTCAGGAGTATAAATGGTGTGGCGATGGCTTCCTACGGCCACATCATCCAGGAGACCAAACGTCAAGAGACAAACTTCCAAAAGACATAGTTTGTTCATGAGAAACGAGAAGCAACCTGGAATCTGATGCAAAGCGCTCACTCACTTTTTGATTCTTTAGGCGGGCATATATGTGGTTGATGAATCGGTCTACGCGTGTGTTTGTAACACGTGCTCTCTACTACCCGTTGAAGCTCGGCAACAACAGGAACGATCTGAGAATTTGGCTACTTTTTTGCGTTTTGGACTCTTTTATGAAAGATTCTCTCACAAGTGCGCCTTTTTTGGAAAGATTTCAAAAAATGGACCTTGAGCTCGGCGTCATGGACCGTGGCGCCGAGGTATAACATCTCGGCGCCACGGACTATGGCGCCGAGGTTGACGACATGGTAAACGGCGTCACATCACAAGTTTTACATTTACCCCCTCAGCGCCGCAGATCACGGCGCCAGCTCGGTGCCGTGATCAACGGTGCCGAGGGGATAAATGTAAAATTTGTGTTTTTTCTCTTTTTCTCTTTTATATTTTAGAAAACAAATTACATCTAAATCCTCCTTATATTATCATAATCATGAAATTATAAAGTAAAAATACTTACTATTGTAATTGCTAATGGTGCTAATTATAATGTAAGTATATTTATTATTGTAATTGTTTGGAACAAATATACTTGTCGAATTTCAAACGAACCAGAAGAGAAGTGATAAAACACAAATTTTACATTTACCCCCTCGGTGCCGCAGATCACGGCGCCGAGCTCGGTCTGATCTCGGCCGCGAAAATGTAAATCTATCGATCACGCGCTACCAAGTCGTCAACAGCGTCGAGCCCGTGGCGCCTTCTCGGCCACGGTTCATGGCCAGCGAAAGGTCATTTTTGAAATCTTTCAAAAAAAAGGTGCACTTGTGAGAATCTTTCAGAAAAGGTTAAAGTAAAAGAGCGGAGAATCGTCGGCATCCACGTCGGCTAATCTTTTCAAGCATGGATGGACGCTCCATAATAACTAGTAGCATTTTAACTAGGCCATGTGTTAATTTCATCGACTCAGTGCAAAAATCAAGTAGGGAGGGTTTGAAACCGGAGTAGCTCCGTGATTCTAGGACGCTAATCCACCGTGAAAACACTGGTGAAAAACCGTCACATGACTAATTGATGATGGGAATCAAGATTGATTATTATATTATGATGAAAAGGCAAACGAAAGCATTGACCCAAGTATTACGGGCAGGTGTCCTCCCTCCCGACTTTTTTTGCTTTTTGGCCCTTTTTGCGAAAGAAGTTCACAATTAGACCCCTGCTGGAAAGAATTCGGAAAATGGACCCTCAGCTCGGCTATGGTACGCCCCGCGCCCGTGGATCTTGGCCTAGGTGGAGTCTCACGCTGCCCGTGGCACGCGGCGTGGCGGAGGATCGGGCGGCGGGCTCGGCGCCACGATCCGTGGCGCCAGCGTGCCCACTGGGCCCACCCCTTTCTCCCATCCCACCGTTCTCATTCGAAACGCCTCCGTCCCAGCCTGCCCGCCTCCCCGCCCGCTGCCCCGCCTGCCGCGCCCCGCTGCCGCCCCGGCCGCCGGCTCCGGCCGCAGCGCCGCGCCGCCTGCAGTCCGCCAGCCGCCCGCCCGGAAGTTTTGAATGCAATCAAAGCGTTAATCCCGATGCATTATGAGTACATGGTAAATCCAAACAAGACTAAGGGTAGGCATAAATTTTCTTTCGCATTTTGGTGCTTCCTCAAAGGTGTCGAGGCATTTAAGTATTGTCGCCCGAAGTTGTTTTCGATCGACCAGACATTTCTTACAAGCAAGTACCTAGGCACACCGCTTATAGCCATATCATGTGATGCAAACAATATGTTGGTTCCTTTGGCTTTTGCTCTTGTTGAAAAGGAGAACAATTGGGGTGGTTCTTGAGGCTTGTCCCATACATGTGGTTGGGCTGGTAGGGAGGTGGGTGTCATATCTGATAGGCAGGAGCATACTTAATGTCGTCAGGCGTGAGCGAGATGGAGGATATCCACCTATACACCATCGGTGGTGTAATCGCCACCTTGCGAGAATCTACTTGAAAGGAGTGTTAGGATAATTTTGATCGCTTTATGATAGCATGCCGTCAACTTGAGGATAAGCACTTTCTTGAGATTTTGGAAAAAGTCGAACAAACATCAAATGGAAGGTAGGCAGTGGTTGTCCGGATTGATGAAAGATGTGCACAAATGGACTAGGGCTCATGACAATGGTGGTTGGAGGTACGAGTTTCAATGCAGCAACATGGCTGAGTCATTCAATAAATTGTTGTTGGGGATACGTGCTATGCCCGTGAATGCTATTGTAATCTTCAGCTTCTATAAGCTTAATGAGTTTTTCAATGATAGACATAAAGCCGCATTGGCGGAGCAGAGTGCTGGACATAGATGGGGTTGGAAGTCTAGAGACCATATCGAAAAAGCAGTAGAAAGAGCATACACACATGAAGTTACATGTTTCGATCATGAACGAGGTTCCTACGAGGTAGTGCAAAGGGGTGGCACAACGTCAGATGGTGAGGTCCGAGAGTCGAGGCGACATGTTGTCATCGATGATTTTTCATGCACTTGTGGTGGACCAAGGCAATACCACTTTCCATGTTCTCATATGGTGGCAGCGTGCAATCATCGCAACTTTAGTTGGCAGAGCTTGATACCTCCTGAGTTTAGTGTTGAGAACCTAATTCGCACTTGGAGTCCTAGATTTGTGCCATTTCGTGATTCTGGAGAGTGGCCTCCATATGACGGTCCTAGGTACATTGCTGATGAAGATTATAAATGGCAGAAGCGCGGCTCAAGGAAGAGGTCGAGACACAAGATGGTTATGGATCAGGTTTCTGGAAGAACTAGGCGGGGGAGAGCAACTCCTTTTCATCGACCCGAGCTATATGAATGCGGGAAGTGTGGTAGATTGGGCCACAATTCACGCACTTGTCGTTGGCAAATTGCCCAGGTGCAATTACATTAAATTCACAAAGTTTTCTTTGCACACCTCTACTTTGATGTTCGTTTCAATTTTTGTATTATTTTCATTCAGGTACTCATGTTCATTTCAAATTTTTTGCAGGATGGCGCAGTTCCATCTGCTGGATCAGGTGTACGACCAGCACCACCGAGGACGTCTAGTGGCGGAGGGGCAGGTATGGGTCGCTTTTTTCAATTATTTTCTATTTCCACATGTTGTATGTATGATGAAATTACTCCATTCTAATTTGTAACTGTTACACAGGTCCCTCCTGTCCTTCGTCCTAGAACCCACCATGGGTTCTTGGAGATGCAGTACGATGAGCGTTACACTCCCCTCCTTCAGAGAGCAGGCCTGGATGTGATCTCTTACTCGGTTCGACGTGGTTTGCCTAAGTTAAACCCGCCGGCTCTCACTGCACTGATTGATAGGTACATATTTATCACTGCATGTCGACTAACTCTACTTTCCCAATCTTGCATAACATTAATTCCTTTTCCATAACACTCTGACTAACTCTACTTTCCCAATCTTGCAGATGGCGACCTGAGACACACACGTTTCATCTACCGTTTGGGGAGATGACAGTTACACTTGAGGATTGCCAGAAGATACTTGGCTTGCCGATTACCGGGATGGCTGTGACAGGGCCTTGTAGGTCCGATGGTTGGAGAGACCGAGTACAGGCCTTCCTTGGGCGCGACCTACCTCTTGCTGAGGAAGGGTCTCGTACGAGTGGGGTGCAAATCACTTGGCTACGTCAAGCTTTCGGACACTGCCCAGCAAATGCAGACTTGGAGACGGTTGTGTACTATTGCAGGGCATGGATTCTTCACCTGTTTGGTTGCATTCTCTTCCCCGACGCGACGGGTGATGCGGCCTCATGGATGTACATCCACTGCCTCACCGACTGGGATCAGGTTGGACAGTATAGTTGGGGCTCTGCAGTGTTGGCTTTCCTCTACCGACAGTTGTGCGAGGCGTGTAGGCGCACTTCGACCACTGCCTCACTTGGTGGTTGCACGTACCTACTGCAGCTTTGGATGTGGTCTCGTGTCCCGGTTGGTCGTCCACAGGTTTTCCCTCGTCGCCCTTGGTTCCCCAATGTCGACCCTCGACGTCGGCCCACAGTTGCTTACTTCTGGGACCAGGTCAGTGTACCTCACGAAAGGAAACCTCGAGCGTATGTTGAGTACTCGAACGAGATGGATTCTCTCACCGCCAGTAGTGTACGTGATTTATTTTGAACTTGTTACCTTGCTTTGATGTTCATTTCAACTTGTTACATTTTTTTCCGTTAGTACTTAAAATTCCACCTTTTTTGCAGGTTAATTGGGAGCCGTACGAGGGTGAGCAAGGTACTTCCTTTGCATTGAGCACTATGTGTGTCATGGACGAGGACATGTACAGGATGATTTGCCCTCTGATATGTTTCTATGCTGTGGAGTACCACTTGCCCCATAGAGTTGCACGACAATTTGGTATGCGACAGCTTTGGCCAGTCGAACCGGTATCTACTTCGGTCGAGTTGCACAAGTAAGATTGTCTTTCCTAGTTCTCTTACCAAACATTTGCGTTAAAGATATCTAACCGGCCTTATGAAATGAAATGCAGGGTGGATCGTCAGAGGAAGAAGAAGGTTTTTGATTGGGCTGAGGAACACAAGAGTTATGTTGCTGAATGGGACTTGCAGGGTGATAACCTCGATGATAATGAGGAGCCACACACACAACAGAGAGTCTGAGGCAGTGCCAAGCTTGGTACTGAGGCTACTAGATGCAGGTAGAAGACACAGTGGACGCATGAAGATTATGCTGACATAGAGTCTACCGACGACGAAGCAACGACATACGACGAAGCTACTCGTGTTGGAACCCAAGTCGAGATAGCACCGATATTGGACCGAGTGGTAATTTCGTACATTTTACTTCCTAAGCATGTACCTTTAGAGGCCTTTAGTTTCTAATGTTGAGTTGTTTTCTTTGTGCAGGGCAACACCCTCGGGCCTTTCGAGATGACATTGAGGCCTTCAGTTTGACAGTTAGCGACCAGAGGACCCGTTCCTTCCTACAGGTAAGCTTGTTATACACATCTTCAATACTCGTGGTAATCGTTATCAACTAACTTGGATTTTGGGTTTACAGAGGTTGAAAAAGCGTCTACGGCTTGCAGCTGGTCGTTGCGGTTGTAGGTCTGTCACGATGGATGACGTTCACGAGCCATCGACAGGTACAGGCTCCGGAGGACACGACACGCCATTGCAGGTTGCCGACGACATTCGCCAGGACGAGATTGGACCATCTCAGCTACATGATGCCCCTTCGACTCAGGCTTCACCACGTCGATTGATCCACCCGCCAAACAGATACACTCCAGGCACCGATGCTCTAGGGAAGGGCAAGGGTAAGACTAAGAGGAGGACTTGAGTTGACGCTCGTTGTATTGCATGTATCATGGATTGTACTATGGACTGTTTTATGTATTGTACTATGGATTGAATTGTATTATGGATTGTGGTATGGACTGGACTGTATTATGTATTGTGGTATGGACTATATTATGGAGGAATGTGTGTTGCTAAATTTGGTCGTGTATGGATGACTATATTCATAATTATCTGTCATGCTATGTATGAAAATACAGGGGAGGTGCTGCCAAAATTTTCTCATACAACAAACGAAATTGCAAGTTTCACAACTTAACGCATGAGACTTACATTAAACAACCAGACAATATTGCAATGGCATGTACGACGCTTCTACTACCCTAACCATGTGCCTTACCTAGTCATAACATGCCTTAGGGAATTTAGAAATTTGATTACAACATTCCTAATTAATCTAGTTGTACAAGAACTGCCCCGACAACATAGAGCCTCCGGAGTGTTGGGACTGCATATAGTAGTACCCAGCTGGGGGTGGAGGTGGAGGTGAAGGTGGAGGGGACCAATCTTTAGTTGGTGAGTTGATCTTGTTGTGGCATTCACAAGTGCAGGTGGAACATTTGCAACACCGATCGTCTCCTGCGGTAGACGATGGATCTGGAGAAGCCAGTGCCTCCGACAGCTCCCGCTTCAAGTTGTAGATGACGACGTCCTCCAAGTAGTCGATGTACTGTTGATAGGGATCAATAGCTGGTGGATCCACCCATTGCGAGAAGCCGCAATTCTCTGGTTGGGTGGAGTACTGCAAAAGGTAAGAAAACATTAGCGAACCAAAGAAACATGATGAACAAATTTGTCTACATTGCTTACCCACGCATATGGACAGTGCCAGAAGCGGCGACCAGAGTTGTTCCATCCCTCGTAGACTTGCATCACGCATAACTCACCGTGTGAACACCTAGGCCACAACACAGATTGCTTGGGTGCGTAACTTCTAACTTCACGCATGGAAGTGAAGTCACTCTTTCCTTTTAGTGGAAAATTGGCTACGAAATCTGGAGATTGCTGTTGCCACAACTCAGGACCGAAACCGTTTTCATCCCCACTCCTGGAAGTCATTGTTGAATGATGTGAGAAGGAAATGAGTGAAGGGTGGTACATATAGGTCGAAGTAGAATTTTGCCTGGGTGGTGGGCCATTCGATCCGTGAGAAGGGAAACACAGCAGTGACTCAGTGAAAACACACCCTACTACTAGGGCACTGTTGCGGTGAAAACACACTCTACTACTAGGGTATTGCTGCGTTGTGGGCCAGTTGATCTGTGGGAGGGGAACGCGTCAGTGACTCAAAGGAAACACAGGCAAGTCTCTATATTGCAGCAATCTAACGAAGCACAAAAGACGCAGAAAACACACTCTAATACAGTTCGATTAAAATTCTAAAGGTTACATAACATGCAATCTAGAATTATTTGATACACTCGGACTCCAGAATTAATAATACTCTAGGTCTACTGAGTACAACGGGGGTATTTCCCCTTCCTGATGGCATCCGGCCCAGCTGCCTTGGCCCGACGAGCCCTCTCCCTCTTCCTCTCTCTATCGGTTTCACGAGCCTGGGCCGCTTCACGTTCTCTCATCTCCTGACGCTGGCGCATTTCCTTCTGCTCCTCCTTCTTTTTCTCCTCTCTATTTTCCCACTCAACCATGCGTAACCACCTCTCCCTTGCATCACGGGCTTCTCCCTCGACGTAGCTCTTGTCGAAGTCGGACTGCTCAGTATCTAGCCACTGCATGAAATCACAAAGAGGAGGTGGGGTCTTTTTCCAAAGACATGTCAGCAAATATTAAATCATAAATTACCAATGAATAATTGAGAAATGAACGTAAGTCTTTACTTTTGCTCTAAGGTTGCGGTCGAATGGCTGGATCGGATCGTGCGCATAGTTTGCGCACATGAAGAACCTCATCCCGTACGCGTACCCCAGAACCTTGCACCTAACAACCTTGCAACTGTCACCGCAGAAGCACATAGGAGTGTGGATCCCGTTTGGCACCTCTACATTGACCTTCGTTTTGGTGAGGAGTTCTAAGTCCAACTCAGGACCTGAGGTAGCCATTGCAGCTACAAAACAAGATGATAATTAATTCTAAAACAAACAAATAGTTTCTGATTTTAGTTAGTTTCTGATTTTAGTTTTACATTTTAGTTAATCACTTTAGTTTTACATTTTCCAAATATAAACTACACAAATTTTCACTCTTAATAATCTTAGTGAACATACTTTTTCAAATTTCAAGGTGATGTTTCAAATTTCAAGATGATATTTCAAATTTTAATGTGTTGATTCAAATATTTCAACAATTTACATTGCCAATAAGTTTCATACAACTCATATTTCAACAAATCACATTGCCAACAAAAGAAATAATACAACTCATACCAAACTTATATTGCTTCAAACCCTAACTAACAAAGTGAATGTATATGACCTAATACAACTTATAAACAACAAATCAATGAGTTAAAATTGAGGAGGAATGAGTAAATACCTGCCTTGTCACAATCTACGGATCAAATCGAAGTTTTTATGGTCAAATCTTAGGAATCGAAATGTGGAGACGTAGGAGGGGAGGAACAGGAGGTAGAGAAAAACCGAGGAAGGTTCGGCTGGGAATAGGGGACGGGTTATGAAGGGCACCTCGGCACCGTGGATCAGGGCGCCGACCTCCTGGCCACGTCGGACGCCACGTTCGCACACGTTGGCCAGGAATTGGACAATCTCGGCGCCGTGATCCATGGCGCCGAGACGTGTAAGCTCGGCGCCGCGGTCCATGGCGCCGAGGTCAGGGTCCATTTTTTTGAAATCTTTCCAAAAGGGGCGCATTTGTGAGATTCTTTTCAAAAAAGGGCCAAAAAACAAAAAAGTCGCTCCTCCCTCCTTCTCTTTCGTGGGGCAGCAATTATGGGCCCACAAATAAAAAACGAGTGCCATTGAGGCTCATTTTGGACCCCATACTAATGCGATCATTAGAGCACTCCCAACCTAGACTCTATGGTAGAGTCCAGAGTTATTAATTACACTGCCACCTAGGCAAATTGCTGATGTGGCAAGTAATTCACTGGTAGTGAGAGGGGCTTTAGTCCCGGTTGGTAAGGGGTATATGTCTCTAAAGTCCAACCGGGCTAATGCTCAGAGACAAAAGCCCCCTAGTCCTGGTTGAACCAACCGGGACTAAAGGGTCCTTTAGTCCCGGGTGGTATTACGAACCGAGACTAGGGGGGCACGCCTGTTGACGCAAAATCAGCACCTCGCGACAAGCCCGAACAAAGCTGGCTTAACACGCGTGCGGATCCGAAGCGTGCCAGTCAATTTTCCTGAAACTGACAAAGGATGAAAAGTAGTTAGATAAAACCTGGAACTTGCCGGGTAGTACCAGACAGTTCCGTATTTACGGCCTAAAAGCCAATTAAAATGACATATAGCTACAACAAGCTATCTGTCAGCAATTTAAATATCATTCGGGAGCTTTAAAAGAAACCAGGATATAGCGAATGCATGATGTAAGCGTGACAAAAGATCGGTCTTTGTTTGAATAGCATTGCTTGCACATGATCATGACTGATTTTCGAGGATAAATAACAATAAAAATAAATAAGGTGAAAGCATGATTATAAATATGAAGGAAACAAGCATGCATAGGCCAAAAGCACTAGTCTACCGCATGTCTAGGTACTTTCAAACCCGTCAAGCATGACACCAAACAAGTTAATCCACCGCATGATACGACTTGTTTGAAACCAAACCACCAACCACAAATAGATTAATCCACCGCATGATACGATCTAAATATGGAAGGCTAAAAGCATACATTATCTAAAACAAACTTATGAACACGTTTCACTTGTGGTAGCATTGCCGAATCTGATATCTGACCCGATCCAAGTTCCGTGAAGAAGGAACAAACATTTGAAAAGTCAATAAGCTTGAACCCGCAACACGTGACAATCTAGATTGATCTAAATTCGGCTATTGAGAGCACTTGATCCTTTATAATAAACCAAAGACTTGAAAGCACATCACATGGATCTCAAAGAGGTAAAGCCGAAACTAATCGATCTAGATTGGGCAAAAGAGTGTTACATGAATTTAAACATAAAGCAAAATCCAAAGCAACACGTGGTAACTTAATGAATCTATTAGATCTTGCCAAATCTAATAGAGCCGATAACTAACCAAGCTAGATCTTAGCCTACCGCATGGCTCATGATCTAACAGGAAACCCTCTTGAACCAAGCTTAAATCCACCGCATGATACTAAGCAAGGTAACAAGACTACTTGCATCACGATCCACCGCATGATACTAGACATGATACAAGGTTGCCGGTACTTACAGAGGTCGACGGATCGATGGCTCCTCTCGAAGAACTCAATGACTCGACTAAAGGACTCGAAGTTTGGCACGGGGCCGGTTTTGTTGTGTAAATGTTCGATCCCTATTACAGACATCAAGGGTTTATATTTATACCCTTGTCCTAACACGACTCCTGGTCGACTACGAGTACAACATTTAATACCTAAATTAATGCTCCGGTGCCAAGGTTCATCTCGTACCCGAAAACTTCCTTATTTAAGCACAAACAGTCCTTCTGCCGAATGATGGCGTACTGCCGACCGCAAGCATCTTTACCGAATCCTCTGAGGAGATTTTTCCTGCCGAATGGCATTTCGTTACCAAACTCGGCCCACAAGTCAGTCCCTTTCCTGTACCAATTTTTGGTGTTAACATATGCCCCTTCAATTACGGGATAAAAGTGATTTTATTCCGGAATTGACCATAAATGCTCAACGTCTCCGAGCTAAATCTGTTCAACACCCGTTCTTTCCTCTTGCAATCCATTGGAGTCCTCGCTCAGATCCAAACCCTAGTTCATCTATCCCTCAAGCTCAAATCTTCAAATGGCGGACCAAGATCAAGTCCTCCAGGTAAATCTCATCCCCTTAAGGCCCATTCAGTATTACTTTTTCGATTTCCATCTTAGATTTTTTCTTCTGCCTTTTCTTTGATAGGCTCTAGCCGCCGAGATTTTGATTCCCATTGAGGACAAATCACCATCCTACTTCTTCGGGCCCGTGGGAACCTCTGACCCTCTCGAGTTCATTGAAGCCGAATCTCAAAGGATCCCCTTTAAAGTAGCTTTGTCAAGACCCCATGAATGGCAAGATACCTTCAAGAACTGGCCCCTGCCCCCAATTGCAGGTTGGAGAAACTGGTATAAGAGGATACTTGATGATGACAGCGCTAAAACCAGTAATTGGGACAGCCTTCGCATTGCCCAGTGTTTAGAGTTATCCTTGGTTGAAACTCCCAAAAATGAGAATCTTTTGATTGCATCCTGTCATTTTTGGTCAAATGGTGTCAATGCTTTTCTCTTTGGTCATGGACCAATGTCCCCTACTCTGGCCGATGTATATATGATGACCGGCCTTGATATCACAAGATCCGTGTATCCTTACAAATACAAAGGCTCCACCAGGAAAAGAGGAGTGAAAACAGGAGTTGGATACAAGATGTATATCCAAAAACATATGTCGATGGCCTCTCGCAAGTTGAGCATAGGCCTTCTGAATATGTGGCTCTGCAGATTCGTCTTTTGTGGCAAAGCCAATGAGCCAACCCTAAACCATATTGTAATGGATGAAGACTTGACTGCTGGTCATCCCATTCCCCTTGGAAAGTACCTCCTAGGGAGTGTATACCATATGCTTCATCAGACCACCTACTTGGTGCACACCAGTCAAAAGATCTCTTGTGTTAATGGCCCCTGGTGGTTTGTTCAAATGTGGCTACAGCTATACATGCATCAGATCGTTGGTATTAACCTCAACAACCGGCATTTTCCTTCATCCAACTATAAGGAAGGGGAAATTCAGATCACCAGAGGTTGCCAAACTTATGGAGAAGCTGCCTCAACCATATCCATTGACCAGAACATCAGCCAACTCTCTGATCTTTTCTTCAAAGGTTTCACCAATCCACTTTGGCTTCCTTATCTAAACAATGATAACTTGACCCTCCCTTATGAATTCAATTTTGAGAATGGATGTAATGATGTAAGATCCATAGAAGTTTTCAACATCTTCATCCATCCATGCATCCTGCCAGCAGAATTCAGTGGAGGAAGGCAAAATCAGAGCACCTTTGAATATTATCAACCAAACATGATGGCCCGACAGCTAGGATGTGGCCAAGTGCCTCCAAGGCTATTCCTTCATGAATTCCTCAAGCCCAGAGAGGAAATTAAGGAAAACCTACAAGCCAGAAGAGTTTTTGAGTATCGGTGCAGTTCAACTGCTTATGCACCTTGGCCCTTTGTACCAACATCAATAGCTCATCCCTCTTTTACTTCGTGGTGGCAAGAATTCCATGATCACATCTTCAATGAGCCAGTACATTCTCTTTGTCTTGAGCTAATGCCTGACTTCCAGCCAATTTCAGAGGTAATATACTTATTTTCCCTTTTCTCAAGCATGTCCTTCCTTACTGATCATGATCCTTTGCCACTCTTTGCAGAATACAGTGCCTGCCCCTCGAGCTAGGACAATTCCTTACAATGCTGCAGGCCCAATCTATGCCTTAGGATTTAAATCCACCACCTTGGTTCAACTGATGTCCAGATTTGCCACATTAGACCCAACTCTCATCAGTTCAGCCTCTGATAAAAGAAAAGCTCCATCCATGGTTGCTCCTCCTGCTGCCAAGAAGAAAAGAACATCCAAAAGAGTTCTTATTGAGGTTAACATCTTTCCCTTCCTTAGCATAAAACCACTCCTTATTCTGATAATTTATCTTGTATAATTTCAGACCAGAGTTCAGCAACCATCAACCACTACAGAACCTGCCAATGCCCCATCTGTTGGTAAGGTCTTCACCATTTTGCTTCCTTTTAAAGACCATTCTTTCATTGGCACTCACCCTCTACTTGTTATTTGCAGAGGAAACATTGGTGAACCAACCTGTGGGGAGTTCTTCTCCTCAACATGCTTCAAATCCAACTTCACCAAGGATCCAGCCATCTTCTTCTCAAGTAGAAGCTTCAACTTCATCGGGGATTCAACCACCCCCTTCTCAAGTAGAAGTTCCAGTTTCACCAGGGATGGATCCATCTTCTCTTCAGCCAGAAGCTTCAAACCTACCAAGGACTCCACCAGCTTCTCCTCAGTTAGAAGCTTCAGCTTTACCAGGGACCCCTCAAAATTCTCCTCAACCGACCATTCAGGAACCTCCTCTTGAGCCTGAAACTTCTCCAATCCAGGAGGCCAGAAATGAGGTAAGCATAAATGTTTGCCCCTTTTTATTTAATAAACCATCCTTAATTCGGCAATTTTTTTTCTTTTCAGGACCAGGCTGCATCACCACCAAGCTTTTCTTTTACCATGGACAATTTAACCGCCGAAAAAGGAGATGAGGCATCTTCATGTCAAGCTTTGTCAGAGGAAAACTAGGCGAAGCTAAAAGAAATCCTCTCTTTGTTGCAAAGGGATATCCAGGATCAAGTCAGAGATGTTGATCATCTAGAGGAAGTGCTTGAATCTATTAACCAAGAACTTCCCGATGATATCAAAGCTTCCCTGGAGCCTATCTCTCAACTGGACAATCACTTTGCAGCAGTAAGACGAGCTTTGAAGAATCAGTCCTCCCGACCAGTCCTTGAACAAAAGAGAACCAAAGCCAAGCAATTCGTGAAAGAGTCACAGGCTCAAATCCAGAGCAACAAGGAATTGCTGGCTGAACTGCAGCCTGCACTTGAGTTGAAGATTGCCAGGAAAGCTGTACTAGAAGCTGAATTGAAGAACTTGACAGCTGAAATCGAGGCTGATAAGAAAAAGATAGCCGAACTTCCTGGATTAACAGAGAAACTCCAAAAGGAAGCTACAGCAGCCCTAATTGAATCAAACCAGCTCAAGACAAAGCTCTCTGCTCTGTCTAACACTCAGGAAGCCGATCAGAAACTGCTGGAGAATATCAGCAAAATGATATCAGATGCTTCTAGTGTAATCTCAAAGTACTTGAACATTTGATTGTATCAAACAATTTGTAGCCGAATGATTCATCGTCCTTGTAATTTTGTTCACCATAAATTTCACTTTCCACTTTCCGTCTTGCCTTGCGAGTAACTTTAGACGATTCATTCGGCAACTCTGGTCAAACAGTATTAGACCCGAATAGCGATCCGACCGCAACTCAGCTGAATTTCAACCAGTCAAACCGAATATGACTCAGCTTGAATTCCAAATGACCCGACGATGATTCAGTTAAGGAAGTCTCTCCACCTCCCAAATTCCTCGAGATATGCACCACGATCTCCGGCCACGATCTCTTTGCCAGTCCCATAAACAAGAACCGTGGGTGCCCCTAGCCTTTCACCAAGTCCTCTGCCTTCGAGCCTTTGCCAATCTAAACTTCCTTTCTCCAGCACTAGTACTACCAAAAACTCGATGGCAGGCAGCAGCAACAGGCGGGCCAGCGGCCAGGCCGAGGAGCCGCCGGCGCGGAGGTGGTGATCGTCAATTTCTTCACAGCTTTTATAGATTCCCTTTTGTTTCTGACGATCCTCTTCGTGTTTCCAGGCTCATCCAGTGGAACCCCGCTCCTGCGCCGGCCACGACTCCGGCCATGCCAGACGACTCCTCAGAGTCGTAAAGCTATTCCTTCCCCGGCTCGCTACGGTGACGCGGCGCCCGCGATTCAAGGCGGAGCGATGAAACCCGGCGAGCTGAAGATGTTTCCAAGAAGGCTGGAATCGCCGAGCTCGAATGGGAGCACTAAGCGCCAGCTGTAGCCATTGCTCTTGAATTTAACTCAACTCTGACTAAGATTGCCGATGACGCCGAGCTCAACTGGCTAAAGACGCTAGTGAAGAAGCTGGCGGACAAGGTGAACGCCCCCGGGGACACACCGGCAGCCCGCATTGCCACGGTGGAAGACCGCGTCGACGAGGTGGCCCTCCACGGCGTTCGTCTGGGCACCACCCTAGGCCTGGCGCCATGGCGGCACACCGGCGTCGACTACTCACGCTGGCCAGCGACTTCCGCGTCGCGCCGGAGGACATCGATGACATCGAGGTCATCGGGCGCCTCGGACGGCACGGCGGCCGCGCAATTGCCGACTCCATTCATCCCCAGTCTGTGCTAAACAGGCTCTTTGACTAGTTTGTACTAGGGTTGTTTGGAATTTCGGCAATAAATAATGAAATTTTATTTCCTGCATTTGTGTTGTGATAATCCCTTTTGACTTGTGCATGCGAACCTTACTGTTTTTGAACGAATTCGAAAACCTTTATCTTAGCCGAATACGCACAAACTCCTGTCCCTTGGCGTAGAATTCGCAGAAAATCCCCATTCGGGAGCCATGAACACTGTTCAATGAAAAACCCTTCGCATTCGGGGAGAAAACCCTGCCGTTTGGTATTCCCACAATGTACGCCAACCAGTCATCACTACCAATGTGTTCTCTCAGCTAATAAAATAGCCCCCTTGGTGCTCTGCAAATCCACTCGCATACACTTCCATCACCTCACATCTTTTCTCCCTGCTCCAGAGGAAAAAACCCCAAAGCCATGGCGGACAAGGGAAAGCAGCCCATCAAGGAGAGCAATGCTCCACCAAAGAAACGCACCATTCGAGAGTAAGTTTCACGTCAATCCTTTCTTTTGCTCTCAATTGCAATCTCATGGTTCACCCTTCTTCGTTTTCAGCCTTAACTTGCTCCCTGAGGAGATCTTTGGAACTGAAGAGGTTCCCGAGTACATTCTCTCTGATTCCTCCAGAAGAAGGCGCCCGCAGCGAACGGAAGGACCAACCACCAAGCGCGCCGCATTGGCATCTAGAACACAACCTGCAAGACATCACCACCCACTGCAGTGCCGAACGCGAACGTCGCATGAGCTTGGAGGCGTTGGTAGGGGGTAAGACCTTCATCCTCATTCGATTCCCACGATTAAGCTTCAGATCTCACATTCAACAAACTGTTTTCTTCTTCAGATGTTTCTGACAGGTACAACAACTTGAAGGCTTCTGGGATAGCCGATGGAAGCAAGTCATGGCAATCCCGAAGCTTCTATGTTGTTACGGTGGTCTGGAACAGTGAAGAGAAGAGCGAAGAGGAAGAAGCAGCGAATCAAAGGAATGAAGCATACTTCGCTTCTTTCTCCAGGCCTTCTGCTTCCCACCCTCTTGTAATCTTAGGTAGTTGGGTTGCCAAACAAAAGCCTGCAAGAAACGTTTGTAATGTAGAACATTTTTTGTGCTAAGGGCAATACACTTCAGTATTGGCCATCCCTCTCATAGGATTTTTGTTCTAAAGCGGCTTCTTCCCAACAACACGTTTCGTGTTTACGATGCTTGGAATCCCGGTGCTTGTAATCGATCAACTTCAATACTAGGATAATATTTCTTCAAATATCTTCCATTTATAGCAGCAGTAAACTCTTCTCCTAGTAAAGTTTTCAAGATATAATGCATTTCGGTGTACATCTAACTACGAAAAGGACCTTCCCAATTGGGGACCATTTGCCGAGCATTTGTACTTAGTTCCAATCGGCAGTAATGCTTTCCAAACCAAATCACCTTCTGCAAATTGCTTGACCTTTACTTTCTTGTTGTAATACTTGGCAACTCGCATCTTGTTCTTTTCAATATTTTCCAGGGCCTTAAGACGAATCATATGCAAATCCTCTAACTCATCCATCATTAAGCCACTGTAATCCTTGGAACTTAAATCCTTTTGCAAAACCACTCTCCTCGAGTCTGATTGCATTTCTTATGGCAAAACAACATGGTGCCCATAAACCAACTCATAAGGAGATGTTTTTGTAGCTCCATGAGGGGCCATTCGGTAAGCCCACAAGGCTTCATTGAGTACCGAATGCCACCTTCTTGGCTTCTGATCAATCTTCTTTTGTATAATCTTGATCATGATTTTGTTAGAAGCCTCTGCCTGACCATTAGCCTGGGCATAATAAGGAGAAGAATTCAATAATTTGATTCCCATGCTTTCAGCAAATTCCCTGAACTCTAAAGATACAAATTGAGCTCCTTGATCAGTTGTAATTGTTTGAGGAATTCCAAATCTATAGATGATGTGCTCTTTAACAAATTCAACCATGTTCTCTGATGTTACTCTCTTCAATGGAATCGCCTCAACCCACTTGGTGAAATAATCTGTCGCCAAAAGCACAAACTTATGTCCCTTGCTAGATGGAGGATTTATTTGGCCAATCAAATCTATACCCCATCCTCTGAATGGCCACAGCTTGATAATAGGATTCAAAGCTGATGCTGGAACTCTCTGGATATTCCCAAACTTCTGACAATCTTGACACCCTTTGTAATATTCAAAGCAATCTTCCAGCATCGTCGGCCAATAACACCCAGTGTGCCTGATAACCCACTTCATTCGATGGCCGATTGATGCCTAAAGCCCATCATTGTGCACTTCACTCATCATTTTCTTTGCTTCTTCTTGACCCAGGCATTGTAGCAACACCCCATCTAACAATTTGAAAAACAAACGCCCATCAAGAAGAACAAACTTTATGGCTTTATACCTGAGCTTCCTAGAAACCTTTCAGGATGGATTTTCCAGATAATCAACAATCTCTTTTCTCCAATCATCTTCTGCTAAATCACTCCCGAAAGCACACACATCTTTAGCAAACACTTCTTGACTTTCTCTATAACCCGAAGCACTTTGAGACAACCTGTTTGCCTCTTCATTGTGTTCCCTAGGAATATGTTGTAGAATCACTAACTGAAAACTTCTCAAGATTTCCTTGCACTCCTCATAGTAATTCCTCAGGATATCATTTCTACATTCATATTGGCCATTCAATTGTTTTATAACTAACTCTAAATCTCCATAAATTTCAACTGAAATAGCCTTTGCTTCTTTCAAATATTGAAGCCCTCGAAGCAATGCTTCATATTCAGCTTGATTATTTGTGATAGTAGGTTGAATAGGGATAGCAAATTCAAACATCTCACCTCTGGGTGAAATTAATAAAATTCCTGCTCCACCACCTTTGCCACATGAGGATCCATCAAAGAATAAAGCCCAAGGAGTGATTTCAAGCAAATCAATCGATGGATCACGATGTTCAGTAATGAAATCAGCAATAATCTGACCTTTAACAGCTTTTGCCGATTCAAACTTCAATTCAAACTCAGACAAAGCTAAAATCCACTTGCCAATCCTTCCATTCAAAATTGGCATAGACAACATATGCTTAATTACATCAAACTTTGAATATACAACGCATTCAGCATTCAACAAATAGTGCCGAAACTTTGTACATGAGTAATAAACACACAGGCAAAGCTTCTCTACAGCCGAATATCTTGTTTCGGGATCAAGTAATTTTCGGCTAAGGTACGCGACTATCCGTTCTTTTCCCTCAAATTCTTGTATGAGGGCCGATCCAATAGTTTGGGCATCGGCCGCCACGTACAACTTGAAAGGCTTGTTCAATTGTGGAGGGACCAACACTGGTGGTTCCTTCATGTACTGCTTGATGTCATCGAAAGCCTTTTGTTGTTCGTCACCCCATACAAACTTCTGATCCTTCTTGATCCTCAACAGTGGAGAGAAAGGCAACACTTTTTGTGACAAATTTGAAATGAATCTTCTCACAAAATTGATCTTGCCAAGCAGTGATTGCAATTCCTTGAGATTGGTTGGAGGAACAACTTCGTCAATAGCTTTCATGCTTTTCTTGCCAACTTCTATTCCTCCCTCATGCACCAAAAATCCCAAGAACTCTCCAGATGAAACCCCAAAGGCACACTTGTTGGATTCATCTTAAGCCCATGCTTTCGGGTGCACTCTAGAGTTTTCCTCACATCATCTAAATGTGATTCATGATTCAAAGATTTGATCACGACATCATCAATGTATATCTCAACAATTTTGCCGATCAACTCATGAAAAATATAATTCATGGCTCTTTGATAAGTTGCACCGGCATTTTTCAATCCAAATGTCATGACAATCCACTCAAAAAGGCCTATATGTCCAGGACATCTGAAGGCTGTCTTCGATATATCTTCTATTGCCATAAAAATCTGATTGTACCCTGTATTGCCATCCATGAAACTAATAACCCTATGTCCAGCAGTGACATCAACCAACAAATTAGCAACAGGCATTGGATATCCATCCATGGGAGTAGCTCTATTTAGATCTCTAAAGTCTATGCAAACCCTCATTTTTCCGTTTTTCTTGTAAATAGGAACAATGTTAGAGATCCACTCCGCATATCTTCATGGCCGAATGAAATTTGCTTCAATCAATCTCTCAACTTCTTTTTTCACATCGGCCAATACTTCATCCTTATAGGTTTTTCAGGGAGGTTGCTTGTAAGGTTTAAAACCAGGTTTGATTGGCAACCGATGCTCAACAATGGAACGATCCAAACCAGGCATCTCCGAATAATCCCAAGCGAAGCAATCTTTATATTCTCTCAGTAGCTTGATCAACTCTTCTCTGAAACTTGAATCCAAGTTAGCACTGATAAATGTCGGCCTTGGCTTATCACCATCTCCAATATCAATTTCTTCCAATTTGTCAGCCGACATGAATCCACGTCCTAACTTTCCATCAGTTCCATCAATTGGATTATCCATTAAAAATTGCTATAAGAGCCATTGCTTGAATTGGTACGTTGACCACTTCTTGGACTGGTTCAACAGGACCTTCACCCCAGTCCTTGCCTGAGAAGCAATCTATACCTTGATACTCCCAGAAGGCTGGTTCCACATTAGCCACGCTTACTGAATCATCTGCTTGGACCACCTCTATATCATCATCCACCCATTGAACAAGCTGTTGATGCATGGTAGATGGGATACAGCAATTTGCATGGATCCGTTCCGTCCAAGCAGCAAGCTATATGCCCCTTTGCCCTCAATGACAAAGAAGGTCGTGAGCAAAGTCTTAGACCCGATCATCAGGTCCACATGTACACAGCCCTTGGTGTCTGAAGGATTCCCAGCAAAATCATTCAGAACTATACTTGTCGGCGTCAAATCCCCAGGGCCCATGCCAAGCTTAGTGAACGTGGTGTACGGCATCACATTGACCGCAGCTCCACCATCAACGAACACCTTGGTCAATGGCTTGCCATTGACATACCCCCTTAAGTACCGCGATCTCATGTGCCGATTCTTGGCTGGCTTGTCAAAGGTTGCTTGCTTGGCCAACACCAGCTGTGCCATCAGCCCAAGTTGCTCATCCTCATTGATGTCTGGCGACGCCTCTTCCTGCACAACCTGATTAGCCGGAGCCATGAATTCATTCGGCAAAAAGCATACCATGCATGTAGGAGCCGAACGACCATATCCATCAAGCTTATCCTTCGGGCGCCACACCTGTTTCCTCTTGATCCCTGCTTGTTTCAACTCCTAATTTCTCAAGCGCTGAACTCTTCTCTTTTGGCTTCTCCTCAAGCCAGGTGGGCACCACTGTCCTTCCTGCCAGACATATTCACGCTCCTGTTCTTCATGATCAACCCACTTATGATCAGCATACCTTTTCCTTGTGTGATCATCAACTTCATTTATTTTTATGCGCCAACCGTCACTGGGATATATCCTTCCAATTCTCTCATGGACGGATCGGCGATTGACAGTATCCTGCCTATACTCCGTGTATTTGTCACTGCATTTAGGACAATTGTTCAACGTGGGGAGTTTCAAACCTTCATTCTAGCAGTGCCCGAAGAACGCACATCCCCAATGCGCACGCTCTTGCTCTCGTGCATGTTCTTCTCGTTCTCTCCTGTGTGCTTCTTCTTCAAACCTCCACTTCTCCTCCTCGTATTTCTGTTTCTGGTAGCGTTCTTTTTCTTGCTGACACTGCCACTTGTTAAGGAGAATACGCGAAGTCACCCTGGGCTTGGATTTGGAGGATTCCCCTACCTCATTTTGGCTTTTCAGGATGCGAGGCACTTCTTTGTGGACTTGTTCCACTGTTGTTTGTTGAGCAGGATCGACTGATCCATCCTGCTTTGCCCTTGCTGAAGTTAAAGCCTTCACTTTTTCTTTTTCCTCAGCGGTCACCATATTGACTGAAAACCCAATCATGTTCTGAGGAAAAGGATTGCCATCCAACTTCATTTTATTGTCAAACTTCAAATGACCTTCTTGGATGGCCTTCTGAATTCTCATCCTGAAAACCCTGCACTCATTGATGGAGTGAGAATTCCTGTCGTGAAATCCACAGTATCTTTTCTCTTTAACTCCATCAGGCCGAAGCATAGAATGCCCTTCTGGCAACTTGATTCGGCCTTTCTTTACAATGAACTCAAAGAGCTTATCAGCCTTGGTTACATCAAAGTCATATGTGCCCTTGGCTTGCTTGATCCATCTCTGGTTCACTGTTAACGGCTCTTTGCCCCACACCATTTCAGCTGCGGCTATCTCCTCATCATCATCAAATTCCTCCCCTTGATCAGCTCTTTCGAGGAATTGGTTGTAGATGTCAGCTATATCACTGTGTTTGGCAAACCTGGAGTCTTTCTTGAAGCCATAAGCTTGGTTGCTCATTGATGACAATCTGTGTGACAGTTGACCAAGATTGTCGAACTCCATGCCGAATAGCTTTTCCCGAATAGTGCAACATACCAAGAACCATATATCACCAATTGATCATTTGGCAGATTCAAAGAGAAGCACATGCTTTTAGTCTCTCTGAACCTCCTGAGGAACTCCATGGGTGTTTCATTATGTCTCTGCCTCAGGGTGGTTAGATCAATTAGCTTTTTCTCATTACTGCCAATGAAGTAATGAGCATGGAACTTCTGTTCCAAATCCTTCCAGGAACAGATTGATTGAGCAGGCAAAGAAGCGAACCATGTGAAGGCCGGGCCTGTCAGTGACAAGGGAAAGTATCTGATCCTGAATGCTTCATCAGCTGAAGCTTCCCCAAGCTGCATCAAATATCGAGCTATGTGCTCCACAGTGCTAGTATCATCTTGCCCAGAGAACTTTGTGAAATCTGCAGGAGGTTTCACCCTGTATGGCAAAGCCACCCTGTGGTACCATTCTGGGAAAGGAGGTGTATAAACTTGCCCTTGAATCTTGGGTTTCAGGCCGAATTGATTTTGTAATACATCAGCCATTTTCTGCATCATAAGATCAACGTTAGCATCTTGATCCCCTGGCCTTCCAGTAGGCCCAGTAGGCATTCCTGTGGCTGCACCATATCCAGGATTTGGGAAAGCATCAATGGTGCCGTAATCCATGAATTCTGAATACCCTTCTCCAAACATGTTCTTCTGTAGCCTATTGTTTGCTGGGGCTATTCTGTAAGTAGAGCCAGGTGGAACTCCAGAAGAACCGAATGCCAAATCTCCATAAGTAGGCCTGTTGGGCATTGCTTGATAAGGGTTCTGCTGCTGGACTGGACGACCCCCAGTACTCTGTAGGGGCGGCTGGATTGGTTGACTTCCCATACTTTGCAGAGGCGGCTGGATTGGTTGACTTCCTGTACTTTGCAGAGGCGGCTGAGCACTTGCATCTCGAGCTGGTTGGCTATTGACAGCAGCACTTGTTTCTCCTACCTCTACAGTAGATGCTTGAGGTGATACTCGACCAAGCATCCTTTCCATGCCTGGGCCAAAGACTCCAACCATCATCTGTTTGAACATAGTCAAGAAAGCAGTATGGTGTTTAGCCATTATGCTTTCCATAGTTTGCCGAACTGCATTCAGAGCTTCCTGTTTCTCCTCAGCGGAAGTGGTGTCAGGTTCCCCTAGTAGTAGAACCCTTGGCATGTTAGATTTAAGATATGGCACACCACTTCTGTTTTTGCCAAATGACATTAAACACTTCTGCTGAAACTGGTCAATGGCATCTTTCAATTGTACTTGCTGCTCAGGAGACAGGTCATCCATGGTGACATCCATGACATCATGAATATCAGGCATCTTGATCAGCTAAATGGTCCCACCAGGCGTGCCAAAAAGTGTGTTGACGCAAAATCAGCACCTCGCGCCAAGCACACAGCAAGCCGAACAAAGCTGGCTTAACACACGTGCCGGATCCGAAGCGTGCCAGTCAATTTTCCTGAAACTGACAAAGGATGAAAAGTAGTTAGATAAAACCTGGAACTTGCCGGGTGGTACAAGACAGTTCCATATTTACGGCCTAAAAGCCAATTAAAATGACATATAGCTACAACAAGCTATCTGTCAGCAATTTAAATATCATTCGGGAGCCTTAAAACATGAAACCAGGATATAGCCGAATGCATGATGTAAGCGTGACAAAAGATCGGTCTTTGTTTGAATAGCATTGCTTGCACATGATCATGACCGATTTTCGAGGATAAATAACAATAAAAATAAATAAGGTGAAAGCATGATTATAAATATGAAGGAAACAAGCATGCATAGGCCAAAAGCACTAGTCTACCGCATGTCTAGGTACTTTCAAACCCGTTGAGCATGACACCAAACAAGTTAATCCACCGCATGATACGACTTGTTTGAAACCAAGCCACCAACCACAAGTAGATTAATCCACCGCATGATACGATCTAAATATGGAAGGCTAAAAGCATACATTATCTAAAACAAACTTATGAACACGTTTAACTTGTGGTAGCATTGTTGAATACAGCTGTACAGCCGATCCGGGTTCCGTGAAGAAGGAACAAACATTTGAAAAGTCAATAAGCTTGAACCCGCAACACGTGACAATCTAGATTGATCTAAATTCGGCTATTGAGAGCACTTGATCCTTTATAATAAACCAAAGACTTGAAAGCACATCACATGGATCTCAAAGAGGTAAAGCCGAAACTAATCGATCTAGATTGGGCAAAAGAGTGTTACATGAATTTAAACATAAAGCAAAATCCAAAGCAACACGTGGTAACTTAATGAATCTATTAGATCTTGCCAAATCTAATAGAGCCGATAACTAGCTTCGAGCTAGATCTTAGCCTACCGCATGGCTCATGATCTAACAGGAAACCCTCTTGAACCAAGCTTAAATCCACCGCATGATACTAAGCAAGGTAACAAGACTACTTGCATCACGATCTAAATCCACCGCATGATACTAGACATGATACAAGGTTGCCGGTACTTACGGAGGTCGACGGATCGATGGCTCCTCTCGAAGAACTCGACGACTCGACTAAAGGACTCGAAGTTTGGCACGGGGCTGGTTTTGTTGTGTAAATGTTCGATCCCTATTACAGACATCAAGGCTTTATATTTATACCCTTGTCCTAACACGACTCCTGATCGACTACGAGTACAACATTTAATACCTAAATTAATGCTCCAGTGCCAAGGTTCATCTCGTACCCGAAAACTTCCTTTTTTAAGCACAAACAGTCCTTTTGCCGAATGATGGCGTACTGCCGACCGCAAGCATCTTTACCGAATCCTCTGAGGAGATTTTCCTGTCGAATGGCATTTCGTTACCAAACTCGGCCCACAAGTCAGTCCCTTTCCTGTACCAATTTTTGGTGTTAACAACGCCAGCACCTGCGCCCACCCCCTTTAGTCACCCCCACCCCCTTTAGTCTCGGTTGGTAATACCAACCGAGACTAAAGGGTCTCGTTTCCCTTTTTTTTGTTTCGATTTGAGCGTATATTCTAATTGTTGTCTAACCCGTATATGCACGTATACGTATTTGAACTTCTATATAGGTATACCTGTTTATATATACCATATACGCAGTTAGATTAGATTTATATATAAATTAAACCCTATATATCTACATATATAAACTTATAAATGTATATACACATAATATTTTATACACATGAAAATAAATAGTATTTTCTTAAACTAGTATATATACATCAAAACCCCATATAGTATATATACATCAAAATATCATTCAGTTCAAATTTCTAGTCTCATTTAGCTTTCCTCGGAGGTGAGTCGGTCAATTGGATGGTTGTCATAATGATGTTTTCCTTGTGGATTAACCACCTCGTCCATGAGGAATCCCACGAGAGCTTCTTGAATTGCCAAGAGACGATCCTTCTCAATGAGTGCGTCCCTTTTTATAATCCTCTGTAATTTGTAAATAGGTTGATATCATACACCAAGAGATTAAATATAAAAAAATGATAAAAATGATGTATTATTAATAGGTTTATTTTACTTACACTATCATCATCCGCGTTGCCACTGTGATGGTGTATGTGCTCACAAACGTAGTACCTACATAAATTATTTCCTTGCTCTTGTCTCAAACACTAAATTGGAGAGGAGAACATAATATGAAATTCTAGTGTTATACATTTTAAATATTCCCAATCTGAAGTTGTTATTTGTATACGTACCGGAAAATCATACACCCATCTAATTTTGGGTTGAAATGCTCCTTGGTGCTTTGCAATGAACATGGTCCAAGCTCTGAGGCAAAATAATAAAAGATAAAATATGTTAGTATAAAAGCTAAATATATATATTGCATTAAATAAAATGGCATAGCTAGAATTATTACTCGTGGAATACATCTTCAAGGTCATGGTATTCTGAGCGATCTTTTCTCAATGAATCATACACATTGATGTTGCTATTGTCGATACTGATTATGAGTATAACCCAGTGGAATCTGTATGCATCCTCATGGAGATTAGACTTGACTAAATAGAATTAGCAATGATAATTAGATGACAATCGTACTTACTTGAAGTTGTAAGGCAGTAGTATAAGGTTCTTGTAATGAAACTCATCTAAGTGCCTAAAAATGGTCTCGATTGTTGTTTTTCGTTGGTTTTTAATCTCATCCGCGTTTACTTTTGATGGGTCCATGAAAGCAATTCTTGAATAACCCTTCCTTCCCATCTCAGTAAGTTGCAGGCTACACAAGAAGAAAGTCAAATATTAATTAGTAGATCGACAAATGTAATAAAGTTATTTATAAAGATATGAAAATATGTCACTTACAGACATCAGGCCATCATAAGATTGGTATTCACGGCGTCCAGATGGTAAATTTCATAGATATCAAGAATGAGCGGACCACCTTCTCGTTTTGAAGGGCAAAATCTCTAGGTCTCACGAGCATACCAAACATCTCCAGGCCCTCAGCTGACTTCTTCAAGTACCAGTCATGAAATCTGCGCATCTTAGTTGGGAGCTTGTTGACCAATTCTGGCTTCACTAGAGGTTGTCCTAGATCAAAGCGCCATCTAAATTCTTGATTTTTATCCACTGGTAGGTCTTCATAGCCGATAAGACCACCAATAGGCATCTTTGTTTGTTCATAAAAGCTAATGAGCCGAGCCAGTTCGTCTTCAGACATGATGTCAATAGCTTTTTGCATCCGTGATGCTGCAAACAAGTTAGTCCGATGGGTCGTGGATGCGGTGTTGCTCGATGTTTGTGGCGGTCCCCGACGTCGACGCATGAATCTCCCCGTAAATAATTAATTAGTTATTTTTAGCATTGTGAATGCCTATCCACAAAAATCAAAGTAATATATATGATCAATTATTGAGGTAATAAAAGCATGAATTAGACATACATTCATTTTGATGTTGCCGAATGGCTTGTGAAGCTCACATCTAGTCGGAAGCGGATGTCATCCACGGTACCATTGGGCACTTGAACTCCTTCTATTGCCCTTTGCTCTTGAACCGGAAGCACAAGCTTTGTGAGCAGAAGGAACTTGTACTAGAGGCAGTCCTTGTGCTGAGGCCATCTCATTTACAACGGTAGCCACTCGCAGTTCAATATCTGCCGTCACCTCTTCTTCGTGTTCTTTAAGTCTTTTTTCTAACTCTTCTTGCGTTCCTCCTCTTAGCTCACTTCTTCTTCGGCGATAGGTGGCAATGTCTCCACTGAAGGAAAATTTCCATGGTACCACCCCGAAGCCCCTGATATGTCCTGGGTGTTCAGGATTCTTGAGCGCCATAGTGAGCTCATCGATCTCTCTGTCAACCTTCACTCTGCCCGCTCTGACATCTTCAATTATTTTCAATATTTCAAGTGCAGTCTCTCGTAATGAGAGTGGGTAATCAAGGGTACCATCTTCGGAGTTAATTGTGCCTCCATGAGCATAATACCAATTCTTCACTCGCTCGGGCCAATCAACAACCGCTGGTATGGTACCTTGTGCGACAAGGTCTTCTTCCATCTTCCGCCACTTGGGAATTGGAAATGCATAACCACCTCGACCAAGATGATGGTCGTGCTCCTTCTTACCACGACTTTGCTTCCCTCGTGCACTCACCTCGGCGAAATCTTCACTTTTCTTGTATTTGACAAAGGACGTCCAGTGTTCTTTTAACTTGGGATATTCAATCCAATTTGGAGTTCGATTCTTCTTGATATAATATTTATCGAGTTGCTATTTGAACTTCTAAAATTGTGTTGCCATCATCGTGAGAGTCCAATGCTTCACATTGGCTGGTTCAACACCTTCAGGAAGTGTGAAGTGTTTTAGGATTTCATCCCACAGATTTTTCAGCACGGAACCACGTGTGTGGATTCTGCTTTTCCTTCCATTCTCTGTGGTGATGGGCACGTTGTCCCTTACAATGGCCCCACACTGTGACACATACTTGTCCTTGATTTTTTTTGGAGAACATGGTTGGCCATCATCTATACGTGATCGATAGATGAAATGAAATGAGTACTGTGTACGCCATCTCTTTGTCTTCTTTGATGTGGAGCACAAGCCTACATGTTGCGATTTGTTATTTAATTAATTAGTACCTGAAGTGAGGTTAGAAAAATAAGAACTATGAAGTTAATGCATGAGATACATATATATATATACATATATATATATATATATATATATATATATATATATATACATATATATATATATACATATATATATATACCTCATTGGGAACATTCAATACTTTCATTCACAAGACTTTTCTCATAGTTTCTAGAGTTGTCCTCAATATTAGCTGTTATGTCTCGGAGGCGGCATCGTCCTCATTCGGAGGTATGTTCAAGTACATGTCCACGACTACACTCTTGTCGATGAAGGTTGCAATTGTATTTGTACCACTAATGTCCATAAAGTTGTGATGGTTGTCATCCAATAATAAAGAATTTTCTATGAATTTCTACAATAAGCAACAAGTTTTTCTATGAATTTCTAGAATAAACAAAAATATTCTATGAATTTATGGAATTTTCAACAATTTCTAAAACTTTCTAGAATAAAGAAGTATTTACTAAGAATTTCTTTATTAAAAAAGAATTTTCTTTGAATTTCTAGAATAAGCAACAAGTTTTTCTATGAATTTCTAGAATAAACAGAATTTTCTATGAATTTCTATAATAAAAAAAAGTATTCAATGAATTTATGCAATTTTCAACAATTTCTATAACTTTCTAGAATAAACAAGTATTTACTAAGAATTAGTTTATTAAACAAGAATTTTCTTTAAATTTCTAGAATAAGCAACAAGTGTTTCTATGAATTTCTAGAATAAACAAGAATTTTCTATGAATTTCTATAATAAACAAGAATATTCTATGAATTTATGCAATTTTCAACAATTTCTAAAACTTTCTAGAATAAACAAGTATGTACTAAGAATTTCTTTATTAAAAAAGAATTTTCTTTGAATTTCTTGAATAAGCAACAAGTTTTTCTATGAATTTCTAGAGAAAACAAGTATTTACTACGAATTTTCTTGAATAAACAAAGTCAAAATATTTCTACTAACTTGTGGACGGATGATGCTTGTTGATGGCGGTGCTTGGGAGAATAGGTGTGAAGTCACTTGTTCGAGAAAATGACTTGTCGACTTGATATCAAACTAATGAAATTGTATATTAGAAAACAATTAAGAACTCAAATACTCAAAACTATGAAATTGTATATTACAAAACAATTAGATTTTGGTACACAAATATACACACAAAAATATACAAGTTTCTAATTAAATGTTCTTTCTATTCCTATAAAATTTCATATTAAAAATTTACACACAATTATAAGTTCGAATTAATATCAATACATAAACTAAATCAAATAAATTTAATTAAGAATGCTTCTTTGGCAGACATTTCACGTAGCGAAGGCAAAACCCCAACCGGCGGCCATCGAACGCATGGCCGGTGGCCGCCAGAGAAAGAGAAGCGTCGGTGGCGGCGCGGCCGGAGCTTAGTCGGCGGGCGGGGGGCCGCCGGGATCAGCGGCGCAGCGGGGCGCGCGGAGATGCGCCGCATCGGGGCAGATGCGCCGGTGAGAGGTGATGTCGCGCCAAGCTCGGTGGCGAGATGGCGTTGCGCGTCGGAGGAGCGGCGGTCGGAGAAGGGCGTCGGAGGCGGCGGCCGGGGGGGGCGGCGTCGAAGAAGGGTGGTGGTCGGGAGAGGCATGTCGGGGCCAGGCGGCGAGGAGGCGGCGGCAGCGGCAGGAGGAAGAGGCGAGGCGGTTGGGAGGCGGCTAAGTCGATCTGAAGGCGGCGGGCTTATATAGAACCCCTAACTTTTGTCACGGGTGGTATACACAAGTGACAAAAACTTCGGGTGTGTCGACCCGAGACTAAAACCTTTGTCACGCGGTGGCCTCACGACCCATGACAAAGGCATTTCACGGATGCCCTCAAGGCGATTTTCGCCCAGTCGGTGGTGTTACCACCCGTGACAAGGGGACAGTCTCGGTGGTAACACCACAGACTAGGCAATTTTGAGTTAATATTTCTCTTTTCCTTACTCATTTATCTCATTTTCTTTTTGCTTTCAACATTAAAAAAATCATTAGTTAAAATATTTGTGCCATGCAAAATTATATTATGTTAACAAAAAATACCTACTTTTCTATGCACATATTATTTCAAGAGTTGAAACAATTATTACTTTTTTTACAATTTGAAGGGAAAATAAATTAAATTGAAAATATTAGTAAACCTACTCATCTACTTCAAACAAATTTATGAATTCGTATTGTCTTTGAATGATCAACATGCTAATTTCCTTGCTCATTTATCTCATTCATCTCATTCGCGGACTTTTTCTCTTTTCCTTGCTCATTTATCTCATTCCTTTTTGCTTTCAACATTTAAAATAAATCATTAGTTAAAATATTTGTGCCATGTAAAATTATATTATGTTAACACAAAAAATACCTACTTTTCTGTGCACATATTATTTCAAGAGTTGAAACAAATATTACTATTTTTTTGTGAAGGAAAATAAATTAAATTGAAAATATTAGTAACAAAAAGCATCCATGTTCATTTCATATAACAATAGGCATCATGCTTCTGCATAAAATAGCATTATGACTAACATCTAGTAATGACTGAGAAACACATCGTCCTATACAATGTTCAGTAGATGTCAATTCAGATCTACTCTGGAAAGGCCCGATCAGAATGAACACCATACTACTACGTTGTCTAAAGTCTAAATTAATTTTGAAGTGCAGTTCGCGAGCAGATAACTAGTTTAGCCTCATGGGAAGCATACAACAAAGATTATAAATTTACAAGGCCTCCTCTAGTTTGCATTATTTACAACTATTCAAAGATGATCTAGAAGTACTACATTACGCAACCAATTAGAGTTCTAATCATGTTAACATGTCGAAGCGGGAGGAAAATGATCAGACCTTTTGATTTGTGATGGACGGAGCACCACCTTTCTGATGATCTAGGCATCCACTCCAAATTGCAACCCTATGGAAATGAAAAGGAGTTTGATTCTTTACAAATGCATGGATATGAACTCTAGCGTAGACATCGAGAACATGCATATGAACTCTAACGAGATTACATTTTGAGAAACATTTAGAAATAGCATATATCCTCTAACTTGATTCGCGAGATAGCTCATGACGGAAACAATTACGAGGCGGCACTAACCACTGTCGCATTCGAAAACACTCATTCACGGGTTCCCTCTGTTGTCAGGAAACACTCGATAACAACCTCAGGTAGCACTACAATCTTCCATTAAGGTAGGACAACAAAGCGATGATAACAGTTTCACAAACCAATTGACAATACAAGATTTAGCTTTGAAACATATTAATTCTGCATTATATCTTAACAATTGGTACATACAGAACAATGCACATATGCTCAATCCTTTGCATAATGCACAAAATGGACCACAAATTTAAGTACAGGAAAAGTAGAAAAAATTCGGTCTCCCCTAGCTAACAGGTGTTCCATCTAGAGCTACCCAAACAATTTAGGCAAATTTGTATTATTACTCAACACAATATATGGTAATCGAGGATTAAACCATGTATCCACTCCACATTGAACTTCACAACATTTTCCATAGATCCAAGCAGGCACGAGAATTCTATCGAACAAGTTATGAGCGTATCATCACATGAATGGTCCTAGGAGCGACAATAGTGCCAAGGATACGGATGAGCACGATCACTACGGTGTCGGCATGGTGCTTAATGTAGAGGAGATCCCCTATCTTCACGGCTGCACGTCGAGGGAGGCGGCGCCGGTAGCTACCGCCATCGCGCCATATGCGGGCCAGGATCGGTAAGGAGTGGAGATCGAGGCGGAGAATACGATGGCGGTGGGCGCTAAGTGGCTGCACAGGCGGGAAGAGCAGCGAAGCACGGATCTATGATGGCATCACCTGCATCACGCCGCTCGGAAGCCAGTCGGGAGCCTCGAGAGGTGACCAGACGTCCTTTTCCCGGCTGGGCATGTCGTGTCAGTCCCGCCTAGCCGGCCGTGAGGCTGCTACGCATCGTGACCCTCGGAGAGCCAGCCAGCGAGGCAGCCCATGGAGCCGTCTCGGGACTGGCCACAACACCGTCGTCATGGAGGGAGGAAGGGGCAGATCCGCCGAAGCCTCACCGAAGTTTGGGGGCGCAGGCGAAGGTGGAGGCGGAGGTCGGATGGGAGCAGACGAGTAGTGCGCTAGGGTCTCGGAGAGGCGCGGTCGAGTGGCCCAGCTGCGGAGGAGCGGTGAGGACAGAGAAGAGGCCAAAGAGGAAGCAACGGCGAGTGGATCTGAGGGGAGAGTGGAGATGGCGGCGGGCAGATCTGAGGGAGGGAGAGGGAGGACGTCGAGGGAGGTGGCGAGAGATGCCCCTACGCTCCGCACGTGTCACCGCCCAGCTTGTAGATCCAGCAGGAGGAGGAGGGAGGCGCCATGGTGCTCTGGTGGATTAGAAACTAGGGTTCGCGCCTTTTATTCATCTCGACATCATCAGGGAACGTTGGATCAGTTCTTTGAACAGCTAGGATGAGTTGGACCTCGTATGAGAATGTACCGGCCCAGATGTTTCGGCTTATTTAACAATTGTTTTTATTCCTTAACGCTTTTCTTTTTCCTTTTCATTTTATTGCACCCCTCCAAAGTAACACCTACAAATAATTATACTAAATACATGAAATCATTTTTAATATGTGATGTACTACATATAGGTTGTGTTGTAGATTTTTTCAAAAAAATTGAAATTGATTTACCATTTTCTATATGTTAAATGAATTTCTACATACTGATTAAAATTAATTCAAATTGAACTATGTGTGCATTTAATAATATAAAAAATGCACTAAAATAATAATTAGACTTATTTGTTCCATTCTAATCTATGTGCTAGAGATAGATGAAAAATTCAACAAGCTTATAGGGACAATTCAAACTTTTATCTCAAAAGTACAACATAATGATTAGAATAATATCTAAATTTGGTCAAAAGATTCTACAAATTGGCATAACAGTATGTTTTTGGTCCACAATCTTGCCATAAAAAACATAAGTGGTTTCAAGAAAGTGATGATGTACATTGCTCACAAATGTATACATCTCTGACACAGTTTCTAATAACTCAACACAAACTTTGAGATTTTGAATGGAGATTTACATTTTCAAAGTTGTATGCATCTCAAACTTAGCTACAACCTTATGTTTATCATAACATTAGACAATATCAAGTTATGTTGCCATTTATTATGCAAAAGTATCTTTTATTTATTCTCTTTCGATAGATGAAAAGAAGCTATATAAAAAAGATAAATGAAATAGCAATTACTATGAAAACGAACGATATTACATGAACTATCATGATTTTACAAAAAATCAGGAAAACAAAATTAATGAATTTGAAGTTACTATGACTGAGAAATACCATTTTCAAATTTTAATTGTAGATTAAAAAGAAAAAATGATGGGGAAAGCGAGCTCAGCGTGCTCCACGTGGTCCGGCGGTCAACTCGACGAACCTGTTGCTGCCATGTGGTCTCGAAGCTCTATAGATTTATGTAATGAACTATCACCAAAGCATCATAATTGCTGAAGTGGTCCAGTGGTATTAGGTTCACTCTGGATGTACTGTTGTATAAAATAATAAAGATTGTACTGTTGTATCGTAGTGGTACTTTTTCCCGGCTCCCTATTTGATAATACCGTATCATGAGTTCGGATCCTGAAGACCCGAGTTCAAATCCCCTGCGGGGCATCGTTTTGTTTTGCAAATTACAAAGCGCCTGGTATTCTGGGCCTATGCCTCAGCATCGAGGCGGGCCGTATGACGACATGGCGTCTTGGTGGTGAGTTGGCGGGGAAATTATATGTAAAAAGGGGTTGCAGATAAAAAAATAAATAAAACAATCTGTAGCTCTGGTTTGTGCGCTCAAGTCTTGGATTCTATTCTTGGCTCCTTTTTCCCATTTTTTAGATTTTTTTCAATTTATCAAACTTTTTATCCATGATATATTTATTTTTTATTTGTTAATCGCGATGATGTTTTCAGATTTTTTAGTTTATCAATTTATTCATCCATAATATGGCTATTTTAATTTGTCGATCGCAACGTTGTTTTGAGATTTGTACAATTTATCAAATTTTTTACATCTATAACATGATTATTTTTTATTTGTTGATCGTGACGAATCTGCTCAAACGTCGTAGTGCTGTGGGTCGGATTGCGACGAATTTTACAATTCATCACAGTGTTTTGGGCTTCAATATCCATAAATGCACATCCTTGTCGATCGCAACGTTGTGTTGAGACTTGAGATTTGTACAATTTATCAATTTTTTTCATCCATAACATGATTATTTTTTATTTGTTGATCGTGACGAATCTACTCAAACGTCGAAGTGTCGTGGACCGGATTGCGACGAATTTTACAATTCGTCACAGTGTTTTGGGCTTCAATATCCATAAATGCACATTCGTGACGAAAAACAGGAATACGTAGTAGAATGGCGACGAATTTAACAAATCGTCACAGTGTTTTGGGCTTCATTATCCATCAGTGCACATCCGTGACGAAAAACAAGAATACGTCATAGATGCATTGCTCTTTGTGATGTTCTCTGAGAACGTCACAGAAACTTTGTCATAGATTAAATAGTTTCTTGTAGTGTACTCAGAAAAATCTCTGTTGCAAACAAATTTATGAATTCGCGTATTGCCTTTTTGATATCATGCTCCATATAACTACAATGGCTTTTGTATACGTACAGAGGTCACCTGATGGTTATTACAAGGCACGACATTAATTAATACCAATGACTACAAGTCCCAAGCTGAAGCTGGTCAGCTTCTAGACAACACATGAATTCATAATAAATTACATAATTAACAATAATTGATAATAAGTTCATAAAGGTTCACATAGCTAGCTAATTAATACAAGTTCACATATTAGGGTATGATACAAAGCCTGATCCATGCATGCATAATGTTACTGAGCAACACGCGCTTGCAGATATGAAACATGGTTAATGTCTGCAATCCTCCAGCCCAGAACTCCCTCAAAATAAGCTAGAGCGCGTACTAGTGCACTCTCCTCCGCTTGCGAAGGAGTGTCACAAACACCACTGCAGACATCAAACAATGGAGCCTCAGGTTTTGCTGGCTTGTAGAATGTTAGGATTGCTTGACTCTTCCAATTGTTGGTGAAAAACGGCTCCCCACCATAGTAATCCACCCCAACTCTTTCCATGACTTGATTCAGAATAGCACAGAAGCTAATTGAAGCATAGGTAGAACCAGAGTGATCCTGCACACAATCATATGATGATGAGATATAATAACCTTATGTACCAAAAACAAATTATATATGTACCAAAAACAAATTAATTAATAATGAATAGAAATTCTTTTATATATAAATGTATATTAACACATCTTGATGAGCCCTGCAAAGCCTTTCCGTAATCTCAATCACATTTCCTTCACCCGTCTCGAGTTGCCTTAATTTAAAATAGGAAAGGTCCAGCACAAAGCACCGAATATTATTCTAGAGCAGTTGTAGATAATTCTCCACGGCAGTCCTCTCTCGGTTTAACCGAATAGGTGATGTTTTGCCAACTGTTGCAATGGCAACCATCGGGTGTGGTGCGCCTACTGGCAACTGGCCGTAGTCTACATATCGAGGAGGAACGGTAAAGAGATATACACTCTTGCCATGTGCTCATCAACGTGCTCAGTTTGCACTATATGAGGAGTACCATTCATATCCCCGATAATGTCTTTGAGCCATCTGATATTGTTGAGAACCTACAATAATTATATATGTAACTAAAATTACAGATTTTCCATGTGAAATGAAAAAAAGTTCTATGTAAAGCAATTAATTTCAATTCCTATATTACCACCAGCAAAACGAAGCCCGTGCGGATCCCGTCACTAGTACAAATGCTATCATCTATGACCATTACCTAGTGACGATTTCCTGTTTGGTCATAGAAGTTCTCTTTGCAGTGACGAAAAAAATATTTGGTCATAGAAGATTATTCTTTCTATGACGATATACAAATTTGGTCATAGTAGTTAATTCAACAGTGACGAATTGTTGAATTTGGTCACACTTGACGAGTGAGGGGTGATGAGAGCCGTGGTTCGGAGGACCGTGGATGGTCGCTTGGTGTGATGAGTGATTGACAACGGTGGACTGATTCTGGCTAAGTATTGCAGGTGCAGGTTGCGGCTTGACCGGTGCAAAGTGTGAAGAACAAGCGTGAAAGGTCGCTGTTGCGGTGAGGCCTCTGTGTGTGGAGAAGACAAGTAGGCTTTGGTTCGAGGGACCCGTGGCGGGGCTGGCGGTCAAGTGCGGCCGCATGGTGGCAAGAACGGCAAGATGAAGTCATGGACGGTTTCTTGGTTGAGCCTCAAAACCAAGGTCGAGCCGGACTACGTGGAGCCGAGTCATGAGTGGTGATTGGCTGAGGCTACACCGAGTTCATGGGGTTTCCTGGTTCACCGTAAAACCACCGGGTTCCTTGGTTGATCCACAAAGCCACGACCGGTGGGTCCGACCGGCCTCGACGGTGGGTACCGGCCGACCGGTGAGGAGCACCGGCTCGACCGGTGTGCGACGACGCAGCCTAATCTTCAAGCGAGGACACGCCCGGATCGCAAGGCTTGCGCCGAGGCTAAGCAAGTTTGCGGCCGGGCATCCGTCCGATGGTGCGAAGACAAAGACTTCCAATTTCGCCTCGAGGCATGTATCCCTAGTTAGCTAGTAAGGGTATTTTAGTCTTTCGGTTGCCTCCATATAACCCAAGGGGTGAGAGGATGGCAGCCACCTCTTGGAACCCTAGCTCATTTGGTTTTCCTATTTTCCTTCCTATTTTCTTAGGATTTTCAGGACTAGCTTGAGAGCTTCATGGTGAGATCTTGTGAGAGGAAGGATGATCGGGCGGCAAGCTAGACCTTGTATGAACCTCTTTGGTATGTATAGATGATTCTGTGGTTCCTCAAGGCTTGGATGTGTCTTTCCGCTTTCTCCTTTTTGGTGATTTTCGAGCCCTTTTTGGCGATTTTCTTGGAGCGATTGAGGCCTTTCTCTTTGGGATTTGGTGGGGATGTATGCATGAACCCTTCGTGGTTCTTTTCCTTGATTCCCTTCCAAATCCGTGAGCAAAGGGGCTCGATTTTGGGGTTTTCGTGGCTCTAGGGTTAGAGGCGTTCTTGGTGGATTTCTTCGATTCCTCTTGATTTGACAAGTTTTGGTGGACCAAATCTTGGCTATGGAGTACCCATGAGGTGTTCCTACTATCCCCAAAGTCTTGTGCAAAACCGTGGAGCGAATCGAGAGATCGGGAGTTGGATTTGGAGGAGTTGACTCATGCGGGCGCTGTCATCCCGAGCTGCCTCAGTGCACGACCGGCCGACGGTGCGTTTTGACCGGTCCGACCGGTGCTAGCCCTTGGTGGGTTTTGTCTCGGGAACAGCCTTGTCCGTGTGGTTTTGTCCCGTGGTCCCGCTGTCAGTTCTTGGAGTGTTTGGAGTTGTTTTGCTAGGATTTGTGAGGGGTTCTTCTTCCTCTGTGTTGTGTTTCGTGGTGGTTTTGTTCCAGGCCTAGAGGATTCACCGAGGCTTCGAACGCTTTGTGGCGGTGTCAGTTTGTAGCCACCGGCCCGACGGGCTGCCCACCGGCCCCGACCGGGTCAGTCCGACCGGGCAGTGCCATCGGTCTCGACCGGTGTAGCACGCAAAGAAGCCGTGCAAGTTTCCGCTGTGTGTTTTGGTGAGTTTTGGCTAGGAAGGTTGAGTGTTGGTTCCTAGGACCAGTAGCACTCTAGTGGCTGCGTGGTCTTGACCAACTTGGGTAGTTGGGTCGGAGACGTGAGTTGGAAGCTGTGTTCGTCTTGTTGGAGTTCCCATCTCCTTCGAGAAGAATTTTTATCGGCTCCCATTCACTCCCCTCTCTGGTTCGCCTAATCGGTCCTTCAATTGGTATCGAGAGCCGTTCGGGTCTTTATTGACTCTACCGCCTAAGATCCAAAGATGGCGCAGTGAACGGGGTTCGGGTCCTCCGCACTGATGGGAAGAACTACTAGATGTGGCAAAGGCGGATGGCGGCGTTCCTCCATGAAAGGGTCGATCCTTTGGGATGTCACGGTGAACACGCTTATGTTCATCCGATGAACTTCCTTGCTCCGTGATCGAGGATATGTTCGCCAACAACAAGGCCGCCGACTACTTGTTTCGTGCTCGTGTCGGCTGAATTCGATCGGGTTCGATGAGAGGACTTAGCTTGTAGGATTTGGGAGCGCTTGAAGGATGCTCATCGGGAATGCTCGTGTTCAGCTCGGATGTACGCGACTTCTGGAGAGAGTACGAGAACTTCACTCATCTCCCCGAGTCCGTCGATGCCCTTTTCCAGATTTACTACTTGCTAGAACAACATGAGAGCCAATGTGGACGCCCTCCCATACAATGATCATGATAGAGCCGTGAAGCTCTTGCACTCGTTGGATCGCACTGCAGTATGGGACGGGAAGTTTGAGGCTATTGTTGAGTCCGAGAAGTATGACACCTTGACGGGTGAACGATTCTCAAGCTCAAGTCTACCGAGTTGGACCGTGGTATGACAGCCAAGATCGAGAGCCCGATGATTCTCATAGTCTCGCCTCAGTGGCAAAGGAGCTAAGTCTAACGCTAACGCATCCTCCGTGATGTACTCGCCTTCTTTGATGTCTTTGCCGATGAGGAGTTCGACGTGCTTGGAGAGGACGAGCCGGCGTTCTTGACGAAAGGCGGTTCGAGAGGTCGCACGAGAACCGGGTGAACACGAGGAGGACAGACGGACGTGTTTTCAGGCGGCAAGCCAGGACACTTCATTGCCGATCGCCGAGAAGACGGAGAACAAGGACGGCTACAAGGACGGCTACATGTGCACCGATCGAGCAAGGATGGCAAGGCACCGATCGAGGCGCGATCACAAGCACAAGAACAAGCACAAGGACGAGCGACGGTCGAGGAAGAAGGATGGCCGGCAGAAGGCCCGAGCAATGGTCGAGCGAGCGACGTCGACTCCAGCTCGCCTACTCTTCCTCAAGCTCGAGTAGCTGAAGATGAAGGTGATCGGCAAGAACAAGAAGTCATCCAGAACTTGAGCGGGTTGAGCTGCCATGAGATGGCTTCATGGGCATGGCCCGTAGCTCAAGCAAGAAGAGCCACGAGTGACTCGACTCGACCGAGGATGAGGTATGTGATGAGCCTCCTCTTTGCGCAAGGAGAATGATGAGTTGGTTGACTTGCTTGATAACCGCGATCACATGCTTAGAGAGGCCAAGAAGATGAGGAAAGAGCTTAGGGCCTCACTAGAAGATGCTAGGAACCGTGTGGTGAGCTAGAAACCCGTAACCTAGATGCTAAGCTTGAGATTGATTCGCTTAAGGCTTCTCCCGTGGTTTCGATGAGATTGATTGCTGTGATTGCTCGTGTACCTAGCTGATCTCATCGCTCTTAAGGATAAGCATGCTTCTACTTGTGATGAACTAGATATGCTTAGGGTTGAAGTGGTCGAGCTTAAGTCTAGACCTCGCTTTGCTAGGTGCTTGCACTTCTTGCCCTGCTTTTGCATGGAAAGATTGATGAGATGGCTTTCACTTGAGGCTAAGTTGAAAGAGCCTATTCCCACTTCTTGCTCTACTTGTGAATTGCATGCGGTTAAGAATTTGGAGCTTGCACATTATGTTGATCGCTGCAGGATGAAAATGATGAGTCGAGAAAATGTATGAGCTGGTTGTCGGTCAGAGCCTCAAATTTCGGTATCATGATAGCGGCTTTCAAACGCTATGATGGTCAGGCACTTGGGGCTGACAAGCTTGGAGAGAACCGTGGTGAGGGAGCTGAGAGAGTTGGAGATTCCTATCCCACCACCAAAAGACACAAGAACAAGTTTGAGCCCAAGCCCAACCATCTCGTAAACAAACTTGACACTACTCCAGATCCACCCATATTCCTCACCCAACAAATGATTTTCAGAAACCGTGAAGTTTGTGAGCCCAAAGGGAGGTGAGGAAGGAGAGAAGAAGGGTGAGAAGCCGAGTGGGCAGCCCCAACCCAAGCCTAAGCCTAAGCCACAGCCCATAAAGTTCCATTGTGGGTATTGTGAGAGATGGTCACAAGGATGAGTTTTGCTTCAAGAGGAAGCGTGAGGAGAGAATGGCTAGAGAGTGGGCTAACAGTGACAGTACCACCCTCTAATGGTGTACCCGAGCCTCGTATGCAGATGCCTGTGGCCAAGGCGAGGAGGACGGTTCCGCTTGGGAGACCGGAAGGTCGCAGGTGTGTTGCCGCTGGCCGAGCCACACCGGCCGATCGGCGGTACACCGGCCGACCGGTGCAGTCCGGGCGCATACGAGTCGGGTTTCGTGCTCGTGAGGATGCTCGCTTGGTTCTCGGAGGTCGTGGTTCGTGGTTGGTCCGGAAAGTTTGCGTGTGGTCGGGCTTGTTAGGCGTTCTCCACCTCGTGCTCAATACGAGGGTGAGAAGAGTCGTAGCTTTGAGATGGAGCGAGGTACGATCCACGGTTTCCTTCGTGGTTTTCGCTCTCCTCCAAGAGAGAGGGTTGGTTCCTCGGTGGTTACCGTGGTGTGGTAGCTTTGATAGGCGTGATGATTTGGTTTGTGCTAACCCCACTTTGGAGCAAATGGCTCACCGGTTTTACTCTTTTGGTACTAACCCCCTAGTCGCTTGTTCACCACGTGCTCGCTTTTGAATTTCAGGTGGGAGACTTGAAGAACATTTGGTTGATTGACTCGGTTGCTCAAGGCATATGACCGAGACAAGGGTGGTTCTCAAGTCTCGTCCCGGTGACAAAGAAGTACATCACCTTTGGGGACAATGGGCGAGGGCGCAGTCCCGAAGGTGAGATTAAGGTAAGTGACAAGATCACTCAGCGTGTTGCTCTTGTTCAATCGCTTGATACAATTTGCTTTCTCGTGTCCCAGCTTGTTGGATGAGGGTTTTGAGGTGTTGTTTCGCCTGGTGGTTCTCGGATTTTAGATTCTGGGATCTTGTTTGCATGGTCGCTCCCGAGGGTCAAGTGTTCCGAGCTGATTTTTCTCTTCCGTGTGGAGCGTTGCTTTTGGTCGGTTCTTCGAGTGAGTTGTGGAAGTGGCATAGGAAGTTGGGTCACTTGAGCTTTGACCTTTGTCTCGCTTGAGTAAACTCAATTTGGTCCGAGGATTGCCACGATTGAGGTTTGAGAAAGAGTTGGTTTGTGCGCCGTGTAGGCATGCCAAGATGGTAGCCTCTTCTCACCCGCCTCACCGATGTGATGACCGAGCGCCCATGCGAGCTGCTCCATATGGACCTTGTTGGCCCACTGCAGCGATCCGCGGGTGGGAAGTGGTATGTCCTTGTTGTGGTGGACGACTACCTCGTGATGCGTGGTGTTCTTTCTTGAAAAGAAGGGGAGACGTTTGGTTTTGTTCGAGATCTTGTCTTGAGGTTAAGAAACGAGAGGCACGGAGATGCCATACGAGCGATCCGCAGTGATAATGGCTCGGAATTCAAAAACTCTCGCTTCGAAACCTTTTGCCATGACTTGGGTCTTGAACATCGGGCCGAGTCCGTATACGCCTCCCGTAATGGCGTGGTGGAAAGGAAAACAGGACCTCAGGCGAGATGGTTCTGACGATGCTCGACGAGCATAGGACTCCGAGAAGGTTCTCGGTGAGGCGGTCAACACCGCGTGCCATGTGTCGGCAGATCTACCTCGTGGTTCACAAGAAGAAAACCTGTTACGAGTTGATGCACGGTCGCACACCCAAGGTGAGTCACTTCCATGTCTTTGGTTGTAAATGCTTCATTCTGAAGAAAGGGAAGAAGTTGTTCGAGGCTAGGTCCATCGATGGTATTTTCTTTGGTTATGCATCTCATTCTAGAGCATTTCGTGTGCTCAATCTTGAAACTAACCAAATCGTGGAGACTTGCGAGGTAACCTTGACGAGACACACCACGTAGTCGACTTGTTTTTGAGTGTGCGGTGGCGCGAACTTGGCGAGGAGATCTTTCGGGAGGAGGAGCATGAACATGGAGATGATGAAGATGGCGGTGTGATGCCGGTGAACATGTACCTACTACTTGACGATCGAGAATGGACCCTCTCCCACACCTACAGCGACAAACCCGGATCAAAGGCGAAGGCTGCTTTGTTGAGGAGGTAGCATCAGGCGAGAACCTCCCGGCGAGTGCAAGTGGATCACCCGGCTTGAGAATCATCGGCGACATGAATGAGCGTACTACACGGTCGAGGTTCGGAACAATTCTCATTTTCGCTCATCTGCTTTTGTTGCCACTTTTGAGCCCAAAGACATTGGACATGCGTTATCGATCATAATTGGGTTAACTTTCGATGCATGAGGAGTTGGAGAATTTTGAGAGGAACCAAGTTTGGGTGTTGGTTGACCCTCCCGGTGTAAGCCGATTGGGACAAAATGGGTGTGGAAAAATAAAGAGGAGAGAAAGGAGAAGTGGTGAGGAACAAGTCGAGACTTGTTGCTCAGTCTGATCGAGAAAGGGGATCGACTACGAGAGACTTTCGCTCCTGTAGCTCGTTTGGAAGCGATCGAGGATCCTTCTAGCCTTTTCCGTGGCTAAAGGGTTCAAGTTGTACCGGATGGATGTGAAGAGTGCTTTTACGAGCGGTGTATTGGAGGAAGAGGTGTTTGTGAGGCAACCACCGGGGTTTGAGAGTGAGAAGTACCCTCACCGGGTCTACAAGTTGAGGAAAGGCGTTGTATGGGTTGAAGCGAGGCGCCTAGAGCTTGGTATGGTAGGTTGAGGGTTCTGTTTGAGAGAGGGTTTGAGATGGGGAAGGTCGACGGACCTTGTTTCTCCTCGAGCGGAGGCGAGATATCGATTGTGCGGTATCGTGGATGATATTGTCTTTGGTGGCTCGTCTAACTCTCTTGTTGCAAGGTTTGCGAAGACATGAGCGGGGAATTTGAGATGAGCATGATGGGTGAGTTGCGGTTCTTCCTCGGGCTACAAATCAAGCAATCAAAGGAAGGAACATTTGTGCACCAAGCTAAGTACACCAAGGACATTGTGAGGAAGTTCAAGATGGAGGACTCCAAGGCCATGGCGGCGCCTATGAGTACGACTACAGTTCTTGATGCGGACGAGGAAGGTGAACACGTGGACGGAGAGAATGCTGGGAGCATGATCGGGTCACTCCTCTACTTGACGCAGCGGCAGTAGGACATTCAATTCTCGGTATGTCATGCGCTCGTTTTCAAGCTTCTCGAGGGACTTCGTGCAAGCGGTCAAAGCGCATTTTCGGTATCCGACTTGACCTTTGGTACTCTGCGTCTTCTTCTTTGGCGCTTCATGGATTTTCGAGCGGATTTCTTGGGTGTCGGTTGGATAGGAAGTCCACTTAGGACTTGCAGTTCTTGGGTTCTTCTTTGGTATCTTGGTCTTCCATAAGCGATCGGTGTTGCTCAATCCACTACCGAGGCGGTATGTGGGCCATGACTAGTTGTTGCTCTCAGCTCCTTTGGATCACATACACCATGAGTGACTTTGGTGAGGAGTATACCCATGTCCCACTTCAATGTGATAGCACTAGTGCCATAAGCGTTGCAAAGAACCCGTGCTCCATTCCAAAACCAAGCACATAGAAGTGAGGTATCATTTTAGAGAGACAACGTAGAAAGGGAAGATAGCTTTGATCCATGTACCCACACATGAACAACTAGCCGATATTTTCACCAAACCCTAGATCAAGCAACTTTCACTCGTTTGCGGGGGGAGCTTGGTGTTTGTTTGATTTCTTGAGTTGGCGTGTGGGAGCTCCTTTGTAGCATATGTATAGCTTTCCTTTGTGCATTTCTTGCATTTGGCATGGCATATGTGGCATGATGTATAGGCATCTTTGTATCTTAGGTTGCATGCATTTTGTATCATATGCATTGTTTAGGAAAGGCTTCTCTTATACATTGTTCACCATGGAATGACATATATGTCTTTGTGAGCTAATTTGGTAAGCTATGGTTAGTTTGGCTTAGCTCTTGATAATCTTGGTTTGTATCCATGGTTGATGGCTATGTTTTTGAAAAATTTCATATATATGCTCTCTTGTGAGTAAATGCCTTTACATGATCTTGACATGTTTTAGTGGCTTGGCTATGCTTAATTTGTGGTTGGATAGCTTATTTTGATCATATGGGGCCAAAGGCTCATTTGCCATCATGAATGTTTAGCCCCATGCTTCATCTTGTGGAGGGGCATAAGTTCCTTTGTCGCATAAAGACATTTCATGTACCAATTATAAATCTGAAAATGAAATGTAAATTGCTTGAAAATGTGCTCCCATGTCATATGTGCTAATTTTAATTTGCTTTGGGTGCTAAATCGTTGCATGATGCCTACCAATGAGAAGTCTCATATATAGAAGTAGGCACATGGCTCGGTGGCTTTGACATGACATGAGGTGCTTGTGGGTGTTTATGATGGTCTTATGTTTAGAATGGTTGTCCTAGCATGAAGTTTGTGTGGCTTTGCCATTTTGACATGTTTTGCTCATGTTTAGGACTTTGCTCATGAGAGGGTAATTTTTCGCAAAATTGCTAAATTCTATCTTAGCTTAGCCCAATGGTTGTGAAACTTGGTGATCATGAAGTTTATGTCTTCTGAAGCTATAGAGTATCTAACTTGCTCGTTTGGACATGTGTAGCATCCTATGTTGAATTTTGTCTATTTGAGAAGCTCTAGGTTGCATTTTTGCATTTTTGCTTGATTCATGCATTGTCAACAAGGGGAGAAGTTTGAGCATGTTTTGGCCTCTTGAATGCTTTTGGAAGGTTTTCGGTGGTTTTGAGCTATTTTTGGGCTCTGTTGTGCAGTCGGCCGGTTGAGGTCACCGATCCGACGGTGGTCAGTCTGGTCCTGTTCACATGTTGCCCAGGTCGGCCGGTGGTGTCGACCGATCGACCGGTCGGCGTAGCTGCATCTACTTCTGTTTGTGAAGTGGTTCGCATGCATTTGTCGAGGAGTTGCATCGGTTCAGGGGGAGCTTGCATGTGTGCAGGGGGAGCTCTTTGTGGTTTTCGAGCTTTGGTTTGATGGTTTGTGCTCTTTGCTTGAGCATGTTTTGTCTCGGATGTGTCGAGCCGTTGCCCTTGCCTAAGGGGTCCGAGACTTGTCTTCTTCAAGTGATCTTGCTCTTTGCCTTTTCTTTGGCTTTCGATCGCTTGTTGGAGTTTCTTTTAGTTGTTTCTTTTCTTTTCCTTTTCTCTTGGTTACCAAAACGTGTGTGTTGTCAATGCACTCATCAAGGGGGAGATTGAGAGCCAGGTGTGGTTCGAGGACCGGTGGATGGTCGCTTCTCGGTGTGATGAGTGATTGACAACGTGGTGTGGGCGATTCTTGGCTAAGTATTGCAGGTGCGAGGTTGCGGCTTGGTAGTGCGGTGCGGGTGAAGAACAAGCGTGAAAGGTCGTTGCGGTGAGGCCTCGGTGTGGAGAAGACAAGTAGGCTTGGTTGAGGGACCCCTGGCTGAGGTCAAGTGCGGGCCGCATGGTGGCAAGAACGGCAAGATGAAGTCATGGGACGGTTTCTTGGTTGAGCCTCAAAACCAAGGTCGAGCCGGGACCACGTGGGAGCCGAGTCATGAGTGGTGATTGGCGGAGGCTACCAGAGTTCGCGGGGTTTCGGTGGTTCACCGAAAACCACGGGTTCCTTGGTTGATCCACAAAGCCAAGGCCGAAGACGGAGGTGCGGCTGACGGCAGACGGCCGGTGGGTCGGCCGTGGCCGGTCGACCGTGAGGAGCAATCGGGTGAATCGATCGGGTGAGGACCGAGGCTTGCGTCGAGGCTAAGCAAGTTTGCGGTCGGAGGGCATCCGTCCGATGGTGCGAGACAAAGACTTCCAATTTCGCCTCGAGGCATGTATCCCTAGTTAGCTAGTAAGGGTATTTTAGTCTTTCGGTTGCCTCCATATAACCCAAGGGGTGAGAGGATGGCAGCCACCTCTTGGAACCCTAGCTCATTTGGTTTTCCTATTTTCCTTCCTATTTTCTTAGGATTTTCGTAGGACTAGCTTGAGAGCTTCATGGTGAGATCTTGTGAGAGGGAAGGATGATCGGGCGGCAAGCTAGACCTTGTATGAACCTCTTTGGTATGTATAGATGATTCGGCGTGGTTCCTCAAGGCTTGGATGTGTCTTTCCCGTTTCTCCTTTTGGTGATTTTGAGCCCTTTCGATTTTCTTGGAGCGATTTCAGGCCTTTCTCTTTGGGATTTGGTGGGGGATGTATGCATGAACCCTTCGTGGTTCTTTTTCCCTTTGATTCCCCTTCCAAATCCGTGAGCAAAGGGGCTCGATTTTGGGGTTTTCGTGGCTCTAGGGTTAGAGGCGTTCTTGGTGGGATTTTTTCGATTCCTCTTGATTTGACAAGTTTTGGTGGACCAAATCTTGGCTATGGAGTACCCATGAGGTGTTCCTACTATCCCCAAAGTCTTGTGCAAAACCGTGGAGGCGAATCGGAGATCGGGAGTTGGATTTGGAGGAGTTGACTCATGGGCTGTTCATCCCATTTGCCCGAGCACGGCCGTCTGCCGGTGCTCTTGACCGTCGGAGCCGGTTGCTAGCCCTTAGTGTTTTTTGTCTCGGGAACAGCCTTGTCCGTGTGGTTTTGTCCCGTGGTCCCCTGCTTCAGCTCTTGGAGTGTTTGGAGTTGTTTTGCTAGGATTTGTGAGGGTTCTTCTTCCTCACTGTGTTGTGTTTCGTAGGGTTTTTGTTCCGTGGCCCAGAGGATTCACCGAGGCTTCCCGAACGCTGCGGCGTCGTAGCCACCGGGCCCCGACCGCTCGGGTCTCACCTCTGACCGAGCAGCCATCGGCCTGACCTAGCACAGCAAAGAAGCCGCAAGTTTCCTCACAGTGTGTTTGGTGAGTTTTGGCTAGAAGGTTGAGTGTTGGTTCCCAGACCAAGAGCACTCTAGTGGTCATGTGGTCTTGACCAACTTGGGTAGTTGGGCTCCGAGACGTGAGTTGGAAGTCGTGTTCGCCTTGTTGGAGTTCCCATCTCCTTCGAGAAGAATTTTATCGGCCTCCCATTCACTCCCCTCTCGGGTTCGCCTAATCGGTCCTTCCGTGAGACGACTTAATCACAGATGCGCCGGCCCCGATGGGCACATGGGCCGAGTGTCGGAGCGGTCGGGCCTTCTGCCTCGCCCATTCCAAGATAGGTTTTTTTTCGAATTTATTTTTCAATGCTAAAACAATTCTAGTAAACACCGTAAAATGTTTTAGAGCACCTAAAAATACTGAAAAATCACAAAAATTCCAGGAAAATTCCTAGAGATAGATTAAGACATGAACAATCCAAATAAAACATTTGGAGCTCATGAAAAAGATTTTAGAGCCTTCTAATAAATAGAAATAGCTCAAGGAAAATGAGAATAAGTTCCAGAAAAATCCGGAAAATTCTCGGGAAAATTAGGACAGCTCCTAAACGCATTTTTTAAACCTTTTGCACTCAAGAACCACTAGATGCATCGGCATGAATGCAACACACATAACTTTTTATTCAATTTAGAAAATCAAACAATGGATTTTTCCTATACTATATTCCCTGTAAAGAAAAAATAAATGTTGGAATTTTTTTTAAAATTATAGGAAAATCGTTATTTAATTATTCTTTCTATTTACATCCTAAAATTGGAAATTTCAGGGTGTGACAATAGCTCATGAGCATTTTTCACATCAAATTGTTTTTCCTTCTTAGTACCATTTCTCATGCCCTTGTGTCCTAGGAAACAAATACATGTGGAGGTCGTTGCATAATTATAGAGTTTTCAATGTATAATTCACCATATTTTGTCTCACACAACACGAAAAAAATTATAAAAATTAAAATAATTGTCCAAAAAATGTAAGTTCTTGTGAGGGACCGTATTTTTACTACAAATAACTACCAAAAAAATCTCAAGTCATTTCAAAAAAGTTGAGTGCTCTGTAGTCCAAATATAACAAGTCACTCACATATTTCCTTAAACTATGTGAGTGGCTTGTTATATTTGAACTACATAATATCACCACTAACCTCAAATGGAAATTTGACCTACACAAAGTTTGTTAGTCTCGACAAGTTATGAAACTTTTGTGTTCAAAAGATTTTCATCCGAGTTCATTTCGTGTTTCGTTTGACTGAGTTTTGACCGAGTCAAACTTGGATTTTAAAATTTGAATTGCTCATGTTTTGTTGCATGAAGAAATGATTGAATCGAACACCATAACTTGATAAATCATGATTTTAAAAATTTTTGGGAAGAAGAATCACCTCATTTCGAGTTCGTATGAGGGAGAACGACTAGTTACAAGTTTTAATCCGAGGAAAAAAGAAAAATCGATCAGTTCATTCCAGTTCATCACGTGTTCATGAAGAAGGACCGATTTCTCTTTTTTTCCTCGGATTAAAAATTGTAACTAGTCTTTGTCCCTCATACGAACTCCAAATCGGTTAATTCTTTTTCCTAATTTTTTCTAAAATCAAGATGTTTTACTCAGTGCCATTTGTTTGTATCTTAATTACTATTTCTTGATTGCTTTTCATACAACATATCTTTTCCAACTAAAAAGAGAATATAAAAAACATGTTTTTTCATAATAATTGCTAATATAACTTAATATTCTCTAATGTTATGGTCAACACAAGGTTGCATCCAAATTTGAGGTGCCCATGAGTAAGAAAGTATTTGAGTGTGTACAAACTTTGAAGTTTAAGTTGAGTTGTATGAAACAATGTGATGATCTAGCTAGTTTATGAACAATGTATACTCCAATTTTCACAAAATCTTATGAAACTTTTTTGTCAAGCTTGTACATTGATAAAATGATCCTATGCCAATTTACATAATTTTTTGATAAGTTTTATTTATTATTATCATTATTTTATCACAAGGTGACTAGTAGAAGTTTGAAATTTCCTACAAGCCAATTGAATTTTTCGTCAATCTCCTAGATGTGGTCTAGAATGTACCATAGGCGCCTAAATATAATTTTTTTTGAATTTTTTAAACTTATTAGATGCACATATAGGTCAATTTTGAATTACTTTCGGTAAACACGTAGAAATTCATTTAAATGATAGAAAATAGCAAATCTCTGTCCATTCATGTGGGGGGATCTGAGATTGGGTCAGATTTAGTGGCGCTCTCTCACCTCGATCTGGGTTGTTTTGTAAATACGGATTGAGAGGTATGCTTGGTAGTGTGAGGCTTGGCAGATCAGAGGAAAGTTGGTCACCACTCGGATTCTAGAATGGGTGGTCAGTTTGGATTGATAGGTAGGATACAGTAGCCTGTTCCTGTGTGATCTAGGGACTTGGGAAACCTTGTTTCTGTTACCGCTTTGATCTAATACATGTAGGTAGGTAGTTATGAGGAATGGGTGTAGCTGATGCTATTTATTCTTCAGAAACCCAGTTGCACTGTCTCTGACTGAAATTACTCTAGTGATTTGATTCCATTTAATTGCATTGGTGCCTCGATCTGTGATTTCCTTGATTGAAATCATGTTAACATGCATGTTGTGGTGGTATGAACCAAACTGTTTGAATTCGTTCCATGTCCTAAACACCAAACAGTTTGCACTTAATTGATCGGAATTGGACTAAAAATGGAGCTGGCCATCTTTTCCCCTGTAGCGAATCATTTAGTTTCAGTGGAACAATTAGTGGAACGCGTCTGAATCAACTATTTACTCTTCTTAGTATTGCCTCAATTTCATTTCAGTTGTAAGCTTCTGGTAACATTCCTGTCAGATCGACTGTACTGTAAATTTCAGTTTCGTGGTGCCTTCTCTTCAATTCCTGTTTTGTAAAAAAACAAATCATCAGGAAAGATGAGCGCTGCTGGACCTCGGACACTTACGCACCTTATGACGACGGGCACCAGTGGAGGAAGTATGGCGAGAAGAAGCTCTCCAAATATTCCCTCTTGCCTTCACCCCCTTGACATGCAGTTTGAGTTTGTTTATATTTCAGTCCGTGTATGTATGCATCTCCTCTGAATGCAAGAGCTTCTCATACTGATACAGTTATCGCAAATGGTCAATTTATTATTTATTACCAGATCTGGAGTGAATTTGAATGACCTGTTGCTGGATGAACTTAGGGTGGTTACCTGAAATCTTTGGAATTTAGGAACAAGCTTTGCCTTGTTTTGAATGGATGAGTTCATGGTTTCCAGTACCTTTTATGCTATCCTGGCTTCCAGTAATATAAATAAAGATGAACTATGCATTTTTCCCTATCTGTAGTGCTGTAATTTTGTTCTTAAATGACCGATGTCATGGTAGTTTTATCAGCACAAATGTTTACCATAGGTTCATCAGTCTTATGTCGAGAACATATCTGAAACTGAAAGGTACCACATACCCTGTTCATGTAATAAATCTTCAATTCTCACATAACAAAACTGCTTCCTGCAAATTAATAGAAACAAATCAGTTTCCTTTGGTCAATTACATCCCTGTGTTCAGTTTGTGGGTCGACTAAATTGACATATATATGAAATTGTGTGTTGGTCGACTAGTCACTGCTTGGTAGAACAGCCAGTACAGGTGTTGCCATACCCTTGATTCATTGGGGAAAATAGAGAGAAATGTTTGTCAATTAGAAATTGTTTTTTATGTAATAGACAACTTGACTAGACGCCGTTGAGTGTAGGTGCATCCAGAACTACACGCGATGATTCTGAGGAAACGCCATTGGCAAACATTGACATTTCTCTAAGCCCATTTGACTTTCTGAGGATTATTGTGTGGATAACATTGGTTAGCACTAGCAGCAGACGAATTCGAGAGCGTCGCAGTACGGTGCCATGTTGACATGTGCCGCAGATCTAAGCGTGCCAGTACATCCACGTTTTTCCACTAGAATTTGCATAATGCTGTAGCTGGTTCTAGTATAGGTTAAATTACTGATGGGTGACAAGTGTTTAGACATCACACTGTTTTGCTCCATAAGTATGATGTCGCTATTTATCAGCCGTCTAGCTCCCTGCTTTGTTTGCGTCAAACTCCTTTTTATTTTCATATGTTTGCAGTTTGGAGTGGATGCTTAGATTGTCTCGGTGGTGTACCAGGAAATCACCTAGTCTACTCCGTCCATCACAAATCACCTAGTTAGGTTGCTTATTTTTTTTTCTCGAACACAGTTAGGTTGCTTATCAGCAGGATAATATTTTGTAACTTCCAAATATTGCTTGCTGATAATATTTTGTGACTTGCTTTTCAGATTGGGATCCAAATGCAGCAAAGAACAAGCAATTAGAGAGATTCATTGGTTGAAATAAGACTACCAGGAACAAGCAGAAGCCAGAAGTTTTTATTATTGATCTTTTATATTATTTGATATATTGTACCTATTTTGATGCTGTAATTAAGATAAGATATGAGGCTATTGAATTTTTGGGATCTGTAGCTTTTAAAGTTTTTGTGGGCTGAAATGATTCCGGCCCGTAATTTTTATGGGCCGAAGCTAAAATGTTATGGGCTTAAATTTTTATTTGCTAAAATAAATTTAAGGAACGACACGTGGACAAACCGCAGCGCGACACGTGGACCATTCAGAGCTCGACACGTGGACAAACCGCAGCGCGACACGTGGACCATTCAGAGCTCGACACGTGGACAAACCGCAGCGCGACACGTAGACAAACCTGAGTGCGACACGTGGACCATTCAGAGCTCGACATGTGGACAAACCGCAGCGCGACACGTGGCGCTGTGTCAAAGAGCCACATCATCATATCCATGTCAGCACGTGCCTTGCCACGTCAGCAGCCAGCATGGGCCGTGCCACATGGCATCCCCTTCCGTGACCAATTTCGTGACCATTTGGCTTGGTCATAGAAGAAATACACTTCTATGACGAAAAACGTGTTGGTCATGGAAAAGTTCCACTTCTATGACCAAAATGACCGATTGGTCATGGTAGACCAAATGTGACGGAGCTTATGTGACCAATTCAATTTGGTCATAAGTTGGTCATAAAAAAGTGTTCCGTGACCAAATTTGCATGTACCGTGACCAAACCGTTTGGTCATTGATGTTGAGTCCTGTACTAGTGCGTGTGGCTGTCCACATGCACGATGTGTCCTCTTATTTAATAAAGCAGGAGTAGAAGATCCGAGAGGAATATTATATAGACTCCATGGTAGAAAATCTGCATTGGAGAATATAGTTTCTTGTGATAGAGTCTTCGAGATATAGACTCCATGGGTAGAGTCTGGGTTGGGAGTGCCCTTAGTATCAGGTCTAGTAGATAGTCCTCAATGTAGCCCCTCTAACCTCCTTCAGTACGAGGTGATGACTTCACCTGATCAGTTGTGGCTCAAACAATGTGATCCACTCCGCCCCAGCAGATTTTGTACTGAAGTAAACTGAAACAAAAAGGAACAGAGGGCGACAAGATGTTGCTCAACACCATTGGGCAACAGAAGAGGAGCAGGAGCCAAATTGATTCACCACCACCAAAATGGAGCTCGACGCCGCTGAATCAAGCACCGACTGTTGATTGCAAAGAGGCAGGCTAACTTCTGACGAAGCATAGCGGAGGCCTGCCGGGGGCTAAGGATGTACCCTGTTTGGCCAGGTCGCAACCGGGGGGTACCCTGTTATGGGTCATTTAAACCCGTTAGGGTTTTCCATTAGAGATTGATTCACTCTACTTCTTGTAAGCCGCCGCCCTTGGCGTTTGTAACCGGACCCCGATCATAGTGAAGTTGCTTGCTGGCTGGTGCCTGTGGTTTTTCCCTCTCATCTTGAGAGGGTTTTCCACGTTAAATCTCGTGTCTCCTTGTGGTTTGATCTCTTTTACTTCTTGTCGTTTTCGCCATCGTTTATAACAAGTGGTACCAGAGCCTGTTCTAGACTAGGGTTCCTTGATGTCGCCGACGATGAAGTTCGATCTACCGCTATTGGATTACAAGACGAGGTTCTCACTGTGGCAAGTGAAGATGCGAGCTATTCTGGCGCAAACTCATGATCTTGATGAGGCGCTAGAAAAGTTCGGTGGCAAGGCGTCCAAAGATTGAACCGATGAGGAGAAGCGCAAAGATCGTAAGGCTCTGTCTTTAATTCAGCTTCATCTATCTAATGATATACTGCAAGAATGTCTGCAGGAAGAAACTGCTGCAACACTCTAGTTGAAACTGGAATCGATCTGTATGTCAAAGGATCTAACCAGTAAGATGCATATGAAGATGAAGCTGTTCACGCTTAAGATGGAGGAGGGTGGTTGGGTATTAAGCCACATATCTGTTTTCAAGGAGACTGTTGGCGACCTAGTGTTGATGGAGGTTAAGTACGAGGATGAAGATTTAGGCCTCTTCCTATTATGCTCTCTGCCTAGTTCATTTACATCTTTTCGTGACACCATACTTATTGAGCCGTGATGAACTAACCGTCTCGGATGTTTATGAGGCACTCCAATCCAGGGAGAAGATGAAAGGCATGGTGCACTCTGATGGGTCGTCCTCAAAGGGTGATGCTTTGCAAGTGAGAGGCAGGCTCGAACAAAGATCCTCCAATGATGGCAATGATCGCTACAAGAGCCAAGAAAGAAGAGGACGTTCAAAGTCCAGACTGCCCAAGAAGTTCTGTAAGTATTGCAAAAAGAAAACACATTTTATTGAAGAGTGTTGGAAACTGAAGAACAAGGAGAACAGGAAAAATAATCCTTATGGTAAGGCATCTGTTGTCACCGGTGCTGGTTTAAATTCTGGAGATTGTCTAGTAGTTCTTGCTGGTTGTGTTTCTGGTAATGAAGAGTGGATACTTGATTCTACATGCTCGTTTCATATCTGTACTGACAGAGATTCGTTTAGTTCATCTAAGCCTGTGCAGAAAGGAGATGTTGTGCGTATGGGAGATGACAACTCGTGTGACATTGTGGGTGTCACCGATGAGATCAAGGCTCATGATGGCATGACACGATGAGAATGTGAGATACATACCGTGGATGTCCAGAAATCTGATTTCTCTCAAAGACACTTGATGCGTATGATTTAAATACTCCTCAGAGTTTTGAAGGTATCAAGAGGTTCCCTTGTTTATTTGGTAGGTGGCTGATTTATATGTCCTTCGAGGTAGTACTTTACATGGTTCTATATCTGTTGATGCTGCTGTTACTAATGATAAACCTTGTGAAACTAACCTTTGGCATATGCGTCTTGGACATATGAGTGAACTTGATATGGCAGAATTGATGAAGAGAAACCTAATGAAGGGTTGTACGCTGAGTGGCAAGAAGTTCTATGAGCACTGTATTTTCAGGAAGCATAAAAGGGTAAAGTTCAATACCGCTGTTCATACCACCAAAGGTACTCTTGATTATGTACATGCTAACTTATGGGGTCCTTCTCGTAAGCCTTCTTATGGTGGTGCTCATTACATGCTTACTATTATTGATGACTACTCTAGAAAACTATGGCCTTACTTTCTGAAAAATAAAGATGATACCTTTGCTGCATTTAAAGATTGGAAAGTGATGATAGAAAGGCAAACTGATGGAAAGGTGAAGGTGCTTCGTACTGATAATGGTGGAGATTTTTGTTCTGCTGCGTTTAATGATTCTTTAACAAGAACATATACAGTTCACTAGTCGCAATCCTCGATTATTTCCGAACTTTTGGTAAAACGTCCCTTCACGATGGGAACTAGGCCACAACTTATTTTTATCTCAGGCGTTTCGGTGAGAATCCCTTTTGATGGTGGGATTTAGGCCACAACTTGTTGTTGTCTCAGGCCTTTCGGTGGTAATCCCTTTGACGGTGGGATTTAGGCCACAACTTGTTGTTGTCTCAAGCCTTTCGGTGGGAATCCCTTTGACGGTGGGATTTAGGCCACAACTTGTTGTTGTCTCAGGCCTTTCGGTGGGAATCCCTTTGACGGTGGGATTTTAGCCTTTCACGGAGCCTTTGACTGTCACGGAGCCCCTTCACAAATTTTCTTTTCTCATAATGGATTTTCAGCTATCACAGAGCCTTTTACGACCTCTTTCTCTTTCACAATGGAGTCTCAGCTATTAGGGCGCCTTTTCACGAACTTTTTTTATTCACGATGGAATCTCGGCTATCAAGGAGCCTTTTCACAAACTTTTCTTTTTCACGATGGAATCTCGACTATCAAGGAGTCTTTTCACAAACTTTTCTTTTTCACGATGGAATCTCGGCTATTAAGGAGCCTTTTCACAAAATTTTCTTTTTCACGATGGAATCTCGGTTATCAAGGAGCCTTTTCATGAACTTTTCTTTTTCACGATGGGATCTCGGCTATCAAGGAGCCTTTTCACACGATGAAATTCACAAAATGCACGAATTGGGGGAAGACTCTTTTCATATATATCACAAAGAGTATTTACACACGACCCGCCTCGTTAAAAACCTTGCCTCTTGATTTACAGCCCCCTTTGCAAGGAAAAAAGTACGGTCCTCCTTATTCTAAGGAAATTGCGAAAAAGTAAATGTTTTTGTTCCTGAAACCACTTATAGATTTGTGGTTCGGTTTTTTATTTTTTACAGAATGTAAACTATGAAAAGAAATGCTGAACGAAAATAAATCTAGCTAACTTGCGGATTCTCAAGGATAATACCTCTTCAGGCTATCTGCATTCCACGAATATGGCAGTTCTTTCACCTGTTTGGCTCAATAGGCGAAAAGCCCCTGGCATGCTTGTTTCCTTGGCTATGAACGGCCCTTCCCATGGTTCTTGGAGTTTTCCAGGATTTTCCCAATTCTTCTTTCTTTTTAGAGATAAATCTCCGGTCTTAATGTCTTTTCTAACCACTTTTCTGTCCTTCCATGTCTTTGTTTCTTTCTGATACTTCTCGATGTTTTCAGCAGCTTCAAGAATCGTTAATTCGATCATATCTTTTTCTACCTTTTGGTCAACTTCCTCGATTTCCTTTCCCTTCAGCACTCTCATGCTTTTATTCTTGATTTCCTCTGGGGTCATTGCTTCAGTGCCAAAGAGTAGGCGAAAAGGTGTGAAGCCGGTTGCCCTCAAAACTGTGGTATTATGCGACCAGTTCACTTTCGGCAGTTCATCCGTCCACTTGCCTTTTTTCTGATCAAACAAGCACTTCTTGATTCCCGAAAATATCAAGCCGTTTGCTCTCTCAACAGCCCCATTAGATTGTGGGTGGTATACTGATGAAAATTTCGCGTGAGTTCGTAGTTCTGCAAAGATTCTTTGAAGGAGTAATGATGAATTGTTTCCCATTATCCACGGTCAGTTCTTTTAGAACCCCGAATCTGCAGACTATGTTTTGCAAGAAGAATTTCTGAACTTTTGGTGTAGTGATATTCGCCAAAGCTTTTGCTTCTACCCATTTGGTGAAGTAGTCCATAGCCACAGCTGTGAATCTGCAGTTTCCTTGAGCTGTTGGCAGTGGTCCAACAAGGTCCATTCCCCACCTTTGCAAGGGCCAAGATGGTGGAATTAGGTGCACTGGCATGGATGGTAGGTTTTGCTGATTCACGGTTTTCTGATATGCTTCACATTCCCGAACTAATTTCTTTGCATCTATGTTTATGGTGGGCCAGTAGAATCCTTGCTTTATTGCTTTGCCTACTAGAGCCCTTGTGCCTAAGTGTGCACCACAGAATCCACTATGGATTTCTTTGAGAAGTTCAAGACCTTTTTCGGAGGTAGTACATCTCAGCCATGGTTCTGTGACTCCTAACTTATACAGTTCTCCATTGACTACCGTATAGCCCCTTGCCCTGTGCTTCAATCTTTTTTCCTCCAATTCATCTTGTGGTTCATAATGACCCCTCAAATATGCCATGATTTCGGCTCTCCAATCGGGAGTCCCTACAACATTCACGATTTTCGACTTTGTTTCTTTGATGGATGGTTCTTTGATGATTTCGAAGAACACATCAGTAGGCCTTTCTTGACTTTTGGCTACCGCTTTGGCTAATTTGTCTGCTTCGTTGTTGTCATCTCTTGGAATGTGTTGCACTGAATAACCCTTGAAATGTCTTTCCATTTCTCTGACTTTCTCAAGGTATTTCATCAAAACAGGATTTCTTGCTTCGCTCTCTTTTTCATTATGTTCCTGAATGACTTTAGAGTCTGTCTTGATGATGAAGGTTTGCTGACCCAGAGCTTTCATCTTCCTTAATGCTAGAAGTAAGGCTTCATATTCTGTTGTATTGTTCGTGGAATTCTCGTCATTCGCGAATATGAGCCGAGTTGCATATCTTATCACAACTCCTGTTGGAGATGTTACAACCGCTGAAATTCCAACCCCCTTGTGACACCAGGCTCCATCACACTGCACTACCCAAGGTGTGAGAATTTCTTCGCCAGGGTTATGAGTTGGTGAAGTCCAGTCTACGACAAAGTCTGCCAAGACTTGCGATTTTATTGTGCTTCTCCTCTCGAAATCTACAGTGTATTCTGATAGCTCAGCTCCCCATTTGATGATTCGGGAGGATGCTTCTTTGTTCGCAAACAAATCATTTAGTGGTTGATTTGTGATGACTCTTATTCTGTGGCCCTCGAAGTATTGTCTTAATTTTCTCGCAGCCATGACAACTGCATATGCTATCTTCTCCAATTCTGAATAAAAGAGTTTTGACCCTGAGAGAGCTTCTGAAGCAAAGTATACTGGGATTTGTTTGAACTTCCCTTCTTCTTCCTTTTCTTGCACTAGCACGGCACTCACTGCGGAATTTGAGGCAGACAAATACAGCAGAAGTGGCGATTTTGGCTCTGAGGGCACAATTTAGTCATATTCGACAAGTAATCCTTGAGTTCTTGAAAAGCTTGTTTTTGCGTTTCGGACCATTGAAAGTTCTTGGAGCTTCTGAGAACTTGAAAGAAAGGCAAACTTCTTTCTGCAACCCTGGGAATGAATCTGTTGAGAGCAAAGCAACTCTCCCTGTTAATTTTTGCACATCCTTCACCGAAATTGGGTCTTGCATTTCGATCAGTGCTTTGATTTTGTCGTGTTCACCTCTATGCCTTTCGTTGAAACTAGACATCCGAGAACTTTTCCCTTGTAAATGCCAAAGACACATTTCTCAGGATTCAATCTGAGGTTCGCTGGTCTGAGATTCGCGAAGGTTTCTACCAAATCGCTGATGTGGTGTCTTCTCTGTACGCTATTAACTACTATGTCATCCACGTATGCCAAAATGTTTCTCTGAAGTTGGGGGTGAAGAACTATTGCTATCATTCTTGAAAATGTGCATCCTGCATTCTTCAGCCCCTCTGGCATTCTTACGAAACAAAATGTTCCGAAAGGAGTGATGAAGCTCGTTTTCTCTTCATCTTCTCTGTGCACTCTTGTTTGGTGATATCCTGAGAACATGTTCAGGAGTGAGAGCATTTCACTGTTGGCCGCATCGTCCACGATTTTGTCAACCCTTTCCAATGGGAAATCGTCCTTCTTGCATGCCTTGTTCAGATCTGTGAAGCCTACACACATTCTCCATTTTCCGTTCTTTTCTTCATCGGTACTGTTGGCTAGCCGACTGGATACAAGACTTCTCTGATCACTTTCACGTCTTGAAGTCTCTGTACTTCAGCTTCTACTACCTTCACTTTTTTCAGACATTTTCCTGAGCCTTTGCTTCTTCGAGGGTATCTTCTCATCTGTTTCGAGAGTGTGCTCGATGATGTCTCTGTCAACACCTTTGTTGACGGTGAATTTCCGTCAACCTAGATTACTTGTTATACATTAATTTCGACTATGATTTGCAACTAACCCGCCACTAGGCATACTAATGATGTAACAAGTTCACACTTGCATGTCGACTTTGGAGTTTGTTGTTTACGCAGGAAATTAACGTTAAAGAGGAGACTTTCGGGATAAGTTCACCAAGCACTTTGGAAGAAGATCATGAAGCCCGACAAGAGTCAAGACACGCAATGAACATGACTCCAAATGACCCGAGGACGGAAGCGTCAATGTGCAAGTCTTCAGGGACTCAACTAGAAAATAGCAAAGCTTGCATAGCAAGGATTCAAGCCTTAACCGTGAAGGAAACGACGTCAAAGGCCCACATGCAAGTGCACACAAATAAGGAATCATGCAAGAAGCAACCGGGGAGGAACACGGGCCCGAACCGGCTCATAAAGGGCCTGGGCCGGCCGGCCCAGTCGGATCGGCCCAGGGGCCTTTTGGCTCGGTTCGCGACGCCCCTTGACCTAGGTGTTTATCTATAAATTGCCTCCGCCGCTGTCGACCGCCACATCGAACAAATCATTCTACCGACGCCATTCACCAGAAAACCGCCACCGCAAGATGAGGGAGAGAGTTGGATGAGCTCGTCGCAAGGATCAACGCCAGCGGAGGGAAGGAAGCAGGAGGGGGACTCCAAGCCGCTGGCCTAGGGGTGTTCCCAAGCTTCATCGCCGCCATCTTCATCGACGACGTTCTCCAGAGTCTCCATCACACCTATGTGCTTCAATCCGTGTAAGATGATGGGGTAATGTCTCCATTCGTCCCTAGGGTTAGATGGATGCATGATATGTAATCTATACATGAACCTTATGCCAATCAATGCTTTATGGTCTATGTCTTCACGTATAATTTGTTTACATATGTTTGCGCAACATGTGGCCTTAGTAGGGTTTGTGGTAATCGTGGTGATTAGCTTAACCCTATGGATGCTTAGGCATAGATGCGGTTATATGTGAAAGTGTTTGATTACCTTGCATAGTGACAGTACGATTTAGGGAAAAGGCTTAGCGGCCGCATAATCGCCATGAAGCTAGTGTAGGCAACTCCCTTTTCATGTAGTAGATGCATGTCATGTGATCCTAAACCCTAGGGAGGGAACGCTTATCTTTCTTAACCTCTCTCTCTTGTGTCCACCCTTTACCATCTAGTTTAACCCTAGATTTGTTTGATCAACTTAGGTCAGATTGTCTTTACCTTTAGATTAATACTCTTTCAAAGGTTTTCCATTCAACTAGATTAGTACTTGGTTAAGCGCTAGCAATCCCCTTGCTCTGCGAGTTGACAAGAACCTAGAGAATCCCCGTGGTGAAAAAGGTGTAGGTCCGTACGCTTGCAGATCGTAGGTGGATACGAGTTTTATCCGTCAACAAGCCCCTTTTTATGGTGCTGTTGCCGGGGAGCAATCCAGTTTGCTACGTTTAATCTAGTATTAATTTTGTTGATTACTAACATCTAACCCTTATTTTCTAGAAAAAAAAATCTTTTTTTTGTTTTTCTTTCTACTTTTCTTATGCCTAGATGGATTTTTTCACCTCACCATTGGAAGATGAAGATATGTCGCTAAGGGAGCTTGCAATGCCGTCAATGGAAGACATTGATATGCAAAAATCAGATTTGGCGCTTGCTACAACCCACTATGAAGTGAAGCCTGGAATCATCAAGTTAGTGGCGACAAAACCATTTAGAGGATTGGAGGATGACAACCCATATAGACACATTGAGGAATTCACGATGATATGCAGCACGGTGCAACAAGAAGGAGTTCCGGCCGCTTGGTTCAAGTGGAATCTTTTTCAGTTCTCTCTCGAAGATGAAGCGCGAAGATGGTACACACTTGCGTCCGTTGAAGCAAAAGAAAATTGGGATGAGCTAGTGAAGAAGTTTCTTTTGAAGTTCTTTCCCATAAGCAAGGTCCAAGACTTAAGGAGGCAAGTGCTCACTTTCAAGCAAGGAGAGGATGAAGGAATTGATGAAGCTTGGGACCGTTTTAATGAACTACTTGAGCGAGGCCCGAACTTGGGATTTTCCGGTGACTTGATGTTGCATACCTTTTATTTTTCACTAACCCCTAACTCATCTCGTTTTGTAAGCATGTGTGCGGGCGGTGATATAATGGATAAAACAATTAGTGAAGCCGCACAAAACTTACAAAGGATAAGCAATGGACAAAGAACACAACGAGATTGGCAAAGACGTTGTCGAGAGGAGCAAAATGACAAAAGCAAGCCCAAGGTGCTTGCTGAAATTTCTGAAAAAGATGAACCGCAGGTCAAGAAAGATGAACCGACCATACAATAAATTGAAGATCCACTTCCCAAGGTAAGAGAAGTCATTTCGGATGTTAAAAATGTTGAAACTAACATGAATGTAGGCCGAAGTATGTGGAATGCTAGAGCATTGGCGGAGTTCGATCAATCCGGTTGGATTCAAGTTGATTTTGCCCCACTAATCAACTACCGAAGGAAGGTGGAACGCCAACACGTTGCCAAACTAGTTGAAGATATATTTGATCAAGAGATGAGTGGAGAGTCGATCCAAAAGATATTTGAAGAAGAAAGAGAAGAAGGAGATGAAGGATGGATCGACCGGTTTGACAACTCAAGGATTTATGATGAAGAAAGAGAAGAGTACAACCGTGATGAGCCTCATGACTCAAAGGATAAATGGGAGGAGAAATGACTCAAGCTAGAAGGTTATAGCTTATGTTCTATTGAAGCCCACACAATAGCAAGGCAAGACATGGAAGTACTCAAGGATGAAGAAAAGAGTGAATCAACGAAGAGCGATCTTGACGACATGTGGTACACGGGAGATAAAGAAAGTAACATACAAGACTTTGAAGACAAAGATTGGAATGACAATGAAGACTTCAAAGAAGAGACAAATGCAAAAGTAGTTGATGGATTACACGTTCCACATGATGAGATGGAGGGGGTGCAAAAAGGTAATAAAGAGACACCTTCACTCGTTGAGATTGATTTGCCTTCAACACAGCTAGATGAACCAAATATCACTCTTGTTGAAAAAGGTCTAAGGCCATGGTAAGCCCTGAAATCTCAGGATATTATTGGTATTGATGTTGATAATTCAAATACTCATGCTCAACCAATAGTATGAATGATAGTTTAAATTCTATGCCTTGTTCCAATAATAATCATGTTGATAGGCTAGATTTTCTTGAGAATGAAAAAGAGGAAACATTTATGTTTGAACCAATTAATCTCACACCTAAAGAACCTTTTCCTAATGGTGAGATAAGTGCTATATATGCATTAAACATATGCTTCTTTTATTTACACCTTGATATGTTGCTACAATTCTCATGTGGTGTTAATTATGGACGCGTATGTTTACAATAAGTTTTGTAAATCTCGATCATGCTTTGCGCTTGGTTAAGCTAATGACCTTAAAGAAGCACATGTCGGGAGAAGGCCCGATTTTCACTAACCATGTAGACAAGGCTCGGATAAAAAAAAGAAGTCATGCCTAAAAGAGTTGCAAGATAATTCATCAACCTCTCCAAATCCCCCGCAATGGATGCTGCTGTCTTCATAAATTTGAGAGCTTGTTCAGAGGTGTACAAATGGAGAAAATGAGATATCCAGAAGCTCCATCAAGTTACCATTCAAACGCATCAAGAACCAACGAGTTTGAAGACCCGTGCAAGGAGTTATGGAGAAAACATTGAGCGTTGCGCGTTCTGAAATTTCAGGACAGATTTCATCGCCGAAGTAAAACGGACGTAACTCTCTTGTCCGGAGTCCGATTTGGGCAAATAAAGACTCGTTGGAAAGGAAATATTGTGCACTGTGCAATGGAGTAGAGCTTGGGTATACTTTCTGCTCTGGACATTAAAGAAAAAAATAATGGAGTGAAGGCAGCACCGAAGGATGATAAAGAAGGAGATAGCGATGAAACAAAAGGATGCCTTAGGCAAGTCTTCTATAAGTGATCAAGCACAACATGTGAAGTAAATTAAAGCTGCATTGGTACCTTTTCTTGCATGAAGGCCATGGCTATGCGACGAAAGGAAGGTATGTGAGAAAGTCGAGCTCTATGACTTTAAATGAAGCGCTTTTCGGGAGGCAACCCGTTTCTTTATGTTTTTACTTCTTTCCTAGAGAGAATAAAGAATGACACTATCTTATGATGATTAACTTGTGGTTATTAATCTAAGTTTAGTTTTCTTTTTAGAACCACCATCATGTTCATGCTCACCTTTATTTATTTGCATGCATTGCATTTTGTTATCAACGTGATGTTTCTTTGCATGTACATGTTTTGCATATAGTTGGCTTGGTTGTTTTAAGGCTCAATGATGTATGCCTTCATATCCATGTTAATGCTCTAGCTGGGCATTTTCCTTTTGTGATCTTGTGTAAAAGCGGTGTTTAAACATGATTGCGGACCATCATCATTATGTTCGATAAACCTTGCTAGTTTTTCATATGTTTTCATGTTGCATTGGTTAATTTATAAGTTCTGCAATGCGCTTAATTTTTCTTGTCCTATAAGAGTTATTGATTTAGGGATAGACATGGTGTTTTAACCCTTTATAAATAAACCTTTATGGCTATGGAGAAATTCAGCAACCTAGTTGTAAACATGGTGTTTAGAACTAGGTGAAAACATTATCTTTGTTTATATGCTCTCCTCTCATGTGCATACACACCTTGCACCACGTACACTCATTAGGTTTTTATTCCTCATTAGACTAATTATGCCACAAGTTAAGAATCTTAGGAGGCATTGTTGGATTATTAGCAATTCTATCTACTCCCAGCCGTCACCTTGGGGGTAGAATGTGCGCTTAAAACGTCTTGCAGGCAAGATAAAGACTCTCACTACAAGGAAATTGAAGGATGGCTAAGATAAAAATGCTTTGTCTTCTTCTTCCATGACTAGCAAAATGCTAAGCATGGGGGAGACCCTGAATCTTCAACACGGAAGTGCAACATGACGCTCTAGAAGATAGAATGATCAAGATCATTAACGTCTCCGGATCAATGCGCAAGAAGCCACCGATCTCATCAAAATTCTGCGTGGTCTCGAAGGGAAAACAGTGGATATTTTTGGATATTTAGAAGCCTCATGAAGTTACAATTCCAACCAATCAAGGATCAAGACAATCGGAGGTTCCTACAAGCGGTTATGCCCGAATCACCGAGTGCAACATGTCCTGAAATCAGTTTTGGACAGCACGCAGCGCTGAAGTAAAACGGACATAGCTCACTTGTTTGAACTCCGTTTTTGATGAATGACCACACGTTGGAAAGGTAATTTCATAAACTTTTCAATAGAGATATATTTCGATATATGTTCTGTTCTGGACAGAGGGGGAAATCCATGAAAAAGAGACAGCAAGGAGATGATGAGAACAAGAAAGAGGAAATGGTGATGACAACATTGAAGAGAAGGGCGACCAATGACTCCGTTAAGCATACAAGATAAAATTCAGAAGTTTAGGAGTATTGATAAATCAAGACAAAAGCAAAAGCCACATCGATACATGGAGATGTCGGAAGAAGGCAACGAAGAACTACAAAGGATGGTAACATCTCCGTAGACCTTCTCTTTTCCAAACACAAATGCTTGTAAGTATGTCTTCAACCTTATTAGGTGCAACATTTTGTTTTTCTCTTCTAACAATAACATGGCTACTAGGAGGACAACCTAGGTTTCTTTTTATTTTCAATATATAGACATGACCATGTGTTCACCTCGATGTTTTATATTGCCTATGCTTACGGAAAAATGATGAAAGTTGCCGCTTTGTTTTACCTACATGGAGTTATACATGTCTTGGCTAATTGCTCTCTATAATATGATCTGAAATTAATTTAAATACTGGCTCTTTTATTTGTGGAGGTGAAATGACTATGCTCTAGACCCACATACATATCTTTGCTCTTTGATTTAAGTTTATGGATAGCCGGATAACTTGTTGTTTTTATGAAAACTTAACTTTAATGCTTTCTACATATTTGTGATACTCTTGCAAAGTTCTACCTACCAAAGCCATATACATATATGTTTTATCATAACAAAGCCCGTAGATTGCAAACATATGTTTTGATGAGTTGGATTAGGATTGATTTCTATGGTTCGAGACTAAGAAGCTGGTCATTCCTTTGTGTAACTTTTCATGCTAGCCTTTTGTCCATGCATTGTGGGTTTTCACATCGAAAATTTCACAAACTTCGGGCATCCACCCTAAACCAAAAACATCTTTTGTGATCACCTCCTTGTCCACAACCCAATTTGAGTATGGAGTAAAATTCTCGATGGAGATTCAAATAAAGATTATGGAATTTATACTTACTTTAGCAGTCATTTCCCCTCTCTTTTATGCTTGAGGACGAGCATTGTTCAAGCATGGGGGAGGAGTCATCTCTGACAAATGCTATGTAAGTATTATGTTGCAAAAGTTCGAGGAGCAAAAGAAAAAATGAAAATTAAAAAATGATGAGAAGAAAAGAAAAGTAAGAAAAAGGAAGAAGAAAGAAAAAAAGAAAGAGAGAAAATGAGAAGGAAATAAAATAAAAGTAAAAAATAATAAAGATGCTCCTCGGTTCTTTTTGCTTCATAAGTTCTCAAGTGCCTTGATGACAAATCCATACTCAAATCTTCCAACCATGTGCAATCCGATAACGAGGACTTCACTCGTGCCTCGGGATCATCCATTTGTCACTTGCACATGGCCACCTTTATAAATGTGTGTGTTCCATCTCTCTCTTTCCAACATTTATTTTCCATGGCCTTTTGAAGTCTCTCGGTAATTCCAATAGATCTCTCTTAATTTGACAATATTTCGGATGAATGTTTTGCTAGGATTGTTTTTAACCTTCCAAGCTCCACATAACACTTCCACTATCACATATGAGTAGAATAGGTTGAAAATAATCTAGTATAGGCTTGAGTGACTTGATGAGATGAGTGTTTCCATGAGCTTTTGCAAGAGATTTTCACTTATGTTGGATATGCATCTTTTTGAAAATTCTTCCATGTGACAAGGTAATGGTTTCAAGTTCACTTAAGTTTGAGAGCATGTTTATTAAATGTGGATTGTTCTTTATTGTTAGTCTATCTTCCATAATGAAAAAGAAGCCGGTCACAACTTAAACTTTAAAAATAAATTCTTAAGAGAGAGCAATTTGCCTCGTCATGAATAACTAAGTGCAGGGACAACATTGGAAGGCAACACTAATTTCCCTTTTAAGCAAGGATTACTTACTCGAGGACGAGCAAGGTTTAAGCATGGGGGAGATGTTGACGGTGAATTTCCGTCAACCTAGAGTACTTGTTATACATTGGTTTCGATTATGATTTGCAACTAACCTGCCACTAGGCATACTAATGATGTAACAAGTTCACACTTGCATGTCGATTTTGGAGTTTGTTGTTTACGCAGGAAATTAACGTTAAAGAGGAGACTTTCGGGATAAGTTAACCAAGCACTTTGGAAGAAGATCATGAAGCCCGACAAGAGTCAAGACACGCGATGAACATGACACCAAATGACCCGAGGACCGAAGCATCAACGTGCAAGTCTTCAGGGACTCAACCAGAAAACAGCGAAGCTTGCATAGAAAGGATTCAAGCCTTAACCGTGAAGGAAATGACGTCAAAGGCCCACATGCAAGTAGAAAGGGCGGCCAAATAAGGATTGGCCTAGGGTTGGCCTAGGGCCCGGCGGCCCCTTGACCTAGGTGTTTATCTATAAATTGCCACCGCCCCCATCGGCTGCCACATCGATCAAATCATTCTACCGACACCATTCACCAAAAAACCGCCGCCGCAAGATGAGGGAGAGAGTTGGATGAGCTCGTCCGCAAGGATCAACGCCATGAGGGAAGGAAGCAGAGGAGGACTCAAGCGCTGGCCTAGGGTGTTGTTCCAAGCTTCATTGACGACGTTTTCCCGAGTCTCCATCACCCCTATGTGCTTCAACTGTAAGATGATGGGGTAATGTCTCTGTTCGTCCCTAGGGTTAGATGGATGCATGATATGTAATCTATACATGAACCTTATGCCAATCAATGCTTTATGGTCTATGTCTTGTATATGCTTTGTTTACATATGTTTGCGCAACATGTGGTCTTAGTAGGGTTTGTGGTAATCATGGTGATTAGCTTAACCCTATGGATGCTTAGGCATAGATGCGGTTATACGTGAAAGTGTTTGATTACCTTGCGTAGTGATAGTACGATTTAGGGAAAAGGCTTAGCGGCCGCATAATCGCCATGAAGCTAGTGTAGGCAACTCCCTTTCCATTCAACTAGATTAGTACTTGGTTAAGCGCTAGCAATCCCCTTGCTCCGCGGATTGACAAGAACCTAGGGAATCCCCGTGGTGAAAAAGGTGTAGGTCCGTACGCTTGCGGATCGTAGGTGGATACGAGTTTTATCCGTCAACAACCTTGTAGGTTTTTGGCTGACCAGGCGAAGACATCTTTGTTTTTGTTCAGAAATCTTATTAGTTCATTTTCTTCTTCGGGGGTAAGGTGAGCCCTATCGGATCGCCTGCGGCATGTCATCCAGGTAGACTTTCTTGGTTTCACCATCAGCAGCTATCTCGATTTTCTCTTTGTCTCTCTTAGCCTCAATGTAGGGCTTTGTCTCTTATTCGGGAGAGTTCAGCTGATATACGTTGGTTTGCCCTGGGGTATGGCCCTTTTCTATATTTCGCCCTCTTGCCGATCGAACCGAACATGTTGATGACTCCTTTGGCCGTATCTTCATGCACAAGAATCTGGTTTTATGACTGTGAATTTGTTCATGAATCCTCTGCAAAAAATCGCGAGATATGGATGATATATATCAACCACATCGAAAGTGAGAGTTTCTATTCTGGCATTGCCCAAATCTCCGAAAGATACGGAGAGAGATACTTTTCCAATTGGCTTGATTGGCTTTCCTCTGAAGCCCTGTAGCGGGTATTCTAGTGGGTGTAACATGTGTTGAGACAAGTTCATCTTTTCGAAAGTTTTCAAGAACAAGATATCTGCCGAACTTCCATTATCTACTAGGATTTTTCCAATGATCCATCCAGCTATGTTCACTTCAATGACCATGGCATCATTGTGATTCGTGGACTTGAGCCTGAAGTCTTCTTCTGTGAATGTTATCGGCACCTTGGCCCATTCTGGTCGCAAGTACCGACCATCATTTATGATTGTATTCACGGATCTGAAATAGTTGTTTCTCTGCTTTTTGGTTTCAAATTCCATGGCTGATCGTCCTGTGATTGGCATGATTGTTCCGAAAGATGGCAAGGCTTTCAAGTTTTGAGGTCTTGAACTTGATTCTGGTCTTGACGAACTGTCAGGTGCTGGTGGCAATATTTCTCGGATTGGTCCGTAGCTTCGAATTGACCGAATTGTTGTACGAGGGTAGAACCGAAAGGGTTGCCGTGGGATGGTTATGGTTGCTGAAATTGCTGCATTGTGTTGGATTTGGTTGAGAATTCATGGAATGGTTGCGGAAGTTCGAGGCGAGTTGGTTCGGCATTGAGGAGGTGATACTCATCATTGCCTTCTCTTGCTGAATTCTGGCAATATTCTTCTTGGTTTAGGCACCCTTGATTGCTATGTCCTCTTCCATAATCTTGGCGGTAGAAGTATGGATCTCTTGGATTGTGGTTTGTGAGTTTCGAGGGTCCTCTTCCCTTCCCTTCCCACAGGTGCAAATCCTCCTCTTGTGCTTGGTCTATTGTTCTAATTGGGCTGAGGATTTTCCACATTGTTGATGTTTCGCAAATTAAGGATTGAGGTCTCCACATCATTTCTTTATTGCCTTTGCGTTTCGTTCGATCGCTACTCTTACTGATGATCGTCATCGGACAAGATGTACTCTTCAAGTTCATTAAAAAGTTCATTGATTGTCTTGGGTTTCTTTCGTGTCAAGTGTGAAGCTGTTGGTCCTGGAGTCAGACCCTTGATCAGTGCTTTGATCGTTGTTTTGTCATCCGCTTCGGGAATCTGGGATCTCTGCACGAATCTTCTTACGGTTCCGTAATGGCTCTCTGTCTTTTGCTTGCGCCAGTTGTGATCGATGACTCGGTTGTTGTTTCATGGAATATCTGAAATGCTTGCATGAATTTCGTCTTGAGATCGACCCAGCTGCAGACTGAGTGTGGTTTGTAGTAGAGAGTACCGATTCGAATCGGACCTTCACAGGCAATGATGAAAGATTTGTCCAGCGCGACATCATCTCCTCCTGCTGAGTTTACGGCTTATTCGTACCTCATGAGGAACTGTCTAGAATTTCTAAAACCATTGTATTTCGGGAGAGATACTGGTTTCAACTTCGGTGGCCATGGTGCAGTTTGCAAACCTATGGAAAGTGGTGACTCAGGATCCACGAACTGTGAGATTCCATTACCCGTGAAGAAATTTTCTTTCGGGGTTCTTCTATTTGGTCCAGAATCCTGGTGTGGTGAGTCTTGCCACAATGAGCTGTTCTCTTGTTCTTTCATTTCATCAATTTCTCTTTGAATTCTTTAAATTTGTTCTTTTGCTTGGTTAAGTTTTTCCAGCTTTTCTAAAGCCTTTCTTTTTGCTTGTAGTTGGTTTGCGAATCTTTCTTTCTCTTTCTGTAGTTGTTGTATTTTCTGTTGTACTTCCTCTAGTTCTCTGTCTACAGCCTCATCATCATCATCATCATTTTCATGAGCATCTTGCTGCGTGTACTATTCTAGAGTGTGTGCTGTCTTCTCAGCCCTTGCTTTTTGGAGAGCCTCGAGTTTTGCCCTCCGCTCTTGATCTGTGATGTGCGAATGTTCCAGAGTGTGAGAGATTCCGTTGTCTTCGTCATGATGATGTTCTTTTTGGTCGATCTCGGTGAGAGCGTTCTTCTTGGACCTCTTCTGTGGTGGCATCGTGAGCTGTTTTTCGGCTGAAACACGGTGGGCGCCAATGTTGGGGGTCCGAAAAATCGGATGGAATCCCCGAACACAAGAGTTAGGAACAAGTGCATGAAAGTTACGACCAGGAGACGAAGAATCTTCGAAAGCTTGTTCTCGCCTCAAAAGTTGTGAACCCTTTTACACGTGCCCTCACGCCCCCTTTTATAGGGAGATGGAGGGACTTTTATATTCTGCAAATATCCTCGAATATAAGGAATATTCCTAGTGTGAACACATACACGAATGTCTTTTACATCCCGTGATTTGCGAGGCTAATTTCACACATTTACAAGCCTGCCACTAGTTCACACGTCAAACCCAGACTTTTGAAGCAACGTCTTTGACTTGGCTTCTCATTGGTTTCTGAATCTCTTACACGTGAAGATCTTCATACATCAAGACTTCCGAATTTGGACTTCAGTAGATTCCTGAATTTCGCAGATCCCCGTTTTCAGAGCTTCGCGAGTTCATAATTCCAAAGCTTCGCAAGTTCATGATTCCGGTGTTTCGCGGGTTCATGATTCCAGATCTTCGCAGGTTCATGATTCCGGAGTTTTCACGGGCCTTAAATATCCTGAAATGGGGTAAGAATTCGAGCACAGAGACCAAGTTCGGCTGTCTTTCTCGAACATTCACTCGTAAACTAACGAAACACCCCATAGGAGCCAGGCCGAATCTTCCATCAAGTGTATCTCACGAACTTCGGCAAATCGACGTTTCAAGGGTGTAAGGCCTTTACCGAATTCCCCAACCGACAGCTCACAATGATTACGTTTGTGTTTTTTTACAGCCTCATCCTAGATGCTATGTAACTGGCATATTTGGACCTGTACGTGTATCACGCTGCGTGTATGAAACTATGTTTTATTTGATGTCGTAACTAAGATGCAAAATGTTGTCGTAAATTGTGTGTTAAACAATTGTCGCTTTTGGATCATGTATGTCAGTATGTTCAAATAATGCTATATTCAGTTGGTGTATTTTTTTGATTTATTTTTTCATTGCTTGCCGTTTGCTTTTCTTTTTTTTTTTTATTTTTATACCTTTTGCCAACAACCTGCACTAAGGGGTGTCATGTTGCATGTCAGTGTGTTGCAAAGTTTACATACATAGATGTCAATATTAATTTAAAAGATCATTACCTCTTTTCCTCCACAGAGACATCAGCCAAAAGGACTTTTTTCTGTTTTTTGGTGGTGCTGCAAATGCCTAGTCACACCGTTGCAATTCGCACAAAACACATGTTGTAAACAGCCATCTGCAGCCCCCTGTAAACAAAGGTTTTTTTACCGCCTTGTGTAACCCCCCCTTACGATGTTGCAATTAGCTTGACCCACATGTGGTAAATGGGGCATTACCAGACCCGTACCTATGTAATGATAATATAATTTGGTGGTGCTGCAAATGCCCAGTCACACTGTTGCAATTCGCACATAACACATGTTGTAAACGGCCATCTACAGCCCCTTACCATGTTGCAATTAGCTTGACCCACATGTGGTAAATGAGGCATCACGAGACCGGCACCAATGTAATGATAATATAATTTAGTATCTTAGCATATACTTTTATAGTTCACACATATTTCAAGCAGTTATGTATAGTTTGTAAGACCTTTTATTACAGCAAGAAAAATACAAAGAACTTTTATTTTTTCTTTTTCCTCCAGCAACCTTTTTCATCTTACTCCTCATAGTTTACGCACGCAACTCTCCTCGCACTGCTTCTTGTCACCGACCTGTTGAGTCCTTGAACACCCTCTGTCTCACAGCTTGATTGTGTTTCTGCCATGTCATTACCTTGTGGGTCATTTTCTTCATTCAGATACTTTCCTTTCTTTGGCCTTCCTCTTTTTTGGGGGGCCCCAACATTTTGCTTTTTTGCTCTTTTTTTATTCAAACGCATTTCGTATGCATTGTTTCGATTTGGGTTCAGCGGACATGTCGTGATGTAGTGCGAACCACACACATGACACCCGCTGCATTCCCTGTCACCATAGTTTTCCTTGTCATATGTGTTGAATGGGTTACCTTCATTATCAGTTTCAACACCACTTTTCCTTTTACTTCCAGAGGATCTGCCTTTTGTCTTCGATTTGGGCGGCTCAATCAGCAACACCCCCTCACTAAACACCCATGATGATGGTTGGAATTCAGTGGTTGTTTCATTTTCAGTTATAGACGGGCTCCTTTCAAGATTACCAGGGTGGGCTGATGATGTCATCTTTCATTTGCTGCTAATCCAGAATCCCCGCCTCTTCTGAACATCTCAATACCTGGAATAATCATGTCAAGCTGTCGGTTGGTCTCCTCACATGCACGATCTGACCTACTCCCTGCTCTTCCTAGCTTCATCAATTTAGGCAGCAGGCTTGACATCCGGGTTTGTTCACGGCTTGCTGTTGGACCAATTCTCACGCCATCATGTCGATCCCATGGTACCTCCAGCCTTGCATCATGTGTATACCGTCTCAGTATGTACTTCTCTGGGATTTTCTTGACCTGCAGGTGTGTGAAGGCTCTTATAACATGCATGCAGAACAAACCTGCATTTTTTTCAACAATGAACAGATTTATTAGTCAATAAGTCGCAAACAACATCCAACACATGTTGTAATTGTGTGACCACCAAAGTTGCAATTTGTTTTTTGTGTTTAAGCAAAATCCCCTGTGTTGTTTTCTTTTCAGACTAGAGACATCATACCTGTGTGTTCCCACTGTTTGCATTCGCATCTGTATTCACCGTTCTCTCTATCCGCCATGACTTTGAATTCATGTTGCGCCCAGCAAAAGATCCCTCCACCTTGTTCATGCTTGACCAACCACCCATTTCTCACTTCTGAGTTTGGATCTGGTCTGATGACAAACGCAGTGCTATTATTGTATACACTCTGCACAGCTGCTCATCAAATTTTGCCTTGCAAGCCCGCACCACCTCAGCCTGCATAAGCAATACATTTTTTAGTATGTTTTCTTTTTTCCCTTACAGGTAATTTGTTTAACCACAATGTTGTAATTTGGCCAGTGCAAACAGTTGTAAATGGTACATCACCTGCGCATAGTGCATCTCTCCCGCATCAATGTGGTCAGCGTGATGGAGCGAATCTAACATCCTCCTAGCAAACATGTGCAGGCTAGTGCTCTCATTGACATAACCTTCTTTCAGCACCCTATTTTGGCTCTCAGACCGCTGTGTTGACGTCATCCTGCCACAATACATCCCCTTGAAATAAGCTACAATCCATTTCTCCCTCTTCTGCCACAAAGCTATGATAGCAGGATGGTCAACAATGCCGCACTCATCAACGAGTTTCTTCCACTCAACCTCAAACTGTGTCGGACCTAATGGATAGTTTATTAATGATTCAAGCCTTTCCTTCAATCCCTTATCCTTGTGCTCGATGTATAATTGTTCCAGCTCAAACTCCCACTGCCGTGTGATGTGCCAACGGCAGTTCCTGTGCTGAGACTTGAGGAATATCAGCTCAATTGCAATTCTCATGGCAGGATCTTCATCTGAAAAAGTGCAGAAAAAAAACATGTAGTCTGATGCTGGCATGTAGTAATCGACTACCCATGTTGGTTGTAACATGTGTGCCCCCATGTTGTAAAACGGTTGCAGTTTTTTGTTTTTTTTTGCATAGGTAATGGTAAAAGGATGTAGCCATGTAGTAATTTGACGCTTATGTCTGTTGCAATTTTGTGTGCCACAATGTTGTAATTGGTTTGCATTTTTTTTGTTTTATGCACAGTTTTTCCACGGTAAATTAGAGAGTGCAAAACTGATTCCAGAGAACTCAATCTACCAACTTACATGTACGGGAATAGCATCAACAGTTTATAGAGAAGCATTTTTTTGTTGTTATCAAATCTACTACACTATAGTTTGCAATCAGTTTTAATTTTTCAGAGAAAGCATTTTTTTTAAAAGGCTAACCTGTCAGTGCCTTCCCACACATGCAACTCTTAAACGTCTGAAACAACCATTTGAATGACCCTACTGACTCATCACCAATTAGCGCATGTCCAAATGTCACATTCTTCAGGTTGTTGTTGGCCCCAAAAAACATGACCAGCGGCATGCGCTTGCTGTTGGTTTTATGCGTGGTATCAAAGGTTATGACATCCCCAAAATCCTTATACTCAGCTCTTTGGCTTGCATGGCTCCAGAAAATGTTTTTGATCACACCAGTTTTTGGATCTTCATCCACATCCCAGTATAAATGCTCGTTGTTCTCCTTGCATTCTCTGAAGAATTGTAGAAGCTTGTTCAGGTCATCTTCTCTTTCTTCCCTTGCTTTTGCTGCCTTCCTGTGACCATTTTCAAAATGAAAACATACAATAAAATAGTTTTTCGAAACCACATGTTGTAATTCAGATATGTTACATGTTGCAATCAGATATATGTTAAAGCTGCAATCTGTTGAAAATAAGGTAAACAGCACATACATGTTTTTTATGTCCTTCTCAGTGAAGCCCCACATATGCCGGCCATCATAAAGATCTGACATCACGTTCAACACCGCCTGGTGCAGAACCCTGTTCTTTATCATTATGTTAAATATGTCGCTAATGCCATCCTCCATGTGCTTGTGGGTGTGCATATACCTCGTCATCCTTGCAGATGGTTCCAATTTGTGGTTGTGTGCTTCCTGTACATGGTCAAAGTACCAAAAATTGTGCTTCACATCGTTTTTGACCTTCACATAAGCTGGGCAGCTGCATCTTCTCGACCCCTTTTCTGTTTTTGCTAGCTCCTCTTTTTTTTGGGATCATGCCACCCTTATCTGCTGCAAACCCAATGGCTGGTTTCCTTGCTTGTTCTCGCTGTCCGCAGACTGAACCCAGAAAGTTTTGCATAGTCTTTGTTAAACAAGTAAGCATCATCCTTTGCGGAGAATCGTTGGCCCACTCTCGGCACAAATACAGCGGCTATAGCAGTATCCTGTTACCACAAGGGAGAACACATGTAAAAATACGACACCATCCTTTATTTTTTTGAGTTGCCCCCCCACTATTTTTAGGCACAATAAATCATTTTTTCTCAATCAGTTCAACTGGCTTTGTTGTAATTAGGTATGGTTCACCGTTGCAATCTGTTTTTTCAACAATGAAGGAACTCCTACTTTTTTCTCCAGCACATAGGTGGAACAGAAACACTACTAATGTTGTAATTAGGTATGGTTCACTGTTGCAATCTGCTTTTCAACAATGAAGGAACTGCTACTTTTTTTCTCCTGCTCATAGGTGCAACAGAAACACTACTAATGTTGCAATTAGGTATGGCTCACTATTGAAAATCATTATCAGTATCCCAACTTCCCCTCTTTTTTCCCCTGCTCACTGTTGCAATCAGATTTTTTTGCATCTAATCATTGCACAAGCATTCAATAATCTAAATCCCGCAACTACATCTAGTTTGAACAGGGTAGTTATGATGAGAGTAACCCGCGGGATAAAATAGCCTTTCTGCATCCGGTGCCACCAGATCCCCAGGAGGCAACGCAGCTGGCGGCGTGAGCGTCGACGTATGATGGAGGGGATCAGCAGCAGATCCGGACGGTGTCAGCCGCGCAGGAGTTGGACCCACAGCTGTTGAGCTCGGGAGAAGTAGAGGTGTCGACGATGGCGCTGAACCACCTCCATGGTCATTGCAACGAGAACTCTCCGTCCGCCCTGACGATATTCGTCACGCAAGCGCTCAGCAATCAACATCGAACGAATCAATGCTTCTGTACCCGGAAGTATCATCAGGACAGGCAAACCAGGGTCGATCTGCGACGGCGGCCCCATAATCCACAACTAATCCCGAAGTTTTTGATGGGGCGGCACGGTGGTGGCGACGGCAGCGAGGCGGCTGCCCCGAGAGAGTTGGACGAAAAGCCGATTGCGTTCGGGGTTCCCCCCAGGTGTTTTTTTTCTGGATTTCTTTCCCTTTTTCACTCCCCCGAAAGTCAACTTTTGTACAGACACTAGCGTTTTGCAACCAGGGCATACAATGTGTTGTAAATGCACGACCATCACATTGCAAACTGTGTCAGGTTCGGGATCCGGATATGCGCGGGGAGGTGGGGGGAGGCAATTAATGAGGCCGCGGTCTTTCTTTTTTTCGCTCACGACCGAGATAACCAGGGTATATCTAGTGTTGTAAACGCACGTGAAGGAATGTCGTAAATTGAGCCAGGTTCGCACCTGGATGCGCGCAGGGGGGTCGGGGGGGGGGGCCAATCAATGAGGCCGCGGTGGGCTGCGGTCTTTTTCTTTTTATTTTTGTTTTGCGGGCCGGTCGGTGGGGAGGGACAGGCGCTTCCTTTTTGTTGTGGGTGAGACATGCGAGATACAAGTTGCACCTTGTTGCATTTTAGCCTCGCCGTGTGTGTCTATATATATCAGTTTATCAATATTCAATTGATAATATGAACCAATATTCAAATAATATTGTATAATCATATCTGTAAATACTCATGGTCATTCAATCCCTAAATATGGATCAATATCTATTTGGACCATGGGATGGTAAATTTAGTACCAAGAAAGGGTGTGTGTGTGTATCATGCAAATTACAACATGCTTAATACTGCAGTTGTAGATAGCTTGCTATAGTGCAACTCCAACAACACCATATTGGTGGGAGCAAAAACTGTATCCACAGATATCAAATGGTACTTAAATATTTTGATTATTATTTCAAGACTTGACCAAGTAGGATATTTAAGATACTGACTAACTAATCCCCATGCTACCAGATCATAGACTGATACAGATAATAAAGTTTTCCTATTAGTCATCAAAATGGACTCTAAGAGAAACATTTATCTGTCATTCTGAGCATCATATTCATATATGAATTCAATGAATGATAAAATGTGATTCCATATCATCACTAACATTATCCATAAATGATAATGCATCGTGTATTGATCAAAATGCTTATCCTCATTTTTACAAAATGAGAGTAAATATCTTGCAAAAACACACTCACTGATGTGCTTATCCACAACTACACCGTAGAATAGTATTCATGGTAAGTGGTGAGTGAAAAAATTAAATTTTCAAGGTTCAGGGGAGATATCCTCATCAATTACAAAAGAAATGTGAGACAAAAATCTTGCAAACCAAATCATGTCATAATCTTACAAATTTATTCACAAAGTCCTTACCAACATTATTTTTCCAAAAAATATGTTTTTGGAATTGACATGCGACAACTCAAAGATTTGCAAAAATCAAGGGAAGACACTGTTTGATATAAACCTACACATAATCATATGATTATGAATATTGTACTCTTTTTCCTATATGAGTTTTTCCTTACAAGGTTCTCATAAAAGGTTTTATTGAGGCCATATCAATACAAGAATATATCTCATATCACATAAATTTTCCACTTAGGTTTTCTCTAGAGGAGTTTTTAAGAAGATATAAAAATCCATTCTCATATTTTCTAATCGGGTTTTGGAGAAGGTTATTCAAACATGATCCTCACATCATAACATTATTGATCTTTAAACTTATTTATGAGTTTTCCTTTCATGGTTTTCTCATATAGGTTATCAATGAGACAATAATCTAAAATGTCATATCATTTTCTCCTTATATTTTCCCTGGTTTTAAAGGAGTTTTAATGGCATATACACATACAAATTGGTTTCTCCTCAAGATTTTTTCCCATAGGGTTTTTGGAGGAGTTTTACAAGATAATATTCAAAGATGATTGAAGAAGAATTACATCAAGATCACATGGAGCAATTGATTAAGGGGGAGTGTTGTGAAACATTAATTAGTGATCAATTAGCCTAATTATGTAATTAGGGAAGTTATTAGAGATGTAACTGCCCTGTCACAAAGGGACACCCCGAAGGGGGTGTCTTCACACCCTTTCACTCTGTTTATATTCAAGGGTCCCTCCTCATCAATCAATTAGAGCATCTCCACCGGAGGCCTCCATATGGGCCTCTACTCTAAAATTTGGAGGTTTGGTGCAAAAATCCATCTCCAGCAGGGCCTCTAAACAAGCCTCCATTTTGCATACCCCTCCAAATTCCCTCTCCCACCCTCCATTTCTGGAGGCCCTCCATTTCCCCCTCCAAATGTGGGCCCCACCATTTCTTTCTTTTTTTCCATCTCCTCCCCCTGCCACACCCCGGCCAAGACGCCCGGCGCCCTCCGGCACCGCTGAGCGAGCCAAGACACCGCGCCGCCTCCCGTGCCAGCGGAGGCCATGGTCAGCAGACGAGCCCGCTACGCCTGGGTCGAGCTTTTCCCGCCGGCCATGGAAGGCCCGTGCGGAGCTCCTACCGCCGCCATGGGGCATCGTGGCTCTCCGTCCGTCCATGGAGGTCTCGAGCCGGTGGGGCCGTTGGTGCCGATGGCGAGGGAGGAGGAGGCCGACGAACCAGCCAATCGCGCGGATCGGGCGCCGGAACCCCCACCAGACGCGGAGACGCAGGCGGTACCACGTCCGCGGTGGTCATCACCGCACGGGCTTCTTCCGACGCCCACGATCTCTTCGCATCACGCTCGTCACCAGCCCTGGGCCGCATCTACTACCACGACGTCTCCGGCGGCGGCGGCCCGGCGGCCCGCCGCGCCGGAGGCGGCGATCACCGGCGCCACCTTCGCGGCATGGTCACCGGGCAGCTCCTCTTCGGTTGGCTCGGCGACAGGCAAGCCGCAAGCGCTTCTACGGCAAGACCGTCATGCTCGGCCATGGGCTCCTTCCTCTCGCCTCTCCTTCGGTCACACCGCCGGGCGGCGTCATGGCCACGCTCGCTTCTTCCGCTTCGCTCGGCTCGGCGTCGGCATCAGCGGGACTACCCGCTCTCGCCACCATCATGGCCGAGTACGCCAGCCAGCGCACCGGGGGCGCCGCCGCCGCCGTCTTCGCCATGGAGGGATTCGGCGCCCTCGCCGGCCGCATCATCGCCACGCCACCGCCTCCGCCACGCCCAGCGCGCGCTCCGCACGCGTCTGAGGATGACGGATGACCCCACGGCGTCCACCCCCGCCGCACGCCGACTCACGCGTGGAGGATCGTCCTCATGGCCGGGCGCCATCCGGCGCTGCTACGGCTGGCGGAAGCGATGCCCGAGACGGGCGCTGCTACACCGTCGCCCGCGACGCCGGCAGCAGGCTGCGCGCGACATGTCGGTGGTGCTCGAGGTCGACATCACCGCCGCCGGCGAGCCGAGACGGAGGGCCTCACCAGGGGCAGCAGGGACGGCGACCGCGGCGTCCTGTCCCGCCGCCGCTGCGCCGCCACGGCCTCCACCTCCTCGGCGCCGCCGCGTCTGGTTCGTGCTCGGCGTCGTTGTCTACTCCCGTAACATCCTCCGGAAAAGATCTTCAGCAGTGGGTGCCAAAGCGCGCGCGACCATGAGCGCTGGAGGAGGCCCACCGCGCATCGCCCGCCGCCAAGACGCCATCATCGCGCGCTGCGCGCACGCCGGGTACTGGTTCGCCGTGGCCTTCGTCGGCGTCGTCGGCGGAAGGCCATCCAGTTCATCGGCCGCCATGATGATGGCGTTCATGCCGCCATCGCCGCCCTCACGACGGCTCGACGGCGAGCGCCAGCGGCGGACATGGCTGCTGGTCATGTACACCTTCACCTTCTTCTTCGCCAACCGGGCCCAACAGCACCAGGCCGGGCGGAGATCTTCCCGGCCCGCGCGACGCGTGCCACGGGATGTCGGCGGCGCGGGGGAAGATCGGCGCCATCGTCGGGACGTTCGGGTTCATGTACGCCGCGCAGAAGGCGGACGGCAGTGAGGTGGCCGGGACGGGGTACCCGTCGGGCATCGGCGTGCGTCTGACCGTGGGACCCACAGAAATAGAGGCCCGGATTCATATTCTCTACTGGAGTTGGGATGTAATCTTGGACCTCTACTTTTTAGAGGTGGACCTGCAAATGAGGTTTGGAGGTCTCAATTTGGAGGTTCCCGCTGGAGTTGCTCTTAATCATTCCATTCCATTACATTTTTCTCTCAACAGTCAAGGTGTCTTGGCACGTGGTAAGGCTGGAAACTACTTCCATCATCGCGGCAAACTGCTGCGTGTCACGCAACAGCTCAGCACTTCCCTTTTCGCTTCCATTTTTCTGCCAGATTTCAATTCAAATTTTCTCCAACTTTTCAATACAAGATCAACTCACTTCTTTAATCACTAACCCGGCCTATGAAGGTTTAACTTGTAGATTTGAAGTTTGGCCAACCGAGCAATGCACCTAGCAAATTAGAATATCAAAATCAGGCGCACGGTCGGGCCCTTACTCTGAACCTCACGTCCACCCATTAGAAAATTTCCAAGGCATCCCGAGTTTAGTGTGTGTTTGGTTGAGCTGTGGCTTTTGCAAAAGCTACTATGAGCTGGGGGCTGCGGAAAAGCAGCTGTGAGAAAGCTACCTGTGAGGAAAGCAGAAGACCGTTTGGTGAATCGACTATGACTTTTGAAACAAAATGTTGGACCGACCCACATGTCATCCATACCCACATTTCTCACTCTATTCCCTCTCTCACTGACGACTGGACCCTGCTTGTCATCTTCTTCTTCCTGTGGACAGCCGCAGGGGAGGGGCACCTGTAGGGGCAGCCATGGAGGAACGTCGGCGGTGTGGAGGAGGTGGACCCTCGACAGATGAGCTCGTGTCCCCGCAGCCGGCGGTGGAGACCGAGCCTATGCAGTGGAGCTCGGGCCGGCGGCGGAGGACGCGCTCGACGGAGGAGCTCGCGGTCCCAGGGCCGGCGGTGGAGGTCGCGCCCGTGCGGCGGAGCTCGGGCCGGCGGAGGAGGTTCCGCCCGTGCGAGGAGCTAGGACCGCCGCCACTGCCGCCCACCAGGGCTGCGGTTAGCTATGCTTCCGCCCGCCTCAGCCGCCAACACAGGATCGAGAGGGTCGTCGTCACTTTGATTTGAGGCTGTATGAGCTCGAGAGGGTCGTTGTCACTTCGATTTGAGGTCGGAGGAGCTCGTGGGAGCCGCCGTCAGAGGAGCTCGAGGGGGCCGTCACCGATTTCAAGTCGGTGGAGCTCGAAGGGGTCGTCCATCGGCTGCTCCCGGCCTGCCGCTTGTGTTGGTGCACGCCTGTGCTCCGGCCGGATGGCGCGCGCCCTCGCCGGCGCAGGTGTCGACACCCACATGCAGATCGAGAAAAGGAGGAGGCCGATCCAGATTGATCGAGAGGGAGGCTGTTGCTAGGGGCACCGGCGGTGGTGGCGTGAGGTGCGCAGAGGAGACGGAGGGGATGGGAGACGGAGAGAAATAAAAAAGAAAAGAATGAACCAGTACCTACATAACCAGTGGCAGGTGGGTAATTATTTGACCCAAAAGCAGGTGAAAGCTGCAAAAGTTGCTTTTGTGGCTGGATGACAGCCAACCCCTTTGGTTGGGCTATTGGCTTTTAAAAGAAAGCAAAAGCAGGAAAAGCCCAACCAAAGGCACCCTTAATCCCCTATTATCATGGAATTTCAAATTCAAACTTAACTCCATTAGACGAATAAAAGAAGTTCAATCAATTGTTTTGCAACCCCAAGATAGTTACATGTAGAGGACACTAGTCCAATTGACCTTGCAGCCCTAAGACGGCTTCATCGGGTTGGGGGTGTAGAAGCTCATGAGAGGCACAGCGGTTCGGGTCTTCCTTGGCATGGGGAATTCCTCCACTTGTCCGGTGTGAAAATCAACACTGAGCACGTCTTCCTTTCTGGCGAAGAGCAGGGTTGTTGGTGGTGCGAAGCCAATGAGGTGACGGACACCCGGAGCAGGGAGGTCGAGCTGACCTTTGTCCATCCAGTCAGTCACATGATCCGAATTCACCACCGCCTCCCACATCTCAACCGTGGACGGATCGATCAAAGCAGCGAACAGGAGCTTGTTGGTGGATGCCGGCATGAGCGTGACGCCGCGCTTGTCGTCGTAGCTGTGGTGGTACGGTGGCATGTCGACGAAGGACAGGCGCTCCGCCTCGCCGCCAAAGTCGTACCGCACCATCGTCCTTCCGTATGTTCTGAAGAAGAGTTGCCCACGAGGACGGTCGGTTTGAGTGCAATTTCATCCCGCGCCGCAGCAGCTGTCTTCTGTGTTGACGCGGTGGCCGTCCAGGCGGCGGTGGCGGAGTTGTAGACGAATGCCGATGCGATCCTCGTCCCTCCGACGAGCACCACCCGGAAGGGTCCGCCGTGGCAGCATAGATGGTCGCACCCGGGAGAGTCGCAGACGATGGCCGCGGTCCAGTTGTCGGACGTGGACGGGAACTCCTCCGGGAGCTGCAGCTTGTGGTGCTTGTTGCCGACGGGGTCCCACACGATGATGGACAGCTTGTCCTGATCATCATCATCGACGGGGTCGAAGTCCTCATCCTTGATGACCACGAAACCGGAGCTGGGAATCTCGAACGTCACGCGACCGTGCCGGGGCAGCTTCTGGAACAGAACGCGACCGTGGCGGCTGTCGAGTACGGTCAGCCCGTCGCCTTCCTCGGGCAAGCTGGTGGTGAGGCCGGTCAGGGCGGTGGGGAGGAAGCCGGCGCGCTCACGCAGTGACGCCCAGTCGTTGTAGACGTAGCCCAGCATTGGCGGCCTGCCGTGGAACTCGCGGTAGCACCGGAGGAACATTGGGTCGGTGACGACGCGGCGCCATCCCTTGCACACAGCGGTAGCGCGGATCAGAAGCTCCGGCTGGTCCGCAGGGAGGCGTAGCAGGATCACCGGGTACGCGTCGTCGACGAGCAGTTCCGGCGTCGGCGAAGGCGAGCGGCGGCGGCGAGGTTCCTCCTCGTGGCGCTCCGAGCGGTTCTGTCGAGGCGCGTCCGAGAGGCTCTCACGCGTCGGCGACAGGGAGCGGGGGCGTGTAGCTTGGGGACGAAGTGCGGCCGCATGGCGCTCCGGCGTGGGCGACGCCGAGCGGTGGAGACGAGGTGCGTCCGCGAGGCCCTCGAGCGTCGGCGGCGGAGAGCGGTGGCGTGGAGCCTGGGGACGGGGCGCGTCCGCGTGGCGCCCCGGAGTCGGCGACGCCGAGCGGTGGGGGCGACGTGCGTCCTCGAGGCACCCCAGCGTCAGCGTCGGCGAGCGGCGGCGTCGGACTTGGGGAGGAGGAGCGTCCGCCATGGCGCACACGGCGGCGGCGCGGATCAGATGCTCCGGTTGGTGCGCAGGGAGGCGCAGCCGCTCCCGCGTCGGCGAGCGCGAGAGGCGGCGGCGAGCTTGGGGACGAGGTGCAGCCGCGAGGCGCTCCAGCGTCCGCGACGTCGAGCGGCGACGCCGAGCCTTGGAACGGGGCGCCTCCACGTGGTGCTCTGGAGTCGGTGACGACGAGCGGTGTGGATGAGGTGCGTCTGCGAGCGTCGGCGACGGAGAGCGGTGGCGTGGGGCCTGGGGATGGGGCCCGTCCGCGTGCCGCTCCGGCGAGCGCGACGGACGAGGCGCGTCCGCCATGGCGTGGCGTCGCAAGCGGTTGTTGCTTGGTCGGAGAGGGAGAGAGAGAGGAGGCGTGGGGAAATTGCAAATCCGTTGTGGGAGGCGGTTACCCAGCCGTTCGGTTTTACTCGAAGCCTACCACCGGCAGGAGGGGCCCACCACAGCGCAGGCGGTACGCCGGCGGCGTACGACTCCTCGCCCAAATTTCGCATTTTCCATTTTTTTCTTTCTTCACTTTTTTTTTCTTTTCTTTTGGCGAACGCTGGGCTGTGTTTTGGGCCGAGGCGTGTCACGTTTCACGGGTTCACCTTATAATTATTTTTTCCTCATAATTATTAATTACGAAATGTTGTAACATTTTTAAAAAACATTCCAACATTTTGCAAACAACATTTCTCATAAAAAATTGAATTAATATTCTTTGCAAAGAGGCGCATCAACATTTGTGAGGAGAAAACACTGGATCCAACAATTTTTTCAAAACTTTTTCACCAACATTTTAGTGAAAATGTTGATCAACAATTTTGAAGATGTTTCAATATTTTTTTTAAGTGTATGAACATTTTTTTATGAAAAAAACTTTACATGACCAAAGGCGCACCGGGGGCGCAGTCGCGCCGGGCCATCGGCCGGTGAGCTCACGCCAGGCCGGCGTCGCACAACCATGGTTGCGGCCCACATGAACGCAGGCGGCGCGCGGCGCTGCAATGGGCCGAGCCGTCGGGCGGAGATGGTCGCCACATGGTTTGGCACGTGGGAGAAACACCGATGTCAACCGGATCGGCGCGCGTATATTTCCGCATGGGGAGGTGAGTTTTGACATGTTTCTATTTTTGCCAAGTTGGTTTGCCAAACTGTTCGAGGCTAATTTTTCTTTTTTTTGGCTAAAATTAGATGTATGCCAAGTTAGTTTGCCAAACTGTTTCCAATCAGAAACCCTGAGAGAGAAACAAAATTATGTTTATATCCTTCCACCTCTTAAAAACTTGCATCATGAACCCTTCTCTAATCTTTATTTTTTTCACCCTCCCACCTGATTTGGCACGTGGGAGAAACGCCGATGCCAACACATATCGGTATGTATATATATATTTTCACGTGGGGAGGTGAGTTTTGTCAAGTTTCTATTTTTACCAAGTTGGTTTCCCAAACTGTTGGCTAGAGGACCTACCTGGACCCTAATCAGAATAAAGTGAGAGTTTGAGGACATTTTTGCTACTTTCCATGCACCGCTAGCGAGTTCCTGACCACAGGATCGGACAGATCAAACGCCCCGAAATGAGAGCGACATAGCAAGGAGTCGCGGCAGATTTGCTCAAATAAAGGGTTCGATTTCACTCAAGGTCAAACTTAGGATACAAAATTTGGATGTTCTACAATTTATAACCGTGGATGTATTTCATTATTGCCCTACTTCATTGAAAATGTAACTCTTTATTAATGAAAATGCAATTACTCATTATTAATTTAATCATCAACATACCTTGCATGACACCATAAAGATCCAAGTTAATGTGTTGTGCAAATTTCTTGAGATTATATATTAAGCAGCCAGTTTACACAAAGGTCCTCAGAAGAAGACCTAATTATAACTTGGAGAATAACAGCTATAGTGGAGACGTTGATGACGGCGAGCTCGCCGGCGGAGGGCTGTAGAGGCGTCGATGGTGCATACACCTGGAAGGAAAGACCGGGTTAAGCGTTGATTGAAGGTGGGTCGATGGAGCCATTGAGGAAACACACGCCGGGTGACCGAAAGATAATTTGCTTGCCATCATCGGTGATAGAAAAAGAGGCTCCAAGCCGGGAGACAAGTCGTCGAGCCAACGTCGGATGTGGAGCTGCTTGATAGAAGTGGGGACCAGTAGGATCTAAGGCTGGAAGGTAGAGTTGGAGGCGGAGACGTCGTGCAAAGGTGGCGGAATAGAGGAGAGCACAACCAGGATGAGGAGGAGGTGAGCAACATCACCACGAACCAGATCCACCCAAGAGGGGGTTGATCCGCAGCCACAACCCTCCAATCGACCTCAATTCCGGTTGAATAAGGGACGGTAGAAAGGGGACTCAAGCAGCAATGAATGGAGATGGGCAGAGATGGCCAGATGGGACCGCGAGAGAGAGCGGAGTTATTTTATTTGTACTAACCTGGGCCGCGAAGGCCACCGTGACGAAGAAACAGATGAAACCCAAGGGGCCGAAGGGGAGGTGACGGAGAGAGCGCTTTCGCTTCCTTCTGAAGAGAGCGTGCAGGTCCTATTAGAAGGTGTTTGTGGAGACTCACTTTTGACTTTCACCTCAGAAGAACCAGAGCTCAATTCAAATTTTTTTTAGCTTGCTTTGTTAATAAACTCATCCCTAGGGTTAGGGATTTCTCAACACTCCCCCTTGGGCGAATACCGGGATCAACTCATGCCTCATTAAAACTCCTAAAAACCCAGTGGGAAAAATATGGAGAAAGAGTGCATAGTGTCGCTAAATATATTGTACATGTTGCCTCATTAAAAACCATTTATGAGAAACTTGAGGAAAACTCATATATGGGAAAAAGAGTTCAACAAATGTCTTTAGGACAATTTATAATCTTCAGGATTATGAAAATCAGGATCTTCTAGACCCGTGAATAAGAACAACTTTTCAGGGGCGGTTGTTGGTGGGAATCAGGCCTGAAGGTGGACGCCGACACAACAGCCCCCTGAAAGCTCTACCCTCCTCCGAAGGGGATACGGCCGAAGGCCCCCCACGGAGACGGGCGGAGAGTTTTGTTACTTCTGCTGCCTTCGCTAATCTGGCTACCGCTACCTTCTAAATACTTCTACCTCTACTACTTCTATAACTACTTTCTAATAGTACGAAAGAGAAACGAAGCACTCAGAAAACCGAAAGCCAAGAATTAAACTGGAGCCTTCGGAGCTCTCTTCTAATTAACGTGTGTCCGTTCGATTACAAGGGAGCCACTATTTATAGGAGGCCCCTGGGTATACTCATTTACCCCAATTACACCTTTTCCATTCCGGACAAGCGGCTTTACACACTTTACAAGGGTATAACAGTAACTCCCTGCCCCGATACAGGCCTCCAGCGTGTCTTCGTACGGTCATGCCACCTTTACAATGCAGCGCCTCTTGTCTCTGCTTCGTACGGCGCCCCTTTACACGTCTGGCGCAGCCACGTGTTACGGCGCCCCTTCGACCGAGCCAAGGCCACCGTTCGCGCCGCACCTTCGGCGCCGAAACAGCCCACGACTTCGCCCCGCCCGTATTGGGCTTCCGAGGCATCCCGCCTGGACGCGCCGGAACGTGCCCGCTGTGTGGTGCTTCTGACCCGTTCACACCTTCGGTGCCGAAGGTCTGCATCCTTCGGGATCGCCGAGGATGTTCCTGCGAGATAATGCTCACGTAACTCGAGCAGCATCAGTGTTATCGTTAAATCATCACTGCACACTTCAACAAAAACCCGTTGTCACCTGTGGCCCGAAGTCAGCCACCGGGCCGGACGTGGCATAACGCCCGAAGGCCATTTTCCCCAATAGTAGCCCCTCGTCAGTGAGGGTCGTCCTACTCTCTAGATGGGCCGAACTTACGACCAACTCTTTACAGGGTGAAAAACGGGCTTCGGAACTCCCACGGATGGCCCACGCTGACACTTGCCTGAGTGAAAGACGCGTGCTGCCCTTTGAAAATTTTACCGTTGTGAGAGTTGATCGTCGGGGTAAAAAGGTAAATCTGCGTGTTACTCGCGAGATTATCGGGCGGCAGCGCACTATAAAAGGGGGTTGACCCTTGGGCTACCCCACCCCACTGCCGCGATCCACAGACGAGAGGCTCGAACTCCGAAGGTTTCGCTGTAAGGCTTCCTTCGCCCCTCTGTTCTTCTTCTGCTTCACATTAGAGCGTATTCATGGCCCCGAAGCGAAGGCACGACGCTGTCGCAAAGGAAATCCCGAAGACGTACACCTTCGGCCGAAGCCAGATCGATGGAGCTGATGTGAATTCACTTCAGAAGAACCGCATGATCGGGACCGCGCGAGCCCCTGGCCGAGAGACCGTACCGCAGCCCTGCGATAATGAGGTTGTCATCTTCCACGATCTCCTGTTTGCGGGGCTTCGGTTTTCCCTTCATCCCGCCGTCGTCGACATCCTCCGGTATTTCGACATATACTTGCATCAGCTCACCCCCAATGTGATTCTTCGCTTGTCGGTGTATATGTGGATATGCCGTACTACGAAGATCAAGCCCTCCGCCGAAGGGTTTGCTTCGGCACATCAAGTTCATCACCAAATTAGTGAATAGTGGACTTTGCTTATGATTTTTCGTTCAAATTAGTGAACTTTCATTTAGATTCTGGTTGTCAGATTCGGAGTTTTTTTTGAACCGGAGGGAACCCCCCCCCCAATTTCCATTTCCATTACCATTTATAACAGAAATACAAGTAACCAGACCAAGTATCGAGAAAACACAAGAGGATTTGAGGGGGGGGGGGAGGGGGATGATAAAGTTACGGTTTTGACAAAGTTTTTGTCATTACAATCCCGACTCATCACAGGATAAGAGTTTTCAAAAGACCACCACTAGATAACCCAATCTACACCGATTCCATGTGACTCCCAAATGTCCATCTTTGCAACCACCATCAACTTCCTGCAGCTCATCAGCGCATGGAGCTAGGCGTCTGAAGGGTTATCAGATTTTGAGCTGAATTTGCTAACTTCATTTTCCAAAAAGAAGATGTGGTCATAAGGGTTATCTCATTGACATGGATAAACATGTGTGCATCTAGGTACGACCGTCTATGATTGCAAACAAATAAATAAATCCATGACCATGGCCGAATATATGACCTTTGGATGGTGTTCATGGAGGGATAGGTATGCGTATTCATATGAATAATTGTGTATGTACGTAAGAGTGTGTATTTGAGCATTTGTGATTGTAAATAAATAATCAATAAACCTACCAACATGGTAAAATGACCTCTAGACAGCACATAGGGCCACACGTTAATCTCATCCAGCAATGCAATAATGCTTGCTCAAGGAGAACCTTAACGAAAGTCAATGGTGCCAGCTAAAACACCAAAATGAGATATATCATCTTGACTTGACATGGCTGCCATGGTGTCTAGTTGTCGTAAAGAAACGGGCGCCAGCTGGAGGATATTACTCTATTCCTGATTATCCAATTTTTTCTATAAATGGAATTGCAGCTCCCGCTCCACCCCCTACCAGATCCCAAGCGACCAAGCGAACCGAGGCCCTGAGACACACCTCGATCGTGAGCCATGGAGTTTGTTGCGAGCATGGCCCTTCGCACTCTGCTTCCCAAGCTCGCCCAGTTGCTGCAGTCTGAGTACAAGCTCCAGAAGGGAGCAAAAGATGGGCATCGAGGAAATGTGTAAGGAGCTCGAGGCCATGGACGTTTTCCTACGGAAAGTTAGCGAGGTGCGCAGAGATCAGCTCGACGAGCAGCACAAGATCTGGGCCCGGGAAGTCAGGGATCTGTCCTACGATATGGAGGACATGGTCGACACCTTCATGGTGGACGTCAAGGGTCCTGATGCTCCCAGCAGCAAAAATACCTTCGAAAAGATTTTAGCAAGATGAAGAAAAAGGTCAACAAGGCCATGACTCGCCGTGATATCGCCAAAGAGATCATGGACATTAAGGAGCATGTCATTGAGGTGGCCGCACGACATAAAAGGTCAGGGATCAACACAAGTCGGATTGATATTTGTGCATTTTTTTGTAATACCTTTAAAATTAATTTCCTCTCTTACATATATGTCTTCTTGCATTGGTTGTGGAATTTGTTTCCATGCTGCACAGGTACAATTTTGATGCTAATACTCCTACCAAGAAAACCACTGTTGACCCTCGCATAACAGCACTATACACCGATGTGACTGAGCTTGTTGGCATTGATGAGGCAAAGAAAGAAGTAATCACGAGGTTGAGAGACGGAGGTGTTGACCAGCAGCAGGAAAGCATCATCTCTATTGCTGGTTTTGGAGGACTAGGCAAGACAACGCTTGCCAAATCAGTGTTTGATGAGATTAAAGGACAGTTTGATTGCAAGGCTTTTGTTTCAGTGTCTAGTAATCCTGACATAAATAAACTTCTCAAGGGCATTCTATTTGAACTTCACAACGGAGGGGATGGGAATAATTTTCCTGGTTCAAATTTGGATGGAACAACACAGCTCATTGATCTTATCCGTAAATTCCTGCAGAACAAGAGGTACGTGCATGGCTTCCATCAGGTCATGTGTGTTTTCCAAGTGTATATTCTCCTTAGTTGTAGTACCTGCTCATTATACATGCCGACATACATATTTTCCTGAAGTCCATTAGCCGACATACATATTTTCCTGCACTCCATTAGCATACATGTACTGCACGGCTGCTGATATTTTTAGGCAATACATATATAGGCCTTCTAAAGTTTTTAGATGTCACATCGGGTGTTTCATGGGATGTCGGAAGCAGTGTTCGGATATTAATGTAAAACTAATTTCAGAACTCGCTTGTAAATTGCAAGATAAATTTTTTAATCCGAATAATCCACCATTAGTAAATATTTGGTGTATCACTTTCATTATGAAAGCATGGTATCAACCATGATCTGTTCTTGTATTTCTATTCTTGTTCAACAGTATATGTTTATGTCCTTCACAATTATGAACTCAATATATGCACACTACGGGAGAATGGAAATTCCCCGAGTGCTCCGGGCTTCCCCGAGTGCCAAATATCGGGCACTCGGGGAAGAAACTCTTCCCCGAGTGTTGCACTCGGGGAAGAGGGTCTTCCCCGAGTGCCTAATAGTCCATGGCACTCGGGGAAGACCCCCTTCCCCGAGTGCAACACTCGGGGAAGAGAGGCACCCGCGAACAAAAAACGATGTGGGAAAATAAAGATATTTTTAAAACACTCTTCCCCGAGTGCCTCACCCTAGCACTCGGGAAGCTTCCCTCTGCCTCACCCAGCAGCACTCGGGAAGAAATTTTATTTTCGTTTTTTGCCTCATTTTTTTGAAGCCATCCCACATTATTTGAAACTCCTTGCTCAAATTTGGGGTTATTTTGAATTTTTTTGGTATATTTTATTAGTTTTTTTCATTTTGTTGAATTTTTTAGCATACTTCAAATTTGAACTGCAGGTGCATGAAGTAATAAAATTTCTTAATTCAAAAAATGATATTCATTATATTTGGTGTATGTTGAGGCCATATCTAGGAAGCCACATGAAATTTCGAACATCTTTTTGCCGTAACATGACGAACAACTAGCAGGAAAAGTGTTTGTAAATTATATAAAATCCAAACGAAGTCCGAAAATCATGAAACTTGTCTGGTGTCATGTTATGGCATGTAGAGGCTGTATGCAAGAATTGAGAAGATTTCGAGCAAGTTGGTATCATGTGTGGAGATGTCTGGGTTTGAGGCATCCGACGTCCCAACTTGCTCGAAATCTTCTCAATTCTTGCATACAGCCTCTACATGCCATAACATGACACCCAGATATCATGTGTGGAGATGTCTGGGTTTGAGGCATCCGACGTCCCAACTTGCTTCAAATCTTCTCAATTCTTGCATACAGCCTCGACATGCCATAACATGACACCCAGACAAGTTTCATGATTTTCGGACTTCGTTTGGATTTTATATAATTTACAAACACTTTTCCTGCTAGTTGTTCGTCATGTTACGGCAAAAAGATGTTCGAAATTTCATGTGGCTTCCTAGATATGGCCTCAACATACACCAAATATAATGAATATCATTTTTTGAATTAAGAAATTTCATTACTTCATGCGCAGCTCAAATTTGAAGTATGCTAAAAATTCAACAAAATGAAAAAAACTAATGAAATATACCAAAAAAATTCAAAATAACCCCAAATTTGAACAAGGAGTTTCAAATAATGTGGGATGGCTTCACAAAAAAAATGAGGCAAAAAAACAAAAAACAAAAATTAATTCCCCGAGTGCCGTCTCGCTGGCACTCGGGGAAGAGACGCTTCCCAGTGCAGAACACACTCTCGGGAAGGCCTCGGCACATTTATTCCGGCCGGCCCATTTATTCCGGCCGGCCCAACAGCCACAACCCTAATCATATAAAGCAACCCCCAGGCAGCCCCAACCCACCTACCTCCTCCTCGCCGCCACACCCCACCTCCTCGGATCCGCCCGCCACTGCTCTCCCGGCGACCCCACCCCTCTCCCGGATCCGCGCCACCCGCTCTCCCGGACCGCCCCTCACCCCTCTCTCTCTCTCGGTGGCCGCAACCCCGACCAGCCCCCGCAACCCCTACTCCGGATCCGCCATGATTCATGCCCGCGAGCTCCCTCCCGGCGAGTGCGGCGGCGACCGAGGACGGTGGCCTCCTCTCCGTCCTGGCGAGCTGCGGCGGCGTCCCGAGGACGGCGCCTCCTCTCCATCCCGGCGAGCTGCGGCGGCGGCCCAAGGACGGTGGCCTCCTCTCCGTCCGGCGGCTGCGGCGGCGTCCGAGGCGGCCTCCGCCTTCCACCCCGCGAGCTGCGGCGGCGGCGAGGACGGTGGCCTCCTCCGTCCCGGGAGCTGCGCGGCGTCGAGGCAGCGCCTCTCCACCCGGCGAGTGCGGCGGCGGCCCGAGGACGGCGGCCTGCTCTCCGTCCCGAGGAGCTGCGGCGGCGTCCCGAGGACGGCGCCTCCTCTCCATCCCGGCGAGGTGCGGTGGCGGCCCCAGGACACGGCGGCGGCCTCAACACGGCGCCCTCCTCCTCTGGCGCAGCGGGATCTACGAGGCGGAGGCAGCGGAGGCAGCTGAGGCGGAGGCGGCGACGGCGACGGCGACGGCGACGGCGACGCAGCGGGCGGATGGATGGAGCCTGGTGCCCGGGCTGGCCTGTGGGTTTTTATTTTAAAAAAAACAAAAGTCTTCCCCGAGTGCTAGCATGCCTCTCGGTGAATACTTCCCCGAGTGCGCGATTCTTGACTCTCGGGGAAGCCGGCTTCCCCGTGGAGCTCTTCCCCGGATCCTCTTCCCTGAGAGTTGCACTCGGGGAAGGCTTCCCCGAGTGCAACTGGCCCTTCCCCGAGTGCAACCGGCACTCGGGGAAGACCCCGTCTCCTGTAGTGGCAATGTTGCCCTACACGCTACACGGTACACGGTCTGTCACCATTCGTTTAGTGAATAGTTGGATTATACGGTTGAGTAAACGGACAAAAAAACAGATTACACGGGATTAAACAGATTAAACGGCCTACACGGCCAACACAATTGACCGCTGAGTAGCATTTAAACGCCGTGTAAACGGCCTACACGACCGTTTACGGCAACATTGAATATATATCTGTATCTCCATCGGTAGCATATTGTATTTTATTAGTTCAGTCTATGAACTTTCACCACAAAATTGAAAGCAGACACCTAAACTTAGGTATAGAAATATGTATAAATGAAAGATGCACTTGAGAAGCAAATCACTACGGGAAAGCCGCATGTTTTCCATGAGCATAACTCGTGGCAAAGGGATTGCCGTGCGCTGCCGCCAACAAAGGCCTCACGGCAAAAATCGGCCGGCAAACACCCACAACACACTTAGCTAGAGAAATATGTATAAAAGAAATACACACTTGAGAAGCAAATGTTGGATACAGCTTTATTTGGTCATTTTCCTAGTGTGGGTAGGTAACTTAGAAGTAGAAAATCAGTGTATTTTGGTTATTTTTTCTTCAATCGCATAGTGGGTAATTGGTATTAGATGTACTTCAGCCTAACGATTGTGGGTAGTTAAGAAACAAAATATATTCAATAATTATTCTTGTCCATGAGTATTATAATCTACTCTCTCTGTTTCATATTACTTGTCGTTTTGGTTTTTCTAGATACAATTCTTTTGTTGTACACCTAGATATAGATTTATGTCTAGATATAAAACAAAAATGTATTTAGAAAAGTTAAAACGACAAGTAATATGAAATGGAGGGTGTGCCAGCATGTAGAGAGGGTCATATGTTTTGCATTTGCGTTACGAGCTTCTAGGCTCACCTTGTAAGGATTAACAGTTTAACACGATAGATGTCTCAGCGGGCTCTTCAAACTAATAAATCTACTTACTCCCTCCGTCCTGAAATATAAGGCATTCAACGGTTCAAAATTTGTCCCCAAATATAAGGCATCATAGAAGTTTTTGGTAAGTACCCAATCAACTCAATTAAAGACTTGCCAAATATTGCACTTGTTAACTAAAAAAATTACCTTTAATTATCATTGGCTAAGGGCATATGTGATGTTTTCCCACCTCTTTAATTTGTCCTACAAATCCTAGAATGCCTTATATTTCAGGACGGAGTGAGTATTTTGAAAATTGCGTTCGCTTAACAAATTGAAAGTCATTTCCATAACCATAACTGATAGAGCAAATCATTTGAATATTGGGAGAGGTACATATATTATAGATTCACTTAAATTGCTAATAAATCTACTTACATGCCTTATCCATTGCCATATACATATATAGGTACCTCATTGTGGTTGATGATATATGGGAAATAGAACCATGGAAGATAATACTGTGTGCTCTAGATATCAAGAATAGCATGGGGAGTAGAATAATCACAACTACCCGCATTATTGGTCTTGCTGAGCAAGTTGGTGGTTGCTATAGGCTCCAACCTCTCACCAATGATAACTCTGAAAAATTATTCTATGGAAGAATATTTGGCGAAGATAAATGTCCTGAGCAATTTTCTGAAGTGTCTAAAAAAATTCTGAAGAAATGTGGAGGTGTCCCATTAGCTATCGTTACAACATCTAGTTTGCTTGCTAATAAATCAGAGAAGAATATAAGAGACTGGAATGATGTTTATGACTCGATTGGTTTGGGACTTGGAAGCAATCCTGATCTGGATAGTATGAGGAAGATACTACTTCTAAGTTATTATGATCTACCTTTTCATTTGAAGACATGCCTATTGTACTTAAGCATATTTCCTGAAGACTATGAGATTAGGAAGGATTGGTTGATATGGCTGTGGGTGGCTGAAGATTTTGTTCAACGCAAGCATAAAGACCAAAGTTTCCTTGAATGCGGAAACAATTACTTTAACGAGCTAGTAAATAGAAGCCTGATCCAGCCTGTAGGCTTCACGGATGTTTTAGAAGGCACAGCTAAGGGTTGCCGTGTGCACGATATGGTGCTCGATCTCATTGTTTCCTTGTCAAAAGAAGAATGTTTCATCACCACGATATCAGGTGATGATGGGAAGTATTCTTTGGATAGCAAGCAGGTTCGCAGGTTATCTCTGCATGATGATACTTTTGATTGGCCTAGCATGAACATGCCTAAACTGAGGTCCCTTACCATCTTCAAACCTGCTGCAGTAGTTATTATTCCAACGCCTCCCTCCCTTTCATATCATCTTTTACGTGTACTGGATCTAGGAGGTGAAAAAGTTGATGACCTTGCATGCCTGGGGTTTCTCGGGAGCTTATCTCACCTACGGTATCTAAGGCTATCATCAAGTGGTATAGCCGGTGTTGATCGGCTCCCAGAAGAGATAGGGAAGCTAAGGTTTCTACAGACGCTGGATCTATCCGGAACAAGCTCTGTACGTCAGCTGCCATCGAGTTTTACCGGGCTAACACAACTGAAGTGCCTGCGTGGCTCTTCTGTACCTGGGAGCACAAGCCTACCAAATGGGCTTATGAAGAAGCTAACCTCCCTTGAAGTCCTAGAGGGTGTAACATTAGGGCCAAAATGCTTCACTGAAGAGCTGGGTTTTCTAACCGGACTAAGGGCACTCAGAGTTTCAGTCTGTTTACCTGAAGACAAGCAATACCGGCAGGAGTGTGGTGAAGCAATGGCAGAATCTCTAGGCAAACTACAGAAAATTGAATCTCTATCTATTGATGTAACCCTTAAGGACCCTCAGTTTGTTATGGACGGCTCAGTGGAGCCCCCACTAGGCAACCTGCGCCGGCTTCACATTGATGGATACATCAAGACGCTGCCGACGTGGATTAACGGTGCATCGGTTCCCGCCCTCTCCTACCTGGACGTAATTGTGTGGCACGAGCGAAGGGAGGACATGCAGACCCTCGGCACACTGCCTTGCCTTCGCCATCTCACATTCAGTGTGTGGCGTCGTGCCGAGCAAGCCCTGGAAAGGTCTGAGGTTGGAACTGATGCTTTCCCAAGTGCCATAAGCTGTGACTTTGCAGGCTACGATATGGCATGCAGCATGGTCCCATCTGTGTTCCTAGGAGGCGCCATGCTCAGGCTACAAGACTATAAGTTCAACATCCACCTGGAGGATTTCTGCGGAAGCGGTGCGCCTTATACCGTTGATGACCTGGCCCTGGCTCACCTCCCCTCCCTTCGGAGTGTGTCTGTTTACATCGTTGTACCGGACAGAGTCAACGAAGAGGTGCTGACAAGCGTGGAAGAGAAGCTTAAGTATGAGGTGGCTGCCCACCCAAACCGTCCTCGCCTTTTTGGATTGAAAGATAGCAACTCTTGTAGTTCTTGAATTGAAGTTTAAATGTGCAAACTTACTTATCCTAACTCGACAACTACTGCCAATTATTGACCAAAGATTATACTTCAAAGTCCAAATATAGATTGCTTTAGAAATACATTCCACAGCAGCTACCTTGTCACAGTTCAGACTTAACTGAATCTGAGCTTTTCAGATAGTAAACAGTAACCCCAATTCACCAACTTTGATTTTTTAACTGAAAGGCTTAAATCCCAATGCAGCCTTCCAACTTGATGGCTCTAAACTTGAAATGCTTCCTTGAGTATATGCATATCAGTTTGTTTGAAGCATCTTACATGCTGGAGACCGCAGTCATGTTGGCAATGTAGTCAGGTATTGAGCCTCCAACTCTGTAATTTGTGAGGTTGCTGCAGTATATAGGACCTGAAAAATGTGACCCATTTAACTAGATCAATTTTTACTTTGTTTTGTTTGGTTCCGTGATTAATCTGGCAACATAATTATTAATTAGTGAATTGCTGCAGTATGTCTCTTTGAGTGAAGTGACATTTTTATTGTTTGCTCAGAACAATATTCTTTAATTTTTAGACTGACATGCCTGTATGAAGCTATGTCTCTTTAAGTAGAAATAGAGGAGTGAAATAGAGAGTGCTATTAACTGTTTTTGTGCCCAGACTGTTATCTAAATAAATAAAATGAAGATTTTGTTTCACAGCATTGTTTGTCTTTCTTAAATGTTGGTTGCCCCGTTTGCACTTTGTCTACCAAGTGGATAGCATAGATATGTGGACTGTGGAGAGTGCTTTCAGCAGATTACACACACTCGCATTCTCAGGACTAGCCTGAAATTGATGGACACTATGGTTCTCTTCAATATTGTCCACCTCTTAGGCTCTTACTAACAGAATGGATGTGGAGAAACAAATTATGACTACTCAAACAGCAGGTGTGGCTAATCCATGTTTCAACAAGAATATTGCTGTGACCAAAGAATATTTCTTTATTTATTCATGGGTTGTGGCTGATCCATTCTGAAACAGTGGGCTAAATGTTCAATTGATGCTTGTGCAGGGTTTGGCATGATGAGATAAATGTTCAAAAAGAAATAGTGCATAGGATAAAGAAAAGAAACCCTGCTTATAAACAAAGACTATTGTATATGCGCAGCATACATCATGATCCCGTGTTCATCCTAGGACAGTCTAATCGTGTGTTTGTCAACAAACAGTGGTATTCCATTTCCTAAAGGGGCAAGAAATACACTCTGAAGATCATGATTGTGACTGTCGTTGCCAACCAAGATTTGACTCTTATGGCAATTGCTCCTTTGATGGGAAAATTGGTTGCTTCCCTTTGGTGACATATAAAGTAACCAAGAGATCAAATGTGAACGGGCCTGCAGGGAGGATAGTGATCAAACCCATTAATCCGGTAAAAGAGGAAATCTTTCGAGATCACATGATCGAAAAAGTTTTGCCAGCGATTCGTGGTAAATGTCCAACTGAAGATGCCAACAAGCCTATCACCATACAACAAGACAATGTTGAACCCCATTTGGCACCTAATGATCCATTGTTTTGTGAGGCTGCTAAGGAAGATGGGTTTGATATGACACTTATGTTCCAACCAGAAAATTCACCTAATTTTGTGCCTTGGATTTAGGTCTCTTTTCATCTACCCAGTCAATTCAGTACAAAACAACAGAAGAACTTATGAATGCCATTTGTCATGCTTTTGAAGGCTAAATTTTCTTGGATCTATATGGACGTAAGAATGAAGTGAAAAGGAATTGTGTCTCCCTTTGAAATAATAGAGCATTCATGATGTAATTTATTCTTCATCGATTTTGTTATCTATTCTTTATGTAACTTCACTAAACATGTAGCAGGCCATCGTCGTTCCCGGTGGCCCTAGCTGTGAAGCTGTTGGAGGTGAAGTGTTCATCCCGACCATGCATGCAAAATGCAATCTACTGTACTACTCCGCCCCCACGGTTCGAGACGCGCCCTATACGACGAGTGCACTTGCCGATTAAGTGGGATCGTACCTGGCGGCAAATATATATCGTCTGTCATGCTGAGACGGCAGATGCTTCTCGCATTTTTGCAGCCAAGGTGCTTTCAAATGTTTACTTTATTTGTTCACAACAAAAAACGATGTTTACTGTGTATTTGGTTGGATGTCTTTATTCATGCAAGTGTAAGAAGCCACCATGATCAGTTATGGATGCTATATATAGTTTACTAGGTGAATTCTTGGCGCGATGCAGCGGGATATTTAGCATACTTTTTTATAATTATTTGATGTATTTGGAAAAAAGTTAAGTTTTGAGTCTTTTTTACATTAAGGTAAATTATTGTGTAAATTTTATTTTATTTTATTTTATTTTATAGATAGCATTGATAAAATAACATATATTTGCAGTAAACGATTACCTTATAGTTCTGTTCTTGGAATTCTGTTTGTTGGAAATAGCTTCCATGCAAACAATTTTTGAGCAGATTTGTTATATGATTGACTCACGGACACTACGCCTCTAGCTATTTCCAGAGGGCAAATCAATTTATTTGTATTTTCAAATAAAGAAAACAATTTATATGAACTTACAAAATCTAGGATGGTTTATGCAGGAGTTTTGAAGAGGCCATACATCAAACATATTGAGTGATGAAACTCAATCGAAACCTAGAGGAACTATGCAGGTTCTAGGTCTATAAAATCACAGGATGGAAAACTCAAAAGACACAATACATAGAACATACAATGTGCACGAAACCAAATTGAAACCCAAAAGAATTGTGTGAGATCAATGGATCAGATGGGAAACACAAAATAAAATAAATGCCATTTTGCACTATCGAGGATTAAACTTAGGAGCGCATGAAACAGGAACACACAAGTTTGCGACCTGGTGCTTGCTGCTGGTTGATGGGTGCGCCGATGGGACCCTGCAGCTTGCCGTAGCTCTTGCCGCCGGTGCCAACACTCTTCAATGGTCCTTAAGGAGCTCAGGAGTCGGCCGTATAGGTGACCCCGCGTGGCTCTCACTCCACCACCCGGAGGCCGGACCAAGCTGTGCGTCTTGGACCCTACTAACCACAGAACGAAGTTTCTCTCGACATCGCTATAGCTGCAAAAGAGCGACGCTGCTGCTGCCCTTCCATGCGACGGACGGCGGACGGTAGTGGTCCTCCCACAATCCCACTGGCGGTTCTTATTGCTGGTGACGCGGTGCAGTAGAGGAAGGTGAAAGGATCAAGATGTCGACAAGAGGGGGGTGAATAGTCGAACCTGAAATTTACAAACTTTTTCACAGCTGTTAGTACAGGTCCGGAGTTTCCGGATATTTTTCCGGATACTCCGGAAAATCCGGGAAAATGTCCGGATAGTCCGGCCTACGAAGGGGGATCAAATTCGACAAAATTTAAACTTGCTCAAACATAGATTTATGAAAATAGGTTATGCACTGGGATGAGACAAGCCTATTTATCCATTTAAAACCAGCAGGAATATCAACACGGAGTAGATCGGCACCAAACCCTAGAAATGTGCTCAAGAGAGATGTAAGCATACAACAAGAGCAACAAGCACAAGAGACACAAGGATTTGTTACCGGAGTTCAACCTCACACCTTGAGGTCTACGTCTCCGTTGAGGAACCTACAAAGGGTGGACCTTTACACCTAGGTCACTTTTGGGGTGATACAAACTTCCTTTGGCATCCCCAACCTTTGGATGCTCCAAGGCAACGCCTAGCCGGCTAGGAGCTCAAGGCTCTGTCACACCTGCTTTTCCAAAGAAAACCAAGTGCATAACCTATACGCATGCCAGGATCAAGTTTCATGCATATAGTGACATATAAGTGAATCTGAAGCGATCACGTATGAAAAAGAAAGATTATCAGAGATTTTCGCTTAATCCTGGAAACGAAGGCACCAAACATCACAGGCTGTCGACTAGGGGTTGCGTACGCCTAGCACCAGCAACATCTTCACAAGACTCCAGAGTAGCATTCTCCTTCTGAGCAATATTGTTTATAGCAAGGGTGAGCACTTGTCGTACTCAGCAAGTATGGGGAAAGACATGAATGCAAAGGCTTTATAATGGACTGGGCTATAAGCATTTAAGAAATTTTAGTTGGTCAAGTTTTATTAGCACCTGATTACTAATAAAGTATAAGTTTATACCAACCCACATTAAGCATAAAGGTAAGAAATACGCCATAAGCATATGGCCAGAATAACCAGACAGCACGATTTAAGTCAATCTTCAAGTTCAGTTATCATGTGAGGGTCCAGGCCGCTCTTGACCGTGAGCACGGCTAATCGATTAGTTTTACACTCTGCAGAGGTTGTACATCTTTACCCACAAGTCGCGTAAAAGTTCTAGGAACTTTAAACCCAACCATGCGGTGCTAGCTAGGCACCATACCACACTACCGAGGTGTGATTGCATAGGGACGCTACGAGGCCTTTACAAAGAGTCCTCCCGTGTGTATTAGTCCATAGTAGTATGTCATAGAGGCTATCTTTCGTACCACACTTCTATTCACGGACGGTCAGCCATAGAGTACTTCCGTTCCAACACCACTCCGGAAAAGAAGAGCCATAAAAGCATTCCTCCGTCCCCAACCTACTATGCGGGTAATGACCACACAAAGACTTCCCTAATTACTCGGCCAAGACCAGAGCCATATAGATCTTGTGGTTGTACAGTTGTCCTGGGTGGTCGCTCCATGTTCCGATTAAACATATGGTCTTGTATTAAACATCCAAAGATATAACATAAAGGTATAGCATGATTCATCATTATTGTATATTAAAACCACCATAACCCAGGTAAACTAAGCATAGCTACCCAACATAAATGTAAACCCAGGTTAACAAGGAGTGATCATAAAAACTAGGTAATCCTTAATAGGAACCCATCAAAATTAATGCAAGCAATGCAATGAGTGATTAAATATAATTCTTAGGACAAAAGATCAAGGACACACTTGCCTTTAACCAAAGTAGTTGCTCAGAATATCTTCACCTTCACGCTCTTCAAAGCTCCTCGGACAACGTTCACTCTACTCGCATCAATCATCGGGCACAAGCATACAAAACAAACAAACAAGCATATACTAAGAACAAAGAACCAATCAAAAGAAAAAGAGCGCACTAAGGTATAGGCTCAATTAGATGGATCACTAAAGCACACAAACCGTGCTTAGAGGAAGAAAGGCTTGGTTAACTTTAAGGAGATGGTTGTGAAAGATTGAGCAAGAACCGGAAAGATCACACTTAGATAGAGCTCGATTCTATTGGTTACGCAAGTGCAAGAAATGCTGAAAATAGAACTAAGATCAAGACTATCGTGAGATCATTAACACACAACAAGAGACTATGTGCTTGTTCATATTTTAATTAAGAAATCATATAAAAGAATATTTCAGAGAAATACTCTATGTTACCATTAAACAAGTTACATTTAATTAAAGAAATCACGATAAACCTAATCATATTTTATTTATAACATTCGAGTAGGAGTTATGTCAAATTAACAATTACTTTAGAAAGATAAAGCAAGTATAAGATATCTAGACGAGTAACTTTATGTCACATGTTCAACTATACATATTTAATATTGAAAAGGCATTTATGATGTCATTAGGCATATTAACTTTATTATGAAAACCGATGTTTAACTCTAACATCTTTTATTTAGAAAACTAGCTATAAATAGGGATTAACCAATTACATCATGATAAAAGAAAACCGGATTAGAACCTAATCACTTTTATTTATAAAAGCAATAGAATAAGAATTAATCAAGATTAACATGCAAATTTTAGTGTTAAAACAAGTAACAGGTGATACACACGGTAACGTACAAGTTAAGGTGGAACGAACTAGACGAGTAGCAACGAACTATCAAGTGCATTAGAAACCTTAGGCTAGGATCTGGGGAGACTATCCTACAAGGAGAACTAGGATGAAGAAACAACAGCTAGATGACAGAGACACTGATTCTAAGAAAGATAGCTGCACAAGATTGGCTCAAAGAAAAACTGAAAGACAATTATGATTGGGCGGCAAGTACTAGGATTGGAAAGATTCTAGAACTTGAAAGAAGACTAGCTCTACAACAGAGTCACACTGAGACAGAGCTTGAAAAAGAACGTCTAACGAACGTTTTGCATAAGTGAACATAAAAGACTATGGGTTAGGTTGATTTTAATTAGAAAAATATATGTAAGGATATTTCATAAATAAAATACCCCATGTTAAAATTAAAGCAATTTAAACTTTATTTACAAAACCGGTGTAAAGAACTAGTCAAGTTTTTATTAATAAAGATTCATATATAGATTAAACTGATTAAACATTTAATTTATAAAACTAAACTATATGAACAATCTAAACGAAACTTTGTAATTCGAGTAGATCATATTATTGTTAAAAATATTATGGAACTGACATTAATCATATTAACATTTATTATAAAAGCCGATGTAAAAGCCTAATCAAATTTTAATTAGAAAAGATTAATTGACTATTAAACAAATTAACATTTGGTTTATGAAAACCGAGATAAAGATCTAATTAACTTTTATGTACAAAAACATGTGATAGAAACATTAATCAAATTAAATTTGCTTATGAAAAACGATGTATAGATCTATATTACTTTTATTTATAAAAGGCATTTATAACTAGACATTAATCAAAATTAATATTAATTTTATTTTCAGAAAACAAAACATGGTGAAAACACATCACTAATGCGTGCTTTTCATTATTATGAACCTAGCGCAACTTGAACGGATTAAAACGGAGCTAAAACGAAGATTTTACGAGGTAAACAAGATTGGAGGACCTATCTGCAATTAACTATAGACTTCAGGGGCTAGCTGAGAAGAAACCCGAGACACAAGAAACAGTGCTCGTGAAAAGGATAAAACAAAGGGTTAGATCTATAAAAGGGCGTGGGTGGGCTTTATGTGTGAAAGTGGGATCTTTGGAGGGGGTTATCTGCAGAAGTGTTGAGACACATAATACAGATCTAATCATTATAGGAAAAAGGCGGGGGCTATGTGCAAACCGCCATGTCTTCTCCTACCTGATGTAACTCGCCAGCGCATGGAGGTCTGGCGGCGGCGGCCCGACGATGGGAGCGCGGGCTCGAGTAAATAGGGGAATGAGAAGAGTAGATCGAGGAGAACTCAATGATGTGCTCACCAAGGTGGAAGACGGACGGTGATGGCCGAATCGACGGGGAATCTCGGTGGCGGCCGGCTCGGGTTCGCCATCGCGGGGCGCTCCGGCGGTCCAGGTCGAGGCGGCGGGATACGCGCTCGGCCGACCTCGCAAGCTCCCTGTTGCTCGCTCATCCGGAATCAACAGGCGGGGAATTTGAAGAGGGCGCGGCGTTGGCGGGCGGCGTACGGGCGAGGCAGCAACAGAGGCGGGGTTAGGGGCGTGGGAGCTCGAGCCCTCCCTTTATAGGCGGGCGGCCGACTGGCGTGCCCGGCCTGCAGCGTCTGAGGGCGGCGGCATGGCATGGCCTCTGCCGGGTTACGATGGGCTCCGCTGGGCCGGAGCGGGCTGAAACGGGTCGGGCCTTCGGGCTCGTCCCGATAGGGTAGGTTTTTTTTTCTGAATTTATTTCATAGAAGAATAATCCAAAAATCAGAATTATTTTAAAGCATGAAAAATACTCAGAAAATACCAAAAATTCCAGGAAAATTCCTAGAGATAGATTAAGACATGAACAGCCCAAATAAAGCATTTTGCGCTCAGGAAAAAGATTTTAGAGCCTTCTAATAAATAGAAAATGCTCAGAGAAAATGAGAATAAATTTCAGAAAAATCCGGAAAATTCTCGGGAGAGTTAGGACAGCTCCTAAACGCATTTTTGAAACCTTTTGCACTCAAGAAACACCAAGATGGATCGGCATGAATGCAACACTCACAACATTTATTTGATTCGGAAAATCAAACAAGGTTTTTTCCTATACTATATTTCCTGTAAAGAAAATAAATGTTTGAAAAATTTTAAAATTATGATAAAATCGTTATTTAATTATTCTTTCTATTTACATCCTGAAATTGGAAATTTCAGGGTGTGATAGGCTCCAAGAGTAACAAACACGAAATGTGCCAACCAAGCGAAGAACGAGGTGCTCTAGAGATGGGAAATCAGCTCGCTAGCACTCTCCAAGCTCTTGCTCTCAAACCCTCCTTAAATCCCCAACAAATCTCACCAAACCAAGGCCAAGGGGAGTAAAGAGGGGAGTGAATGAGTTCTGAGTTGTTGCGGGTCGAAATAGGCAAGAGAGAGAGAGAAAGGAGAGGGTGGAGGGGGCTTTTATACCCCCTCACATAGAAAAGAGCCGTTACAGCTCCGGGAGAACCCTGGAAACTCCGACATTCAAAGGTCAGCACCCAAGAAGTTAACCCCGTGAACGTGTTGGTGCAAAGGTGTCTCTCATAGGTTTTGTTTTGACAACTAGAGCACCTGTTTGACTCTTGGAAGATACATTTCCTGTCCCTCTTTATAGTACGGCATTCCTAGGACTCAAATTCAAAATATAAAATAAATAAGCCTTCATAGGAACCCTTTTTAGCATCACTTCCTTTTTGCTTAAACAATGAGCCAACACTTGATGCCACATACAATTTTAATTCCTGCTCATACACTAGATAAATCATTATCCGCTTAAGCGTGTGTCATTAAATCACCAAAACCCACTTAGGGGGTCAAGATACTGTTCAATTTCCCCCTTTTTGGTGAATGATGACAACACATTTAAGTCTTATAAGAGATAAACAATGAAAGCTAAAGACAATTTCTAATACTCCCCCTTAATATGATGCAAAAGAAATATGATGCTTAAAAGTCCGGAATGTCCGAGCCTGACCCAGAATCTCTAGATAAACCAGAAACACCAGGAAAAAGTCCGGACTCTCCGGGCTTTCTGAACACCAGTGAAAAAACATTCATCAAGAATTTTCAATCTAGCATATAGCATCCTTAGAAAGTAAACACTGAGCAAATGATCACAAACACACAACCATAAGTCTCAAGCTCACATAGTCTTACAAGCATATGAATTTAAAGTTATTACATGCCATTGTTCCAAATCCATAAAAGTTCAAGTTCCACACTAGATAGATAGTTACAACACTCCCCCTTTGGCATCAAGCACCAAAAAGGGAGTGGTGCAGCAGCGAGATCACTCAGAGTCCTCGTCGTACTCCTCGTCTTCTTCATTGTTGTCCTCCTCCTCCTCCTATTCTCCTTGCCTTTCTTGCTCATCCTGGGCGTCCCACTCCACAAAAGGATCATCAAAGGTAGGAAGCTTACGATAGGGATCGGTGGGGAGGCCAAGATGAGACTTGATCTCAACGATGTCCAGGCGATTCTCATTTGTCTCCGTGGTCATAGTCTTGCACATGCTAAAAATGCTCTTGAGAACCTTCTTGATCATGGAGCCACGGTGCCAATGGGGAGGCCTAGGTGGAGAAGGTGCAGCGGGCATGTCATCATGGCGAGAAGCTGCACTAGATAAGCCAACATACTTGCGAGCCTTGGGAGCTTTCTTGGCTCGATCACGGAGGTGACGGAACGGCTCATGGACAACATCTTTGGGGTAGCAGACATTTGTGACTCTCTCAATCATGTACATGGGATAGGGGGCACAGGGGAGGTACTTCATAGGGTCATTCATAGCCCTCCTCAACTCATTCCAAATGAAGTCAAATATGCAAAACCCCTCTTCATCTGGTGCCATCCTATTTAGGAGATTGGGAGCTAAGTACCTCAAAGTCACGACTAGGAAACATGTAGGGGAGGTCCTTGTACTTGTTCTCATTGTCGACAGGAGTGCGGTCTTCATCCTTTGAACCAAGTCCCAAAAGCCTAGAGAAGATCATATAGTCAATAGTGCACTTGTTGCCTTGAGTCGTCCAAGTGATGGTGTTGTCATATGGGTTTTAGTAGTAGGAGCAATGAAATTGAGCATGAATCTCTTTGTTCCAATTGTAGCGAAAACCCATAATGTCATAGAGCCCCACTTGTTTGCACTTCTCAATGACGAAGTTAAACCTCATTGTTCCAATTGTAGCGAAAACCCATAATGTTGTTGAGATCTTCATAATACTTCCAATCAATGTACCTCATCTTAACAATGGGTACCATGTTCTTAGCAACCAATTTGGGGTTCCTTATGACTGTTTGGTAGAAGTCCCTATGGAAATCACACCAAAAACGGGCCTCTAGCCCCTCACCCTTAAGATAGCTGTAGACATCATCCTCCCTTTGCTCCCTCACCGCTAGAGCATTCTTGGAATAATCTCTATACATATGCTCTGCAGAGCCAAGAACCGACCTGATCTCTCTAAGATTTATGGGTGTGTTCACCACCCGGACATTGGGTGGAAGAGTGGGAATGAGCCTAGGAGGGGTTTTGGGACAAATGTGGGCTCAACTCCTTGTTTGTGTTTGGGAGGAGCACGAGTGGCAGCCTGACTTTGTTGGATGTAGGGGGCTTGGTGGCTCTTCTTGGGGTGAGGTTTGTAGCGAGTCTTCTCCTTAGCAGGCCCCTTTCCATGGTGGTGAGGAGGCTCAGGGGGCTGCTCATACGTGTCATCCTCAACCTCATCATCATCATCACTTTCGGTCCCCTCTTCCTCCTCTATCTCTTCTTCTTGGGGTGAGGTTTGAAAATCCTTTTCTTTTCAAAAGACTTATTTTAGGTCACTCAAACATGTGCATGATCTCAGGCCAAGTTACGAGAATCAAAGAGGCTTTATGAAGATATCGGCTAGTTGCTTATCGATGCTCACATGGCTTAAAGCGATATCTCATTTGGCTTCGTGGTCTCTCAAGAAATGGTGTCTTATGTCTATGTGCATTATTCTTGAGTGGTTTACATGGTTGTTAGCTAGCTTGATGGCACTCTCATTGTCACACAAGAGTGGCACCTTGCTAAACTTACAACCAAAGTCTCTCGTAGTGAGCCTCATCCAAAGTAGTTGAGCACAACAAGCGCCGGCTGCAACATACTCGGCCTCAGCGGTGGAAAGGGCAACAGAGTTTTGTTACCTGGAACTCCAAGCCACCAAGGACCTTCCAAGGAATTGGCAAGTCCCGGATGTACTCTTCCTATTTACTTTGCAACCAGCATAGTCCGAATCGGAGTAGCCAAGTAGATCGAAAGTGGAGCCCTTAGGATACCACAAACCAAGGCTAGGAGTATGAACCAAGTATCTATAGATTCTCTTAACGCCCATTAGATGACACTCCTTAGGATTAGCTTGAAACCTTGCACAAATGCACACACTAAGCATAACATCGGGCCTAGATGCATAAAGGTAAAGTAGAGATTCAATCATGGAGCAATATACCTTTTGGTCAATGCTTTTTCCTTCTTCATTTAGGTCAAGATGTCCATTTGATGGCATAGGTGTTTTGATGGGCTTGGAATTGTTCATGTCAAACTTCTTGAGCATATCATTGGTGTACATGGTTTGACTTATGAATGTGCCATCCTTGAGTGGCTTGATTTGAAAGCCAAGGAAGAACTTTAACTCACCCATCATAGACATCTCGAATATTTTGGTCATAATCCTACTAAACTCATCAACCCAAACTTGATTAGTAGAACCAAATATAATGTCATAGACATATATTTGGCATACAAATAAATCATTTCCTTGTTTACGAGTGAAGAGAGTATGGTCGGCTTTGCCTATTTCAAAGCCTTTCTTTAAGAGAAATTCCTTAAGGCATCCATACCATGCTCGTGGGGCTTGCTTGAGCCCATAGAGCGCCTTATGGAGCTTGTAGACGTGGTTAGGTGATTGTGGATCTTCAAATCCCGGTGGTTGTTCAACACAGACTTCTTCGGAGATTGGGCCATTCAAGAAAGCACTCTTGACATCCATTTCATGTAACTTGAAGTTGTGATGAGTGGCAAAGGCTAAGAGTATGCGGATTGCTTCAAGCCTTGCCACTGGTGCATAAGTTTCTCCAAAGTCCAAGCCTCCTACTTGAGTATATCCTTTTGCCACCAATCTTGTTTTGTTCTTGGTCCCGTGTCATTCTCATCTTGTTTATTGTGGAAGACCCATTTGGTTCCAATCACATTTTGCTTGGGGCGTTCCACTAAGGACCGTCTGTCGGGCATACACCCCGGGTACTCATGCAAGGGAGGAAGAAGACGGACTCCTACTAGAATTCCCTTGTAATCCTATTAGGACTCGTTCCGTGTAATCCTACTAGGACTCCTGCCTTGTAACCGACTAGGAACCCGCCCCCTGGACTATATAAAGGAGGGCAGGGTACCTAGCCGGACATCTCAACCAACACCAAGTGCAGGGCGCCATACTTGATCCCCCAAACAGGACGTAGGGCTCGCCACCTTGGCAGCCCGAACCTGTATAAATCTTGTGTCCTGTGTCCTTGCACATACCTTCGAGTTCTCGGTCTCCCGATCACGATCCTCCACCGCACAATCTACTACCTCGGGTACCCCCTTGGTAAATTTTCCGGTCTAAAACACTGACAGCTGGCGCGCCAGGTAGGGAGGATCAGCACCACCGTGAGAATTGGTCGATAGGCGAGCCCAAATTGCCGTGTCCAAATTCAACCACGTACCCCAGTATCAATCAAAGCAATGTCTCGTCGAAATAGCAATCGCCATCTCGGTGAGGATTAGGCTCCAGTCCGCAATGGATTCTTGTTCAGCGACTTCTACAGTGCCCGATCCGAATCAGGCAGAAATTGTTTCTCCTAATCAAGTCCGAGGCACAGGATTGTACATTTGTACTGTTATCAAGTCCGAAGCTAAGTCATCGCCGAGTGCTAAGTCGAGGCGGAATCAGTTTCCCTGCTCCTTTCGACGTGCAAAAATTCGCCGAGCTCGAAATCAAAACGGAAACAGCCCGACCGAACCGGTCTGATTCGCCCGTTGTACCCGCATGTGACTACAAGCACTGACAAGTCAAAGATCCATCAAGCACCAGCCACGTAGGCAATAAAGTCTGCGGCATAAAGTAGCAACGCACGCATCATGATGGAGCAAACAGACTACACGAAGCTTGTTTTTAATCATGTGGCTGTTGTGACGTGCACACGTCCCAGGAAGCTCCCACAAGACTTTAAGATCTTCGCTTGATGCACATGGAAGATGTACACGAGTACTACTACGCCGCACGCCCGGGTGCCTCGGCACGTCGCGCGGCTCATCGTCAACTACTTCGCGTATGCCGCTGTGACGCCCCAGGTTTTTAATTAGCATCATTAGCGCTAATGGCCGGATCAGCCTAGTCAAACCGGCTGATGCTGGTCAAACCTGGGTCAACCTGGGTCATCACCTCGAAAACCGAGCCGACAACCCTATTGAACGCCTTGACCAAGTCTACGCACACCCGTGGTCAACCCTTGGTCAAAGACATGGTCAAACTGGACTTAACCATTGACGTCGGCGAATGTCGTCCGGAACTTTTGCCGCGTTTTCCAAAATTCACCTAAACACTTAAAATTCTACCTTTATGAAAGTTGTCCATCTTGTTGAGGGACACAACTTTCATGTAGATTGGCATTTCAAATTTTGAGTGGAAAAGCTTGGAAAATTGGTTGCAAAGGCAGGGTTTACTGTTCAAAGGAACAGGCTGACATTCAAAGTTGGCATTTGTGTAATTCAAAACCCCCTATAGCCTTTTTGGAAATTGTAGAGGGTAGCTAGATCTCTAACTTTCATGTTCACAGCTTGGTCGAGTTTTATTCAAAATTTTGGAGAATTTTGAATTCAAAGTCAACACCAGCAAAATAAGATCAGTGGCAAGGCGCCTCACGCGGCGCTGCCAGGCGGGCCGGCGCCTCGGCGTCCGCTGCGCCTCCCGACGCCCTCCGCCCGAGGCATGTGCTGCCCGAGATCCACGCTCCCCGACGCCACCCCGGCCTAGGCGCCTCGAGCGGCGCCGTCGGGCGGACCCGTCCGTCTCGCGGCCGGCTGTGACGCCGCCGAGCCGGCCAGAGCACGACGAGATGCCGTCCATCGTCACGCCGCTGTCACCCACAGACGAGCCGGCCTATTTAAACCCCGTCCTTCTCCTCTCCGCCACCGAGCCACCCCGCCCGCCATTGTCACCGCCGCCGGTGAACTTGCGCCGCCGCTCGCTCTCACCGCCGACCAACCACTCCACTAGCTTCCCTAGGACCCATAGAACCTCCTAGGGTCGCTTGTTGCCCACCCCGAGCCGCAGCCTCGCCGGAGCTCGCGCCGCCGCGGCAACCGCCGCCGGCCGTTGTCGATCCCCCACGCCGGCAGCCCCTCCGTCCCAACTCCGACCACCCGTCGACCCTAGGTGAGCTCCTAGTCGAGCCCCACCACTTGCCCGGCCGGGAGCGCCGCCGGCTCGCCGGAATTGGCCAGAGCCGCGCCGCCCCCCACGGCCAGGGACCCAATTGCAGGGTACGAAATCTTAGCAGGGTGTTTTGTGTGAATTTAAGGACCTGTCTGTAATGAAAGTTATCTAGGTTTTCTTGCTAGTTGGTCCAGTGCAGTAGAAAATCCCTAGAAAATTGTAGAAAATTAAGAAAATTGCAAAACCAATTTTGTTGGATTCATAATGGAAAATACTACAACTTTTGTTATTCTCACATGGTCTGATTCTGAATATTTTTAACATGAAAAATAGGATTGTGAAATACCTAGATCTGCCATAACTCAAAAGCTATAACTCCTCTGCATCCAAATTTTGGTTATGTTGTATGTCTTGTCATGACTAGCTCCTGTGCCAAAAGGTGCACAAAGTTATGCAGTAAATCCTTTTATATAAATTGTTTTCCATTTCTTCAGAAACTGCCTAGATGATTTTTGTAGCTAACAATATTTATGTTTTTGTGCCCAACTTGTGCATACTCTCTTGTTATGTCAAAACACACCTCTGGTGAATTAATCATGATTTTTGGTTTAACAGAAATATTTATTCTTAATTTGTGCATCTTTTCCTTTGTAAATTAATGAAGCAAGATCAGTAGAGTTTCTAGGTGTACATGCTGGTTCTTTAGGCTTGTTTAGGACCAGAGAGCATGCATGAGAAAGTTTGGATCATTTTGATGCTTATTTATTTTTGTATGCTTTTAATTTGAATCACTAGCTAGTCCTTGTTGTTTTCTATAATATTTTTTTTCCTAGCCTCCAAGCCTTACATGTGGGACCAGTGGACCAGTATAGGTGTTGTTATGCTTAAGAAACACTTCTTTAAATTTTTAGTGATTTATTGCTTAATAAAAAGCTTAAAAGCCCTTTTAAAGATTACAGAGTAATTAAATAAGGAAAATCCCTTTTTAATTTGTTTCCCTTTTTGGAAAGTTTTACCTAACTTAATTAAAAGTTAATAAAATATCCTTGCTGCTAAGGAATTAATTCATGAATAAAAATATTGTTCATACCCTTGCTGAGAGGAAAACGGATTAAACCTTCACATGAAATAACAAGTACAAAGAACAGAATCAATAAAAGAATGAATCATGTATAACTAATAACCTTTCTAAAAGAGATGTGCTATCTAGATACTTGTTAAGGTGAATATGACCAACAAGAGTTGGATAAGTTAATAAACTATCACATCACCTGAACCTTGCATTGCATTCCGTGCAGATCTTCCTGACGGTGACTACTCCCTTGTCCCGGAATCCGAGGAAGGAGGAGCAGAAGCTTCGCTGCAATACGTGGAAGTGCTCGACGACACCGAGGGTGCCCAGGCTAACCTAGCTGACGAAGGCAAGCTCCGGTGCATCTAACCTAGTTTTCAAACCTTTGATTATTCAATTATCTATGGATGCTTGTGCATTTAAGTGCAGGAATTGAATGGAACCTTAGATGCATGATCCCTAGGTACCTTTGTCCTTACTAGTATGATAGGTCGATAGCTGCTAAGCTATAGGACCGTTACAAGTCGAGTGATGACCTCACTCGCGAGAATAGGTTCCTAGATAGGAATCACAATATATCCTTAATTGGATTGCTCATGTGGTAAGAGCATGGGATTTGGGCTCCGGTCCAATGGCTATTGTGGGTTAAGTGTTTGAACGTACTAAGCACTTGTCGGGAATGGGACCGGTAAGCCTAGTACCTTAACGAGACGGCTAGGGATGGAACTGTCACTACTCTTGGTGTTGTCTCACGGCTTGCTACCGGTGGTGTATGGTGAGTCCGGGTACTTCGCGGGGTATTTCGGATAGCCTGCACCAAAGACTGTGGCCTTTCATCCCGACCCGAGGATTTTTGGGAACTGCTTGGGAAGTTGTCCTTGCGGGGCAACCTACCGTGTGTTTAGGTCTACCTTGCAAGGTTTGAATCAATCGATTGTCGGCCTCTCACCGTTATCTGAGACTACTTACTCCACTAGCCAGGAGATCCCTAATGATGGAAGTTGATGAATACTATGCTTGATTAATTGTATTGTGCAACTTTGTCTGTACTAGTTGGCTAATGTAGTAAAGATTAAACCCACTAGAACTTGTGCTAAAATCTTGAAAGTAAGGACATACTCTTTGTTACTTTTCAGCAAAAAGAAACTCAGTGGCCAAAAGCCTTTCATGTCTAGATTTGGTGAAGTAGTTATCACCGACGGGTAAGTCTTGCTGAGTATTAGTATACTCAGCCTTGCTATAATGTGTTGATCCAGGTAATGCTTTCGGTGATGTGTGGCCCGGAGAGATCCGCTTTGGAGGCTGGAGTGGGTGGAGGACGACTACTGAGAGCATCATGGATGGCCTCCCGTGGTGTTTCCGCTTCCCGTTAGTTTAATTCCGCTGTTTCAAAACTCTAAACTATTCCTTTATGGCAAAAACTTCGGTTTGTAATAATTAAACCCCTCGGGGTACGAATTTGGATGTTAATGATGATGTATCTCTGGACTCGCCTTCGAGTGAGTTTTAATGCGCATATTTCGATCCTTGTTGCTATTCAAGTGATTTACCGGGCGTTAACCCGGCAACTAACGACAGGATGATACTTTATTATCGCCAATGACCAAAGTGGATTGGTTTAGGTGATAGTACGATTTTCTGGGCGGGTTGTCACGCGGCGTCTGGTGCCGACGCCGCCCGCCGTCGACTACTACGCCTACGTCACACGACCGGGTGCCTCGGCACGTCGCGTGGCTCGTCGTTGATTACTTCACGTACTCCACGCGTCCGGGTGCCTTGGCACGTCGCGCGACTCGTCACGCGGCTCGTCGACGACTACTTCGACTATGTCGCGCGTCCGGGTGCCTCGGCACGTCGCGCAGCTCGTCACGCCGTTCGTCGTCAACTTCACCTACGCCACGCGTCTGGGTGCCTCAGCACGTCACGCGGCTCGTCTCCCTACTCGTTGTCAACTACTTCACTTACGTCGCGCGTCCGGGTGCCTCGGGACGTCGCGCGGCTCGTCGTCGACTACTCCGTGCGCCGTGACTTTGTCTTGCGTCCACACACTGGCTCTACTTCAGCCACGCCGTGCGTCACGACAACTTGTCTCGTGGCAACACTGGCTCTCCTTCAAGTACGTCGCGCGCTGTCGCGACGTCGTCTTCCGGTCGCATCGCGTCGACCATTCATCTCGACTAGTTTTCCAAACTAGTCGAGAACAACATTCACGTCCCCAACAACTAGTCGGAATCAAATCTGAATAGTCAACTTCAGCAGCAACCATCGCCGCTCCATCGCCGACCGCCACGGCTTCATCAACAGTCTGCCCAGGCAGCAACAACTAAGTCATTTATTTAAATGATTATTGTTTTCTTTTCTTGGCTTGTTCTCCTCATCATGTAGGACTACTTGCCGACTACTCATTTGTGTACGCTTCTCGGCGGGTTTTCACGGGACCTACACTCTGCTGATTACTATTGGGTATATCAATCAAGTCACCACGAGCCTACTTCATCAACTCGGGGGCTATCCCAAGGAGGTAGCTTCCAAAGTCCGCTACGCGCGGCAATCTAAAGTTGACTTCTAAAGTCGCATTCTAAAGTTCGCTCCGTGCGGCAACTTAAAGTCGACTCGCATCTTGACTTCGCTTGGTGGCATACTACGTGTGTAAGCTTCGATGGAACATAGCTGTAAGTGGCCCTCGGGTCCTGGCGACGATGGAACCTAGCTGCACATGGTCTTCACGCTCTATACTATGGGTCCAAGTACCCTTAGTACTCACGCTCCATACCTTGGGTCTGAAATCCATGGCCCAGGTACACAAGTCGACTCCGGTCGCACCTTCAAGCCTGTTGATGACCTTGGGTCCGAAATCCATGGCTCGGTGTACTCAAGCCCACTCCGTTGGCACAAGTCGTGATGGAGTCGCACCCAAGCCCAAGCCCACTCCGGTGGCACAAGCCGACTTCGGTCGCAATCTTAAGCCCGCTCCGGCGGCAAAACTATTCGTTTTTTCTGATTTTTTATTCGCTTTGGCTTTCCGGAAAGTGCTTTTCATTTATTGCATCTTAAGTCCACCCCGCGTGGCACAAAGTCGACTACTATAGTCGCATCTAAATTCCGCTCCCCGTGGCAATCTAAAGTCGACTTCTTCAGTCGCATTTCAAAGTCCGCTTCGCGCGGCAATCTAAAGTCGACTTCGGTTTTCAAGTCGCATCTCAAAGTCCGCACTGCCGGCATCTAAAGTCGATTTCGGTCGCATCTAAAGTCCGCTCTGACGGCATGGCTACTTTTCAAGCTACACGGCTCGATGCTAAATTACTACTTGGAATCTCTCCAGCTCAGGGGCTGCACTCAAATTACTACTCGAGGATAACTCCAGCAGACTTCATTAGCTCTCAAGCTCGGGGGCTCCACACCAATAGCTACTCGACGTGGCTCATATGGCTCTCTTATCTTGAGGGATACACGCTGCAAGAGTGCTCGGATGATGGCTTTCGCGAACACTGAAGACCCTTGGATTGATTACTTAATCATTTCAAGGCTCGAGGGCTGCTATGCTACACCCATCATTCAATTTTTTCAAGACAGAAGATTCAGAATCAAGATTGATCCTCAGCTAGAGTCTACGACTCAACCTAAGGCTCGGGGGCTACTCCATATGGAGTGCGATTTTGCAACCGCACTTCCATATAATCTCGACTTCAAGACTGATGAGCTGGACCACCTTCCAGCCTCGCGGCAGTTCAAGTACTATTGAAGACTTCTCCAAGCAGTACTCGAGTACGCTCAAGAACTACTCGAAGAGGCTTCAAGATTACTCGGAGAGGCATACACCCCGGGTACTCATGCAAGGGAGGAAGAAGACGGACTCCTACTAGAATTCCCCTGTAATCCTATTAGGACTCATTCCGTTTAATCCTAGTAGGACTCCTGCCTTGTAACCGACTAGTAACCCACCCCCTGGACTATATAAAGGAGGACATCTCAACCAACACCAAGCGCAGGGCGCCATACTTGATCCCCCGAACAGGACGTAGGGCTCGCCACCTTAGCGGCCCGAACCTGTATAAATCTTGTGTCCCTTGTCCTTGCGCATACCTTCAAGTTCTCGGTCTCCCGATCACGATCCTCCACCACACAATCTACTACCTCAGGTACCCCCTTGGTAGGTTTGCCGGTTTAAAACACCGACACCGTCTAACCGGTGGACCCACCCGGTCAGACCACCCCAGTCAAAGTACTCAAAAGGCTATTTGGACTTCACCATTAGATAGGTCTCGTCGAGTACATCAAGATCCATATATAGAACGTCCAATTCGGAGTCCGGATGAAGGAGATATGACTTTTGGAAGATCTGACGTCGCAGAGGCGGTTAGACCACCCCTCATAGGAGGTTAGACCGCCCCGCACTGCCAAAACTGTTTAGGAGTTGTATTTCGACAAGATCTCGTAAGGGTTTCGGCTCCTAATGGGGCAAGACCTCCCCTCCCTATAAATATAAAGGGCTGCGACCGATTCGATATCATCAATCGATCAAATCAATCTACTCTTATATTTTTACCTTTTCTCTTTGTGTTAACACCAAAAATTGGTACAGGAAAGGGACTGACTTGTGGGCCGAGTTTGGTAAAGAAGCGCCATTCGGCAGGAAATTCTCCTCAATGGATTCGGTAAAGATACTTGCGGTCGGTAGTACGCCATCATTCGGCAGAAAGGCTGTTTGCGCTTGAAAAAGGAAGCATTCGGGAATACGTGATGATGTGGCCCGGATATAAGGAAGGGACGAATTGATGACGGGTGCGAGATGGACATTGGCGCCGGGACATTAATTTAGGCAATGAATGTTGTACTCATAGTCGACCAGGAGTTGTCTTAAGACAAGGGTATAAATATAAACCCTTGGTATTTGTAATAGGGATCGAACAATTTCACAACAAGACCGGCCCCGTGCCAACTTTTGAGTCCTTTTGTCGAGTCGTCGAGTTCTTCGAGAGGAGCCATCGATCCGTCGACCTCCGTAAGTACCGGCAACCTTGTATCATGTCTAGTATCATGCGGTGGATTTAGACCGTGATGCAAGTAGTCTTGTTACCATGCTTAGTATCATGCGGTGGATTTAAGCTTGGTTCAAGAAGGCTTTCTTGTTAGATCATGTGATGAGTCAACCTTAGGGTGGGATAATGATGTTGCGGGGTAATAGTGGAGGAAGATGTCCTCATCATTCTCCCCTTCTTAACAAGAAATGATGAAGATTCCACTAGGGCCTCGGCAACCTTAGCACCATACTCCTCGCAACCTTAGCACGCACCTCTGGGAAAGGCCCAATCGCCCCAAAAAGACTAGTCCGATGGGGAAGGGTGACTCTCCTTTAAGGTGACTTCCTCCTCCCAAGCTAAGCAAGGTGGGATAATGAGGCTCACACGGTGCTGATCACAACCGGGCTTCGCCCATGTCGTCTTTGCCCTGCGGGGTAATAGTGGAGGAAGATGTCCTCATCATCATGAGCCATGCGGTAGGCTAAGATCTAGCTTGGAGCTAGTTATCGGCTCTATTAGATTTGGCAAGATCTAATAGATTCATTAAGTTACCGTGTGTTGCTTTGAATTTTACTCTTATGTTTAATTCATGTAACACTCTTATTGCCCAATTTAGATTGACTAGATTCGGCTCTATCTTGTTCGTGATCCATATGATGTATGTTCAAATCTTTAACTCAACGTGGTGCGCAGGTCACGTGCTCTCCAATAGCCGAATTCGAATCAATCTAGATTGCCACGTGTTGCGGGTTCAAGCTTGTTGATTTTGCATAGATCTTGACAGAACCGGGTATCATGTGGTAGATGCAGGTTTTTTTGGATTGCCTTAGAGCTAGTCATCCGGTGGACTAGAATTCGATTCAATCGATAGATTTATCATCCTTGACAATGTTTGTTCCTTCTACACGGAACCCGATTCGGTTATACAGCTGTATTCGGTAGTTCTATCACGACATGTTCATGAGTTTGCTTTAAATAATGTATGCTTTTAGCCTTCCATGTTTAGATTGTATCATGCGGTGGATTGATCTACTCGTGGTTGGTGGCATGGTTTCAAACAAGTCGTATCATGCGGTGGATTAACTTGTTTGGTGTCACGCTCGACGGGTTTGAAAGTACCTAGACATGCGGTAGACTAGTGCTTTTGGCCTATGCATGCTTGTTTACTTCAAATTTATAATCATGCTTCGCTTTTATTTATTTTATTGTAATTTATCCTCGAAAAATCGGTCATGACCACGTGCGAGCAATGCTGTTTAAACAAAGACCGATCTTTTGTCATGCTTACGTCATGCATTCGGCTATATCCTGGTTTCATGTTTTAGAGCTCCCGAATGATATTCAAACTGCTGACAGATAGCTTCATGTAGCTATATGTCATTTTAATTGGCTTTCTAGCCGTAAATATGGAACTATCGGTACCACCGGCAAGTTCCGTGTTTATCTAATCCTTTTCATCCTTTGTGGTTTTGGAAAATTGAGCTGCAGCGGATTCGCGTGTTGCCGCCTTTGTTCGGCTTCTGTGCTTGGCGTGAGGTGCTGATTTTACGTTAACACACTTTTTGGCACGCCCGGAGGGACAATCTAGCTGATCAAGATGCCTGATATTCACGATGTCATGGATGTCACCATAAAGGAGCTGTCTCCAGAGCAGCAGTTGCAATTAAAGGATGCCATTGATCAATTTCCTCGATGGGGAAGTGCCTAATGTCGTTTGCCAAAAACAGAAGTGGTGTGCCATATCTTAAGTCTGACATGCCAAGAGTTCTACTACCAGGAGAACCTGACACCACATCTTTGAAGAGAAACAGGAGGTTATGAATGCGGTCCAGCAAACTATGGAAAGCATAATGGCCAAACACAATACTGCTTTCTTGAATATGTTCCGACAAATGATGGTTGGTGTCTTTGGCCCAGGCATGGAAAAGTTGCTGTTAACACCAAAAATTGGTACAGGAAAGGGACTTACTTGTGGGCCGAGTTTGGTGATAAATGCCATTCGGGAAAAATCTCCTCAGAGGATTCGGTAAAGATGCTTGCGGTCGGCAATACTCCATCGTTCGGCAGAAGGACTGTTTGCGCTTTTAAAAGGAAGTTTTCGGGAATGCGTGATGACGTGGCCGATATAAGGAAGGACGAATTGATGGATGCAGAGATGGACATTGGCGCCGGAGCATTAATTTAGGTATTAAATGTTGTACTCGTAGTCAACCAGGAGTCGTGTTAGGACAAGGGTATAAATATAAACCCTTGATGTCTGTAATAGGGATCGAACATCTACACAACAAAACCGCCCATGCCAAACTCGAGTCCTTTAGTCGGTCCGAGTTCTTCGAGAGGAGCCATCGATCCGTCGACGACCATAAAGCAACCTTGTATCATGTCTAGTATCATGCGGTGGATTTAGACCGTGATGCAAGTAGTCTTGTTACCTTGCTTAGTATCATGCGGTGGATTTAAGCTTGGTTCAAGAGGGTTTCCTGTTAGATCATGAGCCATGCGGTAGGCTAAGATCTAGCTCGAAGCTAGTTATCGGCTCTATTAGATTTGGCAAGGTCTAATAGATTCATTAAGTTACCATGTGTTGCTTTGGATTTTGCTTTATGTTTAAATTCTATGTAACACTCTTTTTCCCAATCTAGATCGATTAGTTTCGGCTTTACCTCTTTGAGATCCATGCGGTGTGCTTTCAAGTCTTTGCTTATTATAAAGGATCAAGTGCTCTCAATAGTCGAATTTAGATCAATCTAGATTGTCACGTGTTGCGGGTTCAAGCTTTTTGACTTTTCAAACGTTTGTTCCTTCTTCACGGAACCCGGATCGGCTGTACAGTTGTATTCGGCAATGTTACCACGAGTGAAACGTGTTCATAAGTTTGTTTTAAATAATGTATGCTTTTAGCCTTCCATATTTAGATCGTATCATGCGGTGGATTAATCTAGTTGTGGTTGGTGGCATGATTTCAAACAAGTTGTATCATGCGGTGGATTGACTTGTTTCGTGTCACGCTCGACGGGTTTGAAAGTGCCTAGACATGCGGTAGACTAGTGTTTTTGGCCTATGCATGCTTGTTTACTTCATATTTATAATCATGCTTTCACCTTATTTATTTTAATTGTTATTTATCCACGAAAATCGGTCATGTGCATGTGCGAGCAATATTATTTAAACAAAGACCGATCTTTTGTCATGCTTACATCATGCATTCGGCTATATCCTGGTTTCATGCTTCAAAGCTCCCGAATGATATTTAAATTGCTGACAGATAGCTTGTTGTAGCTATATGTCATTTTAATTGGCTTTCTAGCCGTAAATATGGAAGCTGTCGTACCACCGCAAGTTCCAAGTTTTATCTAACTATTTTCATCCTTTGTCGGGTTCAGGAAAATTGAGGCACGCTTCGATCCGATGCGTGTGTTAAGCCACGCTTCGACTTCTTTTGTGTGCTTGGCGCGAGGTGCTGATTTTGCGTCAACACACTTTTTGGCACGCCCAGTGGGACAAATCTAGCTGATTCAAGATGCCTGATATTCATGATGTCATGGATGTCACCATGGATGACTGTCTCGAGCAACATGATTGAAGGATGCCATTGACCGGTTCAACAAAAGTGTTTAATGTCATTTGGCAAGAACAGAGGCGGTGCGCCGTATCTCAAATCTGACATGCCAAGGGTTCTACTACCAGGGGAACCTGACACCACGTCTGCTGAGGAGAAACAGGAAGCTATGAATGCTTTTCGGCAAACTATGGAAAGCATAATGGTCAAACATCATACTGCTTTCTTGACTATGTTCAAACAAATGATGGTTGGAGTCTTTGGCCCAGGTATGGAAAGGACGCTTGGTCGAGTATCACCTCAAGCATCTACTGTAGAGGTTGGAGAAACTAGTGCTGCTATCAATAGCCAACCAGCTCGAGATGCAAGTGCTCAGCCGCCTTTGCAAAGTACAGGAGGACAACCAATCCAGCCTCCTCTACAAAGTATGGGAAGTCAATCACTCCAGCCGCCCCTACAAAGTACTGGGGGTCGTCCGGTCCAACAGCAGAACCCTTATCAGGCAATGCCTAACAGGCCTACTTATGGAGATTTGGCATTCGGTTCTTCTGGAGTTCCACCCAACTCTACTTATAGAATAGCCCCAGCAAACAATAGGCTACAGAAGAATATGTATGGAGAGGGGTATTCAGAATTCATGGATTATGGCGCCATTGATGCTTTCCCAAATCCTGGTTATGGTGCAGCTGCAGGAATGCCTACTGGACGTACTGGAAGGCCAGGGGATCAAGATGCTAATGTTGATCTTATGGTGCAAAAAATGGCCGATGTTTTGCAAAATCAATTCGGCCTGAAACCTAAGATGGAGGGGCAAGTTTATACTCCTCCTTTCCCAGAATGGTATCACAGGGTGGCTTTGCCACACAGGGTGAAACCTCCGGCAGATTTCACGAAATTCTCTGGGCAAGATGATACTAGCACTGTGGAGCATATAGCTCGATATTTGATGCAGTTGGGGGAAGCTTCAGCGGATGAAGCGTTCAGGATCAGATACTTTCCCTTGTCACTGACAGGCCCGGCCTTTACATGGTTTGCTTCTTTGCCTCCTCAATCAATCTGTTCCTGGAAGGATTTGGAACAGAAGTTCCATGCCCATTACTTCATTGGCAGTAATGAGAAAAAGCTAATTGATCTAACCAGAGACGAGAGACACAATGAGACACCCATGGAGTTTCTCGGAAGGTTCAGAGACTAAAGCATGTGCTACTCTTTGAATTTGCCGGATGATCAATTGGTCGACATGGTACATATGTATGCCGACTATTCGGGAGAAAGCTATTTGGCATGGAGTTTGACAATCTTGGGGTTCATCACAGAGTTGTCATTAATGAGCAATCAAGCTTATGGATTCAAGAAAGACTCCAGGTTTGCCGAACACAATGATATAGCTGACATCTACAACCAATTCCTCGAAAGAGCTGATCAAGGGGAAGAAGAAGTTGATGATGAGGAGGAGATAGCCGCAGCTGAGATGGTGTGGGGCAAAGAACCGCTAACTGTGAACCAAGATGGATCAAGCAAGCCAAGGGCACATATGATTTCGATGTGACCAAAGCTGATAAGCTCTTTGAGTTCCTTGTAAAGGAAGGCCGAATCAAGTTGCCGAGGGCATTCTATGCTTGACCGATGGAGTTAAAGAGAAAGATCTTGTGGGTTTCATGACAGGAACTCTCACTCCATCAACGATTGCAGGGTTTTCAGCATGAGGATCCAAAAGGCTATCCAGGAAGGCCACTTGAAATTTGATAATAAAATGAAGTTGGATGGCAACCCTTTTCCTCAAAACATGGTTGGGTTTTCGGTCAACATGGTGACAGCTGAGGAAAAAGGGAAGGTGAAGGTCTTGACTTCAGCAAGGGCAAAACAGGATGGATCAGTTGATCCTGCTCAACAAGTAACAATGGAACAAATCCACAAAGAAGTGCCTCGCATCCTGAGAAGCCAAATTGAAGTGGGGGAATCTTCCAAATCCAAACCCAGGGTGACCTCTCGTATTCTCCTTAACAAGTGGCAGCGTCAACAAGAGAAGGAACGCTACCAGAAATAGAAATATGAGGAGGAAAAGTGAAGGTTTGAAGAGGAAGCGCACAAGAGAAAACTAGAAGAACATGCACGAGAGCAGGAGCGTGCACATTGGGGATGTCGTCTTCTTGTGCATTCCGGAATGAGGGTTTGAAGCTCCCCATGTTGAACAATTATCCTGAATGCAGTGACAAGTACACTGAGTATAGGCAGGATACTGTCAATCGCCGATCCGTCCATGAAAGAATTGGAAAGATACATCCTAGTGACGGTCGGCGCGTAAAAATAAATGAAGTTGATTATCACCCAAGAAAAAGGTATGCTGATCAAAAGTGGGTTGATCATGAAGAGCAGGAGCGTGAATATGTCTGGCAGGAAGGACAATGGTGCCCACCTGGCTTGAGAAGAAGCCAAAAGAGAAGAGTTCAGCGCTTGAGAAATCAGGAGTTGAAACAAGCAGGGTTCAAGAGGAAGCAGGTGTGGCGTCCAAAGGATAGGCCTAATGGATCTGGTCGTTTGGCTCCAACATGCATGGTATGCTTCTCGCCGAATGAGTTCATGGCTCCTTAATCGTTGTGCGGAAGAAGCGTCCGAGACATCAATGAGGATGAGCAACAGGGTTATGGCGGTGGTGTTGGCAGCAGGGCAACCTTTGACAAGCCGGCCAAGAATCGACATATGAGGCCGCTGTACTTGAGAGGATACGTCAATGGCAAGCCATTGACCAAGATGTTTGTTGATGGTGGAGCTGTGGTCAATGTGATGCCATACACCACGTTCAGGAAGCTTGGCATGGGCCCTGGGGATTTGACGCCAACGAGTATAATTTTGAATGATTTTGCTGGGAATCCTTCAGACACCAAGGGCTGCGTACATGTGTGGACCTGATGATCGGGTCTAAGACTTTGCTCATGACCTTCTTTGTCATTGAGGGCAAAGGGGCTTATAGCTTGCTACTTGGACGGGACTGGATTCATGCGAATTGTTGTATCCCATCTACCATGCACCAACAACTTGTTCAATGGGTAGATGATGATATAGAGGTGGTCCAAGCAGATGATTCAGTGAGCGTGGCTAACGTGGAACCAGCCTTCTGGGAGTATCAAGGTATAGATTGCTTTTCGTGCAAGGATCGGGTGAAGGTCTGTTGAACCCGTGATCAACACCGATTCAAGCGATCGGCTCTTATAGCAATTTTTAATGGATAATCCAATTGATGGGACTGATGGGAAGTTAGGACGTGGATTCATGTCGGCTGACAAATTGGAAGAAATTGACATTGGAGATGGTGACAAGCCAAGGCCGACATTTATCAGTGCTAACTTGGATTCAAGTTTCGAAAGAGTTGATCAAGCTATTGAAAGAATATAAAGATTGCTTCGCTTGGGATTATTCAGACATGCCTGGTTTGGATCATTCCATTGTTGAGGATCGGTTGCCAATCAAGCCTGGTTTTAAACCTTACAAGCAACCTCCCCGAAAAATCTACAAGGATGAAGTATTGGCCGACGTGAAAAAAGAAGTTGAGAGATTGATCGAAGCAAATTTCATTCGGCCATGCAGATATGCGGAGTGGATCTCTAACATTGTCCCTGTTTACAAGAAAAACGGGAAGATGAGGGTTTGCATAGACTTTAGAGATCTGAACAGAGCTACTCCCATGGATGGATACCGATGCACATTCGATTTGTTGGTTGATCGTTGCTTGGACATAAAGTTATTAGTTTCATGGATGACAATGCAGGGTACAATCAAATTTTTATGGCAACAGAAGATATATCAAAGACAACCTTCAGATGTCCTGGACATATAGGCCTTTTTGAGTGGATTGTTATGACATTTGGGTTGAAAAATGCCGGTGCAACTTATCAAAGAGCCATGAATTATATTTTTCATGAGTTGATCGGCAAAATTGTTGAGATATACATTGATGATGTCGTGATCAAATCTTTGAATCATGAATCACACTTGGATGATGTGAGGAAGACTCTAGAGTGCACCCGAAAGCATGGGCTAAAGATGAACCCGAACAAGTGTGCCTTTGGGGTTTCAGCTGGAGAATTCTTGGGATTTTTGGTGCATGAAGGAGGAATAGAAGTTGGCAAGAAAAGCATGAAAGCTATCGATGAAGTTGTTCCTCCAACCAATCTCAAGGAGTTGCAATCACTGCTTGGCAAGATCAATTTTGTGAGAAGATTCATTTCAAATTTTTCACAAAAGGTGTTGCCTTTCTCTCCACTGTTGAGGATCAAGAAGGATCAGAAATTTGTATGGGGTGACGAACAACAAAAGGCTTTCGATGAAATCAAGCAGTACATGAAGGAACCACCAGTGTTGGTGCCTCCACAGTTGAACAAGCCTTTCAAGTTGTACGTGGCGGCCGATACCCAAACTATTGGATCGGCCCTTATACAAGAATTTGAAGGAAAGGAACGGATAGTAGCGTACCTTAGCCAAAAATTGCTTGATCTTGAGACCGGGTATTCGGCCGCGGAGAAGCTTTGCCTGTGTGTTTATTACTCGTGTACAAAGTTTCGGCACTATTTGTTGAATGCCGAATGCGTTGTATATTCAAAGTTTGATGTAATTAAACACATGCTATCTATGCCAATTTTGAATGCAAGGATTGGCAAATGGATTTTGGCTTTATCTGAGTTTGAACTAAAGTTTGAATCGGCAAAGGCTATTAAAGGTCAGATTATTGCTGATTTCATTACTGAACATCGTGATCCATCAATTGATTTGCTTGAAATTACTCCTTGGGCTTTATTCTTTGATGGATCTTCATGTGGCAAAGGTGGTGGAGTAGGAATTTTATTAATTTCACCCAGAGGTGAGATGTTTGAGTTTGCTATCCCTATTCAACCTACTGTCAGAAATAATCAAGAATATGACTACTTAGAGGGCTTCAATATTTGAAAGAAGCAAAGGCTATTTCAGTTGAAATTTATGGAGATTCAGAGCTGGTTATAAAACAATTGAATGGCCAATATGAATGTAGAAATGATATCACGAGGAATTACTACGAAGAATGCAGGGAAATCTTGAAAAGTTTTCAGTTAGTAATTCTACAGCATATTCCTAGAGAATACAATGAAGAGGCAAACAGATTGGCTCAAAGTGCTTGGGTTATAGAGAAAATCCAAGAAGGTGTTTGCCATGGAAGTGTGTGCTTTGGGAGTGATCTAGCAGAGATGATTGGAGAAAAGAGATTGTTGATTATCTAGAGGATCCATCCCGAAAGGTTTCTAGGAAGCTCAGGTATAAAGCTATAAAATTTGTTCTTCTTGATGGGTGTTTGTTTTACAAATCATTAGATGGGGTGTTGCTACAATGCTTGGGTCAAGAAGAAGCAAAGAAAATGATGAGTGAAGTGCACGATGGGCTTTGTGGAGCGCATCAGTCGGCTTACCGAATGAAATGGGTTATCAGGCACACTAGATGTTATTGGCCGACGATCTTTGGAGGATTGCTTTGAGTATTACAAGGTTGTCAAGATTGTCAAGTTTGGGAATATTCCAAAAGTTACATCGACTCTGAATCCTATTATCAAGCCATGGTCATTCAGAGGATGGGGTGTAGATTTGATTGGCCAAATAAATCCTCCATCTAGCAAGGGGCATAAGTTTGTGCTTTTGGCAACAGATTATTTCACCAAATGGGTTGAGGCAATTCCATTGAAGAAAGTAACATCAGAAAACATGGTTGAGTTTGTTAAAGAACACATCATTTACAGATTTGGAATTCCTCAGACAATTACAACTGATCAAGGAGCTCAATTTGTATCTTTGAGTTCGAGAATTTCGAAAGCATGGGAATCAAATTATTGAATTCTTCTCCTTATTATGCCCAAGCTAATGGTCAAGAGGCTTCTAACAAGATCATGATCAAAACTTATACAAAAAGATTGATCAGAAGCCAAAGAGGTGGCATTCGGTACTCAATGAGGCTTTGTGGGCTTACCGAATGGCTCCTCATGGGGCTACAAAAACATCTCCTTATGAGTTGGTTTATGGGCATCATCTGTTTTGCCACAGGAAATTCAATCGATTCAAGGAGAGTGATTTTGCAAAAGGATTTGAGTTCCAAAGATTATAGTGGCTTAATGATGGATGAGTTAGAGGATTTGCATATGATTCGTCTTAGGGCCCTGGAAAATATTGAAAAGAACAAGATGCGAGTTGCTAAATATTACAACAAGAAAGTAAAAGTCAGGCAATTTGCAGAAGGAGATTTGGTTTGGAAAGCATTGCTGCCAATTGGGACTAAGTATAGTGCATTCGGCAAATGGTCCCCGAATTGGGAAGGTCCTTTTCGGGTAGTTAGATGTACACCTGGAAATGCTTATATCTTGAAAACTTTACTAGGAGAGGAGTTTACTGCTGCTATAAATGGAAGATATTTGAAGAAATATTATCCTAGTATTGAAGTTGATCGTTGATTACAAGCACCAGGATTACAAGCATCAGAAACGCAGAAACAGCCGGCGTTCGGGAAAGAAGCCGCCTTTAGAACAAAAAATCCTAACAGAGGAGATGGCCAATACTGAAGTGTATTGCCCTTAGCACAAAAATATTCTACATTACAAATGTTTCTTGCAGGCTTTTATTTGACAACCCAACTACTTAAGATTACAAGAGGGTGGAAAGCAGAAGGCCTGGAGGAAGAAGCGAAACTTTCATCAGGCTGTCCCAGGATGCCTTCAAGTTGTTGTATATGTCAT